>CM077265.1:23705513-24293013 GCA_039654775.1 Spinibarbus caldwelli | reverse complement strand
GCCAAGCCATTCAGTCTTCTCAGCTATGACTCAAGACCTGTTCACACCAAGATGAATATTTGCTGCAATAAACATTCTAAACTGAATGAGCAGCTATTAATCACAAATCACAAATATTTGCATGCCGTCAGTGCAGCAGATTTTTATTATTTTTTTGTTTTTTGTTTTTTGTTTTTTTTACAGAGAGGGGTTCTAATCTCTTTTCCATGTTTTGTTTTTTTAATGTCTTTATGAGAATCTGGGTTTTTATTCAGCCCATCTGCGTTTTTTTTTTTTTGTTTGTTTTTTTCATGCATGCAACAGACAAATTGCATGTGAAAATCAGACCGAATTTTCATGCCGAACACTCGTGTTGGTGTGAACAGACCTTCAAGTCGATTGAAATTGGAAGGGGTTTCATATGGATATTGTATCCAGAAGTTTCCACACTTCTTTGCAAAGAGTCAATCAAGTGGATGGATCAGGACTGGCAGGCTGGTTCTTTTCCAGCTCTTTCTTCATCCTCAAATGGCATTGATGGCCCAGGGCCGTAATGATCGAGTAAAGCCCAAAGTATACTTCGGCCATCCGTGAGTCCGAGTGACGCGATTTCCGTCATTAGATGGGTCTGCGGATGTGCACACCATCCGCATGCAGCCCAATTTTTGTGACCACGTGGACGGTCCGTGTACAGCAGCGCATGCACAAGGTGAATGTTGAGACAGAACGAGTCTACTAGGCGGTACTGTGCATGTGTCAAATGCGGGAAGTGAAGTATACCCAGGCCTTAAGACTTTCCAGCACCTTCACAAAGGCAGTGAATTAGTTACAGTTTCCTTGTGACTACATTCCATTTGCTGTATGCTTCAGTCTAGTTTGTGTTTGATTCATGTTATCTTTATATATTGAGCTACTTGCTCAAAAACACAAAGTTCAGCAAAACACGATTTACTAAGTCTGAAGTTCTGGTCCTTGACTTTTTTTTTTTTTTCATCTGTAGAACACACAAGAAGACATGAAGACCTTTAGGGTCCAGAAATATTGGACCACACTGTATGGACAAAAAGAGACATTGGTCCTCCAGGAGCAAATTTTTATCATCATCTTTTGTTTTCCAGAATAGAAAGTCACACAGGTTTGGGGCAACATTAGGGTTAAGTACATTTCTATTTTTGTGGGAACTATTCCTTTAAGCATTCCTTTAAGCCTACACCTAACACTGGATTTCAGGGGGCTGAAACAAGTGCCTTCACTACCTGGAACACAAGATGTTAATGTTTCAAGGGTGTGGAGGACTAGCTGTAAACCAAAACAACTGGTTGGCACCTGTCATACTCAAACTCTGTTGACTTTTGTCGAAGGGTTTCTCTGAAGGAGATCTGCATGGCTGCCACACGTTTTATTTTTTGCCAGTATCACTAGACAATTTCCAGCCATAAGCCCCATTTACAAAGTCACTGGAGCATCAAAGCCAGTTGAGTTAATGGCTTTCACGTAAAGCCAAACATTTCCCACAGTAAATGCTGTAAATGGCATGCGGTTGTCCCCAATCACAAGTGAGTTGTTTCTGGTCAGCTAGAGAGGTCATTGCTTTTTCTTGGTTAGAGTAGCGGATGGCCAATCCCACTCCTGGAGGAACACCTCAATGCTCCTGCCTGTTATTTTCACAGAATCCTCAGTACCTTGATAAACCACTTCAGGTTTGATGTTTGTTTGGAGCTGAACTCTGGTCCTCCAGGAGCAGTGCTGGCCACCGCTGTGGTAAATGTTGCAGAACAGATCTTTATGCAAGTGTGCAAGAATAGTCTTGGCATTTGTTGGGTTTATGCTGCATTACCTGCACGTTTCCTGTACGTATGGAATATGTAACAGTGTCTCAGAGGACATACTGAAAATAAACAATCATTCAACAGTCCCAACCAGACTGACCCCAACAGTTATTCAGAAGATGCCAAAGATTTTAGTGTCTAGATATGCAAAAATGCAAGACGCAAAGAAACATGCGGCACATTCAGTTCCTCCGGGGGTTCAGATACATTTGCATGCCGTTTTTTTGACAAGCGTCTTCAGTTTTGTAGTGCGATGGTGAATGTGATGTCCATTGATTTGGAAGCAGAAGTGAGGCGAAGTATTTGACGTCCTCTGTCGATATATTTCTTGCCAGAGCTATTGCGGTTGAGAAGGAGCAAAGGCAAAGAGCAGAGGTGAGTGAGAGGTCAGAGGTCAGGTCATGACTTTCACAGTGGCCGATGTCTGTTGAATTTTTCTGCTTTCATTCTGTCGAATCTATTGTTTTTTCCTGCAGGGTATGCTCAGTGCACGAATATGTAAGAGTTTAGATGGCATACCTCTGATGAAGACCATTGAGTGTGTGATTGTGTGTTGAGGAGTCTGAGTGTTTGCGGCTGTGAAGATTGGACTGAACTGACTGTGTTCCCACTCTGGTGTGTTTGTGCTTTTATGCACACATTTGCAGGTGCGGCGGCTCTATCAGCAGGCGCTCCAGAAACTACCTCTGTCTGCTGCTCTCTGGAAAGATGTAAACGGCCTCTTTCACTCACATTCACTGCAGTCTCTTTGGCTGTGGACACTGTCCTCACCAGTCCTGTTCTCTCTCTCTCTCTCTTTCTAGTGTTTGCTCTTTGAGGCGGCTGAAGGAGGTAAAACTGACACACTGAAAAAAATAATTGACAAGTGCCAAGAGGTGGGAGTGAGTCTAAATGAGCCGCTAGGGTTAGAGCCGAGCCGAAGCGAGTGACACGAGCAGCACATTCCCAGAACAAGAGTACACGCTTCCATTAGACCTCCCAGACACGCAGACACACGTCTTAGCTTAGACCCGCCGTCACATCTCAGTATTACGAGCAGAAACCCAGTGAAGACACTATGAGCTACCCATAATCCAGTATGTGGGCCTCTTTTATCATCATGTACGTAAGTATGAATTTGTTGATGATGCCTGTTGCTTCCTCATTGTTTTTGATTTGCGTGTTCCATTTGTACACTAACACTTTTAATTTGATTTTGATATTTCTTTAACGTCGCGTCATAGTTTTTGACGAACCATGACTGTTTTTAAGGTGGCTTGCTTCCTTCCTCTAAATATACTTCAGTTTGTTTTGTTTCTCATGGTGTCTCAACCATGTCTCGTGAGGAACGACATTAACTCAGCTCCAGAGTTTAAGGGCTCAGAACCAAGGTTTTTTTCTTTTTTTCTTTTTTTTTTTCTTGTTTTTTTTTTTCTACGCCCCCTCAACCATGGATTGAATGGCTGTTATTGGAAGTATTGTGTTTGGCTCACCAGTGTCAGTGTATTGATGGAAACAGACTGCCAAACCTCGCCGACACTCACCATGTCTGTAGTCGTGGACTGCGCCAAAAGACATCATAAAACTGTTCATGTAATATTGTTTCTTCACAAATTAAAAAAAAATCCATGTGTGTTTGTGTGTGTGAGTGTGTGTATATATACGCACACACACACACGCATGTAGATTAACGTATTCTGCAGGAATGATAATCTTACACCTGTTTTTTCTTTCAATTTATAATTGAACAATGTTTCTATTAAATTATTTTGTACAGAAATACAGTGTTGCGTGTTTATTATGAGGGTGATTTTGGGTCTGATGAAAAAATATATATGTACCTTTTATATAAATATATAACCTTTCATGAAAGTTGTCCTAAAACAAAAACAATACCCGTTCTTGTCTTTTTTGATCCACTTCAAATGTTCACTACTATATATATATATATATATATATAAGTAGCACCACAAGTGTAATGGCTTTGGGCTTAAATATTAATATTTAGTTTTGGTCATACTATTTTACGGGGCCCCAACTAAAGAATTTCGCCTTGACAATAAAGCACAATCATGGAAGATTGTTGAATAAATAAGAATGACCTAAATTATAGGAAGGATTTGTGAGATACCGTTAACTTGTAGAGCCTCTTACTGTATTATCAACACAAGGAAGACAGAAGTGTAATAAAAGGGGTTTTATTAACAAAGCGATAGAAAAGAGTAACTAACTACTACTAAATTGATACAATGAATGGATAAAGTGCAAAAGATGGATAAATACAAGTGATTGAGTTGGATCTTACTATGGAAATTATCTTATGAAAAGATAAACTGACGTTTCCTAAGAAATAATAAGGGTAAACCTTGTTCTAGATTCAATCAAATAATTCTAGAGATTGTTTGTTATTAACTGACATCAGCTAGGTGCTTGGTCTGGAAACATGCAATCAGAGGAGCCTTGAAGGTGAAGGTTCTGAAGTCTGTACAGAAGATCCAGAAAGCCTGGATCGCGCAGGAGAAATGATCACTGACGAGATGATTCTGACGTTGTTGGAGAAAATCCTAGCAGTTTGGAAATCACAAACGGAGGATCACTGAAGAGAAGGTTCTGAATTTGTTGCAGAAGATGGGGGAGCACTAAGCTTGTGGTTGTTGCTGTTTCTAAACTCCCCAAATTCACTTCTTGCAGAACTTCTGTAGAACGACAGCTTAGCATTTTGCACATAGAGAGACCAGCAGCAGCTTAGCACTTACAGTGGACAGAGAGACTGTTTCTTTGTCTCTGAGAAAACCTGTCAATCTTTCCAGAGGAGGGATTTGCAAGTTGGCGCCTTCAGATCCAGCATTTTGATTGGCCGATGCTATCAGAGGTCTATTTGCATAGCTTAAACTTCACATTTAGAAAAATGTCTTTAAAGTTCTTCCTATGCATAATTCACTTTCCAAACCAATTCCAGATTAACCTACACATTGTGCTGAAAATATAAGGACCAAACATCAAAGGGTAATGCTTGAACATTGACCCATGTGTTCATATATACAGTATATACCTCAATAGATTTGGTTGCATACAGTGTTGTATCACAAACAGCACTTAAGTAGTTCTGTAAATGGATGTGAAGAAGGTTTAATCGATTTTGTGTGAATATCTGTTCTTTGTTTGTGGATTTGGCCGCTAGGCAAAACGTTTTCTCCTGTGAAAAGGAATTTACCATCATTCACACTTTGATAAGAGTAAAATATGATGCTTCAGTTGCGGTGTGGGCATCACTGTATGTTAATGTTTACCCCCTCTCCACAAGAGGTAGTGTTCTTATCTTAAGGCAAAAGTCATTCCCTTGTTGTCCACAAAAGCCCTATCACATCAAAATAAACTTTCTGAAGGGGTTTGCCATCTTGACTGCAGTTCACTACATACCAATAATTGTATGCCTTTAAATTGCTTGCATGTTAACACACTAAAAAAAAAAAAACTGAGACTGAGGCCTCTTTAATTTTATTAATTAAATAATATATATATATATATATATATATATATATACATATATATATATAATCCAGAGAATCTCGGAGTGCTCTTTAACACCGCTGATGGTTCCTCAGGGTTTTGGTGTCTGATTAATAAAGGAAGGGACAGGCGTTCAGACAGCAGTGTTTTCCTGACACCGGATGCTCTGTCGTTCCAGAAATGATTTCTGCAGGCTCCATTCTTGGCCTTTTAGTTCTTTTTTTGTTCATTTTACATAATACATTAAGTAAAACAACAATACACTCAATTTTAGTTGTAGTTTCTATAGATTATCAGGTCATCAAATGCACAGTAAATTTGAGGTAAAGCTCATAACCATAGAACAAAAATTGTTAATTACAAAGAATATAGGTAATGTGTTGTGTATACTATTGCAGGTAACTCCATATCTAAACATTTGACGGTATAAGAGAGTATAGTAATTAAATGGCACAGTGACAGATTCAGTGTCTGCTGATTTTGTGATTGTGTGAGCGTCAGAGGTGAGGCTGCTGCTGTCAAGGTCTCTCAGTTGCAGGAAATCACTGATTGCGGTGCAGGAAGTGTTTCCTATCCGAGGATGAAATGCCGTACATGGACACCAGTGAGAGTTTGATGACACGAGGAGACGTTTCAGAGTCTCAGAACAGTAGAATTATGTAACCAGCAATCTATTTGATTTCATTTGGCCACTTCAGAACACGCGATTAAACATTATGCACTGCGTTCACTGACTGACAAACCTGTCGATGTGATCAGATTCAGACTCCACGTTTCTTATCTTGAACATACCTTTCCAGTATGACCGAGGTGCTTCGTGTCTCAGTTGTGTGTTCACACACACGAGCGGCGCAGGCAGAAGGTTACGCTCCATGTCTTCCTGTGGTGGGTGTAGTTTCCTCTAGCAGCTCCAGGTGGGCTCACACCACACTTCAAATCTGCTTCTGTCCTCCTCACAAAGATCATACGCTTCTAATGCTTTTGCTAAGTAGGTCGAGTGTCTGAATCCCCATCCGGTTTGATTCTGGATCAACATTCCTGTCAGCCAATCACATATGAGAATTCTGTTCAGGGGATTCTTGGTTTGATCAAGCCATCATTTGCCTCTGATTTCCAGCGCAGGGAATGGTTAGGAATATGGTTCAGGAACACGTCCTGCTTGGCAAAATGATCCTCACTCACCAGTTTACTGTCATTAGCAAGTTATAAATCTTTCTTCAGGAAAGTTAACTCACTCAGAATCTCACACTCTCTGGTGTGACTGTTTATTCCCATGATCCTTTGGTCAAACTAAACAGATGCCAGCTATTGTAGTTCGGAGGAGTCCATATTAGTTGTTTAGGATATGTTTAGTTAAGGTGACGCAAATCTCAGTCTATGCATTGACACAAATACATGCTGATCACTGGCTGACAAATTCTGTTATTTCACTTTGTGTATTGAAAAACTGTTATGTCGTTGTTCCAGGACTGCAAATCATTGATAATTAATTTCATAAATATAGCTCATGTTTTCTCCACACTGACAAATATCTGGGTATCTGACATGACTTTCATGGAAGCTGTCTATTTCATTTGGAAACAGGTACTATTTTTCTGATTGATGCTGTCTGGTTGAATCTTGTATAGAAAATCAATGACAGTAACTGTGTTCCAAGAGATTAAATGGAGGAGATTAATACCATCACAGTCTGCTACGTTTGTTTATTGTACATTGCCCAGATCTCAGACAACACACCGAAGTGTCAGGCTGAGCATGTGGCAGATAATGGGTTTTATTTCATCAGATTAGTACCAGACCTTCTCTCTCTCATATCTGATGGATGGAATGTAAAATGTGTTTGGTCCAGCACAACTTACTGTGTTGACCTTACTGATCAACAATCTGGAAAGAATGAAAAACGTAGGACAACATGACATTCACACATACCTGCGTGATGGTGCCAGGAAACACACCCACTTCCCAGCTCATTTTTGACTCCACTTTGTCTCAAAGTCAAATTTGCGGTAAAGCATCCACAGGCAACATCACAAAAGTAGGATAAAGCATGATTTGGTCAATGTCAGCTAAGAAAAGCATAGTAATGATGCTCGAAGCTCAAGATGGAGCAACATTTGTTTTGATGTCCTCTGGTATTTTGAAGAGGCTCCCACTGTCACTACACACACTGCCCTGTTTAATGGAGATGATGTTCCTGTGACCCTGATCTGGTGCAGCTTCTTTATCAAGGCAAAGGTTTTTTGCAAGCACATGTTTCTCTGTCTGTGTTGTTTTGCTGGCCAATCCAAATTGATTTAACTTTACAGAACTGGAAAGTGTGTACATGACACAAAAATCATCTAGGAAGATTTGCCATAGTGTTCATTAAGATTCATTGCACTCGACTCTTGATTAAGGAAGAGGCTAATGAGTGTGTGCATTACTCTTCTTTCACTGTTACTGTTCTCTGATTTCAACTCTTGCTAGTTTTCTTCTCGACGTCTCTGCCTTCCATGTTGACAATAACCTTTTTCCTCTCCATAGAAATCTGTTCTTTTCAGCCTTTGGTTTAGGTTCTCTCCAGAAGCTTGTCTTCTATGAAGCACAACCTTAATTTTGATGTCTTTTCTTTCTGCTGTCCCCTTGGGGTAGATGTCTTCATTAGTCCAGGTGTCTGTAGAGAAGTCAGTCTTCTTTTAGGACTCGAGTTGATGGAAACCTGCTTTTACCTGCTCAGGTGAGAATGGCTGTCTTCTTGAAGATGTTTTTGTTGTTCTTATTTCAGTTTCCCTGCCACTGTTTGTTCTTTTTTTATGTTGCTTCTTTCTCAGATCTTGTGTTTTCTTGATTTTACCATTTTGTTTTCGTTTTTCATATCTGTAAATGAAAAGTAAGCATACAGTGAGAATATCATGGGAAACAATTTTATGTGTGTGTGTGTGTGTGTGTGTACACATCTTATAACAGAGTCTGCATGTAGATGTGATAGGTTTCTTATTGATTATATATTTGCTAATTACTCTCGCCGTAAACTCTTCAAGCCTCAGATATTTCTCTCTCTTCTGTACTCTTCCAGCAGTTCTGGGTTAGCATTAACATTTTCACTGAATTTTGTCAGACTGGCCTGTGCTAAAGCTGTGTTTTTGTCACTCACAGACCGTCTACAGTGAAACAGGAAATAAAGCAAAATATATCAACAGTTAGTAAATAATATGTGAATGACTAATTCCTAATATATATTTAAAACAGACTGTAAATTCTCATCACCTCAAGAGAAGTTCTGTCTACCACAGCTGGCCTTAAACTGAGTGATGATCAGTGAGAACGGTGTTGTGCAGGATGAGGAGCTTTAGCATATTATGCTAACAATAAAGAAAACATCATGACTAAACACATTATTGTATCAAAGTATATTTTTCACAGAAACTTTAAAATCTGTTTTTCTAAATGTGGGACATGTCTATATTGGTAATGATAATCAGCACTGTTGTTGACACGTCAAGGTTTTTTAACAGGAGAAATATAAAGAGATCTGCTTACTTGGTAGCCATTTTGAAGGTGCTAGATGTGTTCATTCAAAATTAAACTTTAATTAAATTCTCTGTGTGTATGCCACATCCTTTAAAAATGTTGCAGAAGATGAGAATATCAATCATAGAGACATAATAACATTGTTATTACACAGTTGTTAATGTCCCGGACAGCACATGTACATCGGCCCGAGAGCGGGATCACTGATGACCTTCAGCATATGATGCAGACCTCGAAAGACCGAAGCCCTTGATCTGGCTACAGGAAAGAGTTAAAACGGTAAAAGTTATGGTGGTGAAGTGACGTATTTGAAGTCCTAACTGCTTTTTCGCTGTTTTTCACTCAGGTACAGGCTTCCAGAAAGAATCGGCCTCTACCGTCTGTACTGTGGGCTGTTGCTGCTCCTCCTTTCTGATTCTTTTCTCCTGCAGTTCTTTTCGGTGTCAGTAAAATGTCTGAACTTGAGTCGTGTCTGTTCATTACACCAGAGATAGTCACACAGAAGATTAAGAAGATATTTTTTGATGTCAGCAGCCTACTTTTCTCATATTGTTTTTCATGTTGGAGAGTCAAGTAGCCTGAAAGGTTTGGCCTAAATAAATAAATATCCTAAACCTCATGTAGCACGGGTGGGATTTACAGTTTTGCCTCATCCAAACATCGGCAGCAGAGCATTTGCCATCACATGCCGACGTTTCCACAACATTTTCCCAACTAACAAACGCTCTCTGAGCTATATCTTGCCGACAGAACTTTGTATATCGGGTCGACATCGGCCAGACATATGTGTGCTGTTAGAGATGTTCATATATTTTGAAATAGGCTATATTTCAGGATTTTTAAATTATGACATAACATACATTCACACATAGAGGGATGCATTGTTGTAATGAGAACTATGCGACTATGTAGTTTTGAAGGAATAGCCAGCCACTGCTCTTTTGCTGAATGTAAATGGCGGGATTGTATGTGTTGAGGTAGTAAAATGCTCTTCCAGTGACAGACCTGACGACCAATTTTCAGGATTTAATGAGAAGTTTATATTTCTTCACACATAAACAGTAGAAAGACAAACAGAATCAAACTCTACAGTCGGTATCAGCGTTTGAGTATCAGAATCATTACCAGGAAAACAGCAGGATCAGAGCATCCTTGAAAAAGAACTACAAGTGAGTTCAAATGTTTTTTTTGGTTTTTTTTAAATTTCCTTTAATCGTGTCTTTTGTTGCTCAAGTAAACCAGGAAAGCCACTGATGCTCACTCTAAACAATCCACCTGCTGACTCTAAACAATCCAGCCTGTTCCTGATAACAGAGATTTGTGTCTTCTAACCCCTGTCTGGCACATAGTTAAGTATCACATAACCTTAGCCATCAGACGTGATTAATGAAACATATGTAATGCTGTTCGGCCCTGCCCTGTGTTGTGTTGCTGTGTTAGCGGGAGATCAGTTGAGAGGGTGTTCAGTGATTGTATTTCCTGATGGACTCAAAATTATTTCAAAAGATACTGTAAAGGCCTGTGGGTGATTTAGCCAGGCTAGCATCTGAGGTGTTTGCGTGTATTGTCACTAGCCTCACTCGATTGAATAGAAGGAAACGGCGGTCAGTGACTTTTCCTTCCCCTGAAAGAGAATTTCCTCCTGAACGCTCAAACTCTCATTCCAGCTCACAAACCAGAAACATGGGAACGCTGTTTCTCATCTTATTAACACTGGAGCATTTTTCTGCATTAAGTGAGTATTAATATTATCATTATTACTGGCTTTGCTGTCTTTGTTGAATTCTTGGTTAGGGATCCAAGCAGTTTTATGAGTTATATGAACTGTTACTGAACTATAGCAGGTTAGCTGAACTGATCAAATGTGTATTCATAATTGTTTAGAATACTTTTTATTAGTAACATTATCAGTATATACATTAATAACAGGATTAAATTCATCGTTACATGTATATTACAAATGTTGGCAATGTCATTCATATTTTTTGTTTTATTCATCATTGAGTGTTCATTACTGATCCATTTAGCATTATATAATGGTTTTTAATAATGGTGTATATTATAAAGTATGATAAATGGTTATTTAAACTTTAACTTTCAACTCACGTAAGCTTCCTTTTAATGCTGATTATAAAACAGATTTCTCTGAATAGCTAACACTAATTGTCATTTGCAACAAAAAGTTGAAAGGAATGTGAGCTTCTTTGGCTGTGTTGTATTTGTCTTTGTACATCCCTTATGAAAATTAACCATGGTTTTATTACTAATAAAACCAAAAAAATGTGCATACTATAGTTAAACCATGGTAACCACAAATTAACCATTGTTTTGCTACACTAACCATAGTTTAACCATGGTATTTGTAGTAAAACTGTGGTTATACAAAGAGTAATCAATAAAATACCATGGTTACTACACTATAATAAAACCATGGTTAATTTTCATAAGGGATGTCAGTGAGGTGACAAACTTATTTTGCATTGAGACGAGACATACCATGTGCCTAACTGAAGACTTTATGACTTCTGTGGCCTTCAGTCCTTCAGATGCTGTAAAACAGATTTGATCAATTTCCACTCATTCATCCTTTATTCATTTCTATTGTGTGAATGTGCTGAAAAATCCAGAAACAACGTGTTACAGATCTCTCCGTCCCTACATCACGTTCTATAATGGCTGTTAAAATGACATTCTAATGGTTTCCACGACAAATACCATTACAAACATTACAAACCACCAACTTTTAACCACCAAAACCATTAAAAATGGGACATATTCCATTAGGATTTAGTGGGTTTAGCAGCCCACCAATAAAAAGTGACCAATTACCAGTAGAGACCCACAGGGACCATTACAGTTTCCATTAAAACCAATTCAAGTCCCTTTATAACCAGTAAAACCATTACAAATTTTGTGATGGTGTCTGTTGTTTCTTGTTTGTTTGTTTGTTTGTTTTTTTGTTTGTTTTTTGTTTTGTTTTGTTTTCAGCAGGATGAGTGGAATTTCTGAAAAGACTTTCTCACCTCAGACTTTCTTTATCATAAAGTGGCCAAAAGTCTCGCTTCAAAATGAAGAAACTATCTGCGCAAGTCCATAAGAAACCGTGACAATCCTACCCAGTGTTCTTATTGAGAGATATTGATTGTAATCTCTGATCTGTATGTTGTTATCAGATTACCAACAGGTGCAAACAACTGTTTGTTTTCCTCTAGGTGGTTTTCTGATCGCACTCAATAATAAAGGCCTATGTCTGAGCACAGACAACCGTGCGGTGGTCCTGCAGAAGTGTAACGAGATGAGCCCGTCCCAGCAGTGGATCTGGACCAGCGCCATGAGGCTCAATCACACGCTGATGTCCAGATGTCTGTGGGCCGATCAGAGCACCGCTGTCCCGCGTCACGCTCGCCTGGTCAAACTCAGCGACTGCGACACCGCTCTGGCCTGGAGGTGCTATGACAGTCCAGGGGTCTTCGGACTGGCAGAGGCGCCCATGTTCCTGAAAAAACAGGGCAAATGGGTTGTTGTGCGTTCTGGGCAAAAGCATTCAAACTGGTCCATGATGACGGTGGACTCTGAAGGGAGATGGGTGTCCACCTCTCTCTGTCCTGCCACAGGTCAGCTGACTGTCTCACCATCACAGAAACGCTCATCCTTATTTGTTTACATGTGGTCTCAGCAATTAACATTTGAGTTGATTTGATTGCTATTGGCAGAGCTGGGTAGATTACTAACAAACTGTAATCGTTACTGATTCCAAATTACTTGACAAAAAATGTAGTTGGTAACGTAATCCATTACATTACACATTTCAGGTAATATAATCTGACTACTTTTAGTTTACTTTTAGATTACATTTGACCTAACTTGTTCATCACATTGATTTAAATAGGATAATCTTGTACCATATTAATGTAAAAAAAACAAAGAGTAAGAAAATATATTTCATTTGTTGTAAACAACATGAAGTGCATTAAACATTACATTACGTTAAGGTTTCCCAAACTGGGCATTGTGAGCTTAATGAAAAGCCAATAATTAATTAAATAATATATATATATATATATATATATATATATATATATATATATATATATATATATATATATATATATATATATATATATAATTTAAATTAAAATAAATGTAAAATTAAAATGAATCATTTTAAAATAACAACAATCAAAATAAAACACTCATTATTAAAATATAAACTCATTATATAAATAAATAATTATTAAAATATTTATTTTAAAATCTCAGGTACTTCAAGTAAATATATTAGGGGAAAGAGGTTCAGGTGACAAAAGTTTGGGAATGCCTGCATTACTTGTAAATAAGAAATCCTGTGAATTTGTGCATTTTAATGTATTTGAAATGCAAAAGCTTTTCAAAGACATAGTAATACATGGTTAAATAACCCTCTGAGTGATAATTCAAAGAAAAATGAATGTGTTCATCAATATTCAACAGTAAATCAGTTCACCAGTAAATCCAGTGGTCAAACACTGTGTAGCCTCCTGACTAATGACTGGTTTTTGTATGAATGTCGACAAAACTGGAAGACTTTCTGAGTCTATATAAGCGGTAGGCTATTTTAGAAAGGAAAATTGAAAAGATGAAAAAGAGGAATTAGAGAGAATTATGAATAATTTATTGCTATTGTGTGAATAATATGTAATCATGTAATCAATAAAAAAGTAACCGTAGTCTGATTATGAGTATTTTAAAATGTAATTTAAACTAATTACAAGTACTTAATTTTTGCAATCTGATTACGTAATCCAGATTACATGTAGTCAGTTATTACCCAGCTCTGGCTCTTGGCATGCTTGATCAGTGCACAGGCCTATAGGACAGTACAAAAATCTAAAATTAGACTACTATGTAGGTACCCTACTATGGCTTATCTGCCATCATTTCAAAAATTAGTAGAAAAATACGTCATGTTTCTCAAGCATGTAGTCTAATTGTTTTTTTTGTTTTTTTTCAGATTTAGAATATCAGTATACAAAGAAACATATTTGAATGTTATGCAGTCATTTCAAATTACTAGACTAGTAAAACTGTGATTTCAGAATGAATTATGAAACGTTGGTCTTAACTACATATCAACATTAAGTGATCAAACTGAATCGATTAAGCACAGGTGCATTATGGGCTTCAAGGAGTGATGTGTAATTGAATAGTCGTTGAGGTTATGAACAGTTCCTTAAAGAAAGCTCAGTATACAAATATTATAATTTATTTGTTGATGCTGTTCAGGATGGTTATTCAGTGTTGGAAATGTAATCGGTTACAGATTACAAGTTGCCCTATTTAAAATGTAATAAGTAGTGTAACTATTTCAATTACATTATTAAAGTAATGTAATTGATTACATTTTTTGATTACTTTTCTAAATTTTTTTACAACTGTCAGACTTTTATAACCCTTCATCACTTGAATTAAAATTATAATAATTGAATTTTAAAGCACAGCCACCACAAAATCAGACTTACTTTGAGATCATTCTGAGGTTAAATACAGATTTAAAACCATAATAATATATAGTTTAGTAGTTATTTGAAATCAGATCTTTGAACAGCGATGACAAGAAACACTGACATCTAAAAATGCCATGGAAAATAACAGTGAATCTTAAAAAATAAAGCAAATACATAAACCTAAATAAAGCCGTTGAATAAGCATGTTTCCTGTGTCCTAAACTCCTGAAACATCGGTGTCTCATATTTTAAAGGAGCCACTGCGATTTGGGAAAGAAATCAATTAAATCTGTATGTGTGTGAAAATATTCAGATGTAACCCCCTTTGTAATCATTAACATTTTCATAAGTAACTGTAATTTAATTACACATTTTTTCTCAGTAAATGTAACAGATTACGGTTACATTTATTTTGCATTTAAATTACATAATTCTGTTACTTGTAACTAGTTACTCCCCAACACTGGTTATTCATAATATTAAACCACATCTGGTTCCTAACATGTTCGTTGGAAAAAAAAATGTGCCTCTCCCTGCATTTTTGCAAAACTCCAAAACTGTACCTGTACTTACAGTTCACAGCAGTTTCCAGCTGAAATGAACATTTGCGGCCGTAAAACACCAACAGCTTTGTTGGAGCCACTTTTAGCGTCACTTACTGGATATTTCACTTTGAAAGTGTTGTGAAACGGTCAGGAAGCAATGTAATATTATATTATTTTGTAGAAATGTTGTGATTTGCATGGGTTGCCAGGTTTGGACCATTTAAATGCACGAGAAAAAAGCCATCTAAAACATCCACAACAGCTGCATAAAGCTAACATCAGTCTTTTTTCAACAGGCCCGTCCACGGTTTCAGCAATGAAATCCACAGGAGAAATGACCACTCTGACAGTCCCTGTCATTACCCAGAGCAGAGCGGTGACCCACCACAGTAACACAGTCAGAAGCAGAACCAAACGCACCGCTACCACCGGTCTAGATGACCTGACAGCATTTACTGCCAAAACAGACTTTCAGGAGAACAACACTCAAACGCTGGAGACAGAATCACCCCACGAGACGAGTGATGCTACAGATGTGTTCTCCACTGCTCTGATGATAACCAGAACTCCTCGAGCACCTCAGAATTTCACCCAGAATAGAGTTGACATGACAGAAACGATCTCAGATGTTATGGAGCAGACCTATAACCCTCTAACATCTCAGACAGAGTTAACAACAGACGCTGAGCCTTTGGGGTCTTCCAATGCGAGCGCTGAAACTCAGAGCGCTGTAGACTTTCACACAGGACCGTCTGAAGCTCACAGCACTGATGCTGATCCTGCACTGATTGAGAGCTCAAGCAGTAGTTTCTCAATGTCAAACACAGATGGAGTGTGGACAAATGCCACGACCAGAAGCTCAACCACGACAAAGATCATCAAAGATCTTCAGACGAAGCTGCCATTTAAAACGAGAACGACCCGAGCCATTACTGAAGTTCTTCCCAGTACAGAGACCAGAGCTACTCCAAATACAGCCAGCAGTTCTGCTAAAACTAGAGGGCCTGCAACAGCTGCCCCTACGGCCCTGTACACATCTACAGCTGCCCCTACGGCCCTGTACACCTCTACAGCTGCCCCTACGGCCCTGTACACCTCTACAGCTGCCCCTACGGCCCTGTACACCTCTACAGCTGCCCCTACGGCCCTGTACACATCTACAGCTGCCCCTACGGCCCTGTACACATCTACAGCTGCCCCTACAGCTGCCCCTACAGCCCTGTACACATCTACAGCTGCCCCTACAGCTGCCCCTACAGCCCTGTACACCTCTACAGCTGCCCCTACAGCCCTGTACACATCTACAGCTGCCCCTACAGCTGCCCCTACAGCCCTGTACACCTCTACAGCTGCCCCTACAGCCCTGTACACCTCTACAGCTGCCCCTACAGCTGCCCCTACAGCCCTGTACACCTCTACAGCTGCCCCTACAGCCCTGTACACATCTACAGCTGCCCCTACAGCTGCCCCTACAGCCCTGTACACCTCTACAGCTGCCCCTACAGCCCTGTACACCTCTACAGCTGCCCCTACAGCTGCCCCTACAGCCCTGTACACCTCTACAGCTGCCCCTACAGCCCTGTACACATCTACAGCTGCCCCTACAGCTGCCCCTACAGCCCTGTACACCTCTACAGCTGCCCCTACAGCCCTGTACACCTCTACAGCTGCCCCTACAGCTGCCCCTACAGCCCTGTACACATCTATAGCTGCCCCTACAGCTGCCCCTACAGCCCTGTACACCTCTACAGCTGCCCCTACAGCTGCCCCTACAGCCCTGTACACATCTACAGCTGCCCCTACAGCTGCCCCTACAGCCCTGTACACATCTACAGCTGCCCCTACAGCTGCCCCTACAGCCCTGTACACATCTACAGCTGCCCCAGACACAGATGCATTCACTTCAGCTGCTTACACAACCACTGCGGCTCCAGCTACAACTGTACAAACAACCAGCACCAGCACCAGCACCAGCACCAGCATCCCCAGCACTGCTGCTCTGAGCACAGGAACATCACCTCCACCATCCACTGCCACTCCAGCCATCACCTCCACAGCAAAGGTCAGCGATCATAGGTTTGCTATGGTATATCTGCTTACAGCCTTGTTTAATGCTGTCAAGAACCTGAATCTTGAAGAATTCCAGCTAATATGATTCAGTGGTGTGTTCACTAGATAACAATTCAGTACAGATATTGCAAGGTTTCAGGTAGTTTTGGAATTTGGAAAATCAGCAAATGTTGCCCACAAAAAAAGTGCAAGTTCTAATCTTATTGGATGGTTACTACCAGTGCTGGGTAATAACTGATTACATGTAAACTGGATAAAAAAATCTTGTACTTATATAATTTTACATTTTAAAATGCTTATATTCACATTACAGTTACCTTTTCTGGATTGCATAATTACAAATTATTCACACAATGACAGTGAATTATTAACAGTTTATTCTCCCTAATTCTTTTTTTTTCTCTCTCTTAAATTTTTCTTTTACGATTTATGTGTCATTTTGAATACAGTGGCGGTGTACCGTTTACATGTCATGTAAATTAATTTCCAATCCATGCATCTGAATTTGGTGACAAAAGCACCCCTCAGTCATGCAGGTTACTGAACACTGATTATGTATAACTGACAAAATAGTTAAAACCCGGAAGACTTCGTCCATGTCATTGCTGTTTTCATCTTTAATAATGTTTGTTCATGTGATGCAGGGATTCCCAAACTTTTTTGTCAATCAAACCCCTCTGACTTAAAATATTTACTTATATGCTGTTTACTTATATACTATACTTCAAATAATTGATGTTGTTTAATGGTCATATATTTCATTTCTTTTCTTTTTTTCCTATAACATGTTAGATTAAAAGTATTCTAAAAGTAATCCAAAAGTAGTCAAAATACATTTCTTAAAATGAGTAATCTAATTACATTGCTGACTACAATTTTTATGGTGTAATTTGTAATTAGTAACATACTATAATTTGACAGTAACCTACTCAGCACTGGTTACTATGAAACTTCAGTAGAAACTCTTGAGATTTTCTTGTACCTGTAAAAAACTGCAGGAAAATCAGTGCTGCCGTTCATATCAGTCACGTTTACATTTACATTTATGCATTTGGCAGATGCTTTTATTCCAAGTGACTTACATTGCACACAAGGTTTGCACTTTATCAGTTCATGCATTCCCTGAGAATTGAACACATGACTTTCGCGTTGCTTTCAACTACACCAGTAATATTAAGAGATCACAGTGGACACATGACTTTAGCTGCTCAGTCTCAATTTAGAAATTAGACCATTTATGACAAATACTGGGGGTTTTGCAAATATTTGACATAAATGTCCCAGTGTGTTTATGTGCACAACAAATGTAGTTGATTTTATAGTACTGATCAATATCAGTTACTCTTTAACCTTCCGTTGTGTATTTCTTGTTTTTAGCTTGTAGTAACGACGGAGGCTGTCCAGTGTCTGGTGAACGTGACTGCAGCCAGTGTTCATATGGATTATTGTGTGCTGAATTTCACAACACCTGGAAAGTCCTGCAGCTTCATCATGACTGATGCTTCTCACTTCACAAGGTGTTCTGAAGACATGAAGCGTCCCAGCCATCACACATGCCTGATGATGGCTTTGACTCCCGGCGCTACCTATTTGTTTGGAATAATTTCTGAGACAGATGGCACACACTTGAACATTACAGTTCAAACCAGTAAGTCCTGTTACGTTCCAACATAGCTTTAGTTTTCTGAATCTGAACCCGTGAACAGAAGTGTCATGAACCAGAGGAGGGTCCACATGTTCTGTGTTTAAAGTGCTTTAAACCTCTACTTGATTTTCACAAGAGCATGCAGTGATTTATGGTTGTTTTATGCTGTTCTTCTCGCTAACATTGATATGGCGGAACACATTGTTCTGACAGATTAGATAAAGCACCTGCGTTCACAGATTCCAGAGGATGTGTCTGTGAACGGCTGTAGACGTGCCGTATATAAGTGTTTTTCACTGAAGTCTTGGCAGCCGCGATGATCAGTGTGTTCATAAGAGCCGTCGCTGACCCTCTCTGACTCTCCTTTCCTCACTCAAGGGCGTCTTTGAGCTGCAAATACCAAATAATATGAATTAACTTTTTTTCTCTCCTGTGAGACTTATAGAGACATACAACAGATATTATTACGCTTAAACTTTTTGTTATTGTTAAGTGTTGGGTAAGTCAGGGGTTCTCTAATTGAGGTCCGTGACCCATAGCAAGAGGGTTTGCGGAATAAATTTAGTGCTCTATGATTTCTGTGATCCGCAAAACACAGTCAGAATTGTGGAATTCATTTAAAAAGGAATCTACTGTATAACGCGTAATTTCACAAAATTTGGCACGTTTTGGATAAATGAGGACTTGAACACATGAATTTCATCTCCAGAGCTGCTCTGAGAGTCACTTCATTAGCACTGAACCATTTAATTTGACAAAATCTGTTATCTTATACACACACAAAAAAAATCAATGCTCTTCATGATAACCCGTTAAAATAAGAGTTCGGTTTAACTTGAAATTGTGACAGAAAGATATATCTATTGTACAGTAGATCAAAGTAATAATAATAATTATAATTATAATAATAAAATTATTAAAACTTTATTTTTAAAAGGAATAATCACAATGATTTTATTCAGTGTTTTAATTTTTACAGTAAAGGTCTACTTTGCAACATTTGCCAAAACTGAAAAGGAATATGTTTCCATTTGATTATATTTTAAAAGTTTAAATTGTTAATGTTATATGCCTTTATTTGATTACCACCATTTTTTATAATTAATTTGTATTAAATTATAAATCCAGAAAAAATAAAACAGACAACAGAGAATTTCTAAAGAAAATAAAACATTTCATTTACATTGCCCATATATTGTAAAGCAAATTAATAAAATACATAATATATATATATAAGTTCAGTTCATTAGTCATGCTTTTTGATTATTAAAATTTAATTAAATTATTACAATGAAATCCAGAAAAATTAAAATAGAAAATGCTAAATTTGAGAACAATAAAACTTTTTGAGGAAATCTGAGAACAAAAATTAATAAACAGATTTCATATGACCCTAAAAATATATTTTTAAACTTTTAATAAATTGTTGTTATTTTGTATATGTCCAAAAAAATTAAAATGGAAAAAAAAAAAAAAAAAAAAAAACAGAAAAATTGAAGTTCCAACGGCGTATAAGAGTACAAAGTGTAGTAAGTATATTCTTAATCACTGTTAAAATTATGAGGGGATCCTTGGAAAATTTTCTCCCCTGTTTGTGAACCCCTGCAGTAAGTTACTCAAAAAGGTAGCTTATCAGTTGCTAATTGCTAATGTGTACTATTATAGCTCCTCTCAACAGTAACACTGTCTCAATTTCAATACCCAATACTCTAAAACATACAGAAACTAAAAGAATAGAAACCAAATAGTTCTCATAATTCTTAGCGAATGAATGATGGTCTATTATAGTATAAGTAATAAGTAATAAGTTAATAACAGGTCCATTTTCAACTTTGTAGGTTTTTCAATAAAATTTCAGAATTCTTCATGTAGGCATTTCTTATAGTTGTCTGTCAGTGTCATTGACTAGGATCATTTCCTGTCCATTCGTCCAATCAGAATTCCTTTAACTGTGTTTTTTGGAGGGGTTTCATGTACAGTCCACTTCAAGCCCATAGCGTTTCTACTGGACTTTGACCTGACCGTTCCAGAAGCCTTCATTTCTTTCTTCTAAATCATTGCTCTATGGATCTGCTGGTTCATCTTTAACTTTTTTTACAGACACCTTCATGTTCTCCTCATGCTTGTTTTTGTATGATGTGGAATTCTTAGTTGACTTTATGATGGCAACCATTGTAGTGTTTGACTGTTTGGAACTGTGGCCAAACAACTCAACCTTTGACTCATTTGTCCAGGACACATTGTTCCAGAATCCTGTTCCAAACTTCAGTCTTGCCTTGACATTCTTTTTCAAGACCAGAAGCTTCTTCCTTGCTGTCCTCCGGTGTAGACCAGATTTGTGGAGTTTCTAATGGTTGACTGGTACATTCACATCTACTGTTGCCAGATCTCTCTGCAGATCCTTCAATGACACCCTGAGGCTCTTGTAGTGAATTTGGTGGGACGAGACCCATTATCACTGACCTGAAACCATGGAAAATGCTTTCCTCTGAGACATGCCAGCAGATCTTTGGCATGATGGTACCATGGAATTCAATGCTTATGACCAAACTAGACCGTTTTATTGAGGTTTATATAATGTGTGGCCCTCCTCTTTATTCATGTTCTACTTATTGCACTTGTTGCATTAATTGCAGATCAGTTCTATGAAGCATTTTAAAGCCTGTGGCTGTACTGTATATTTTTATACATGCTGAGTTACTGTAGCTTTCTCAGACAGGGACAAAGGCTCATGGTCCAAGTTCAGATGAGGAGCAGGACCTTAGTGAAACAGGGTAGCGCTGAGTTCTGAGCCTCCCTTTCCTGTATCCTGTAGCTTTTATTTGCTCATTTTAAACACTGTAACATATAGCTGAACTATACAATAACTGCAGCTCCCAACATGCACTGCAGCATGAACTCAAGATAGTTGCTGTGTTATATGTAATTTTGTTGTTGAGTTGGTGAGCGGTTCAGGGTCATGTGGTATTAACATGGAGTGTGTTGTTGTTGTGGTTCGTATGTCTGGGTTAAACCATCAGCACAGAATGGGCCTCATTTATCAATATAACGTAGAAATGAGCGCAGATCCGTGTGCACAAATCAACTTACGACAGAGTTCACGTGTGATTTATGAAACATTCGTATGCCGCCAATCTCATCGTACGAACAATCGCATGTTAATAAATGTGGTGGCTGAAAACAATCATCATTTGAATATCACGCCCCTAAAAACACCCCGGTTTAGAAGCCTCGCCCCTAGAGTTTACGACACGGAGAAACAAAACCCGGCCAAAAAGACGAAGTAATCTCATGAAAGAGAAACTGATCTTGCTACAAAAACACCCGTTACCCTTGTAACTGCAAAGAATTTCATTATTTTTTATGTATATTAAATACCGGTAAATATAAGGAAACCTTTACAAACATAAACATTATTTAGCCTATTTAGTTCCTTTCAGTCCACAACAAATACTTTACTTTTAACGATATTACAGAACAAGAATGACAAAATAAGCAGCTATAAAATTATATATCAAGCTATAATATTAAAAAAAAAAAAAGAAGAAAAGAAGCCGTGGTTTACAGTGAATTTATAACAGCTAAGGGGCGTTGTTAGGCACGACGCGAAGCGGAGTAAACCCCCTTAGCTGTTATAAATTCACTGTAAACCATGGCTTCACAGGGCTTATTGCTTTTATAAAACGGTTATTCCATATACTTAGTAAGGGTTCGCAAAATAAAACAGAGCAAATAAGTATAATGATATTAATAAAAACAGTATTCTTCCACCAAACAATGTAGTTCCTCAGAATGAAACAGTTGTGGTTGGAAACTATGGCTGGAACAAAGTGGTTGCCAAGCAATGCACAAAGTAAACAAAGGTGTAGGTTTGTAGTGTAATTTACAATGACTTCGAACGTGGCTCAACCAATCAGAATCAAGGACCGGAACTATCCGTTTTATAAGCTGGCATTTATTATAAACAGCACACAAACGTCAAGCAAAGCTGAAACAACATTGCACTCACGAGCCTCTCTCATTCGACAAAAATCCAAATGTTTCCATTTTTGCAATATTTGTATTATTTGGTTGTTAAACTATTATTTATTATGTAGCCTAAACATGGCTTTATACTTCACTCGTGTTCCAATATTCGCGTAAAATCCTTCACATGTGTAAAAATGTTTATTTGGGCACTGCACACTGATTTTACAGCGGACCTTTTAAAATAAACAGTGTACTTTTATATTTCGTTAACTGCATTTTAGTTTGATGATGAATAGCTGAAATGTCAAGCAACGCTAGAACTAATGTTGTTAGTGTGAGGCACCAGCGCGATCCGATGAATAAAATCAAATAAAGATATAAAGAAAAGAAATAAAATGCATTAAGAGTGTCATAAAAAATGAGCGTAGCCTATACTTGTTGCACAGTTTTTTTTTCCATTTGTTTTATAATAGGCTATTATATTATAGCCTGTTATATATTTTGTATGGTCCTATTTATTTTATTCTTTTTATAGACTTAATTTCTGTTTTTCTCCGTTCACATAAGTGCTGCAGGTGCATGATGCGACGATTGAATCCTCATGATCTGTTGTTTACGCTGCTATTCGCACATATAAAGCTAAAGCCCTGTATAAAACAAACAACAACAAAAAAGACATTCTAATCTTACTGGTTAACGATTGGCTAACGAGCTTCGATCGGTTGACGGTCAGGAAAATAACCTAAATGAACAAAATGCTGTCATTCTACAATTCTCCACCTGATTTACTATGCTGCACGCAAGTTCAAAAATTTGCGTACACCAGCTGAGACCAGACGTGAGATTTGATCGTAGCCACCGCTCACGTCCATATTGATAAATTCCAAGTTTTGCGTTGAAACGACTGTACACCCAATTCGCCAAAGTCGTACATTCATTTCGTAAATGAGGCCCAATGTCTCTACAATATTGTCTGACAGAAAAACATGTCTGGGAATGGCAGTCAGTCTAATTTTAATATCTAAATGAGCATCAACTAAGTAAACAGCTAATTTTTTTTATTTCACTAAACAGTTTGATAAGTCCTGCTGTAAATCAGATTGTCACAGTATGAGTTTACTCATCTTTGAGTTTATGTGAGCTCATTTTACACTGGTACAGTCATCATGTTCCACAGGACACACAAACACCTCTAACCAACCACAGGTTTTACTCCTAACTAAAGGCCAACAGCTTTTTTATCGTTATTTCCAGGATATTTTCAGCTCGCCTCCTCCCTTCCTGCTTTACCAGACTACCCGCCTAAATATCCTGTCTTTTACTGCCCATTACCTATGATGCACACACACTCATGCATTGTCACATACTTGCTCTACAGCAGTGTGTCTTCAGGAAACACTAATGCTGGGATTATGAGATGATGGTGAATATATCACCACTGCTAACATTCATTCTGTCATCATTTACTCGCCCTCATGTTGTTCCAAACCTGTTTTTATTCCTTTAAATCACTAAATGTAATGAAGTTCTGAACACAAAATTAACTTACAATGACATTGTGTATTTAATGACACACAGCAAAATCCTCAGTGTTTACATATAATCCACTACTAAGTGTTAAAAAAGTAACACTGAAGCAGTGTTAAAGTTAATGAGATAATTAGTTGATTAATTGGGGGATGATTGAGCATTAGTGATGAACACCTGCTGTTAACAAGCAGAACCACTGAAAGAAAGAGAAACAAGAACAGAAAAAAAGAGACAAGACATGCAGAAATGCAAGAACTACAATTGACTTCTGCCACAGCCTTAGATGAAATCAACACAATTCAAAAGAAGACATTAAATCTCTCAAAATCTAAGCAGAGGATGATTAAACAACTTCACAAACAGCATCACCAGCTTCACACATTACTAACCAGACTGACTTTAGATGTTGATGTTTTAGTTTTGTTTGAAGTCACCATTATCGATGTCAGTGTTTGCTTCAGTTGGGCTCTTGACCCTTGACTTTAAAACATTAGAATTTCTTTTGTTGCCATAACTGTGTGTTTGTATAGACATGTTTGTTATGGCAAAAAAAAAAAAAAAAAAAAAAAAAGCCAAGAGAAAATGCGATCAGGTGTTGGTTATGTTTCAATAAAGACATAATCCGCATGTAGTGGCTTGAATACCTGATTTCATTCAGAGTATAATCACTGGTTGTTTTAATACTTAAGTTTGTTATTGATCACATGAAATACAAAGCTTGATCCAACAGTTTTAAAATTAATCTGAAAGACTGAAGCTGAACTGTCTTAGTATTTTCTTTTATTCTTAGTATTTGCTTTGTTTTGCCATTTTTGTTGTGACTTTTAGTGGCGTGTTTTGTGATGTTCACAGTTGATCTGTTTATCTGAATATGTTGATTGTCACCATTGTTGAGATTCATACACTGATTCTTGATGTCTGTATGATAACGAAGCTTGTAGCGCCAGTTTACTTTTAAGAATCTTTCAGATTAAGCTTTGGATTTCATGTGATCAATAATATTAAAACAATCAGTGATGAAATCAGTTATTCAAGCCATCGTATGCTGATTATGTCTTTATTGAAACATGACCAACACCTGATCACATTTTCTCTTGGCCTTTTTTTTTTTTTTTTTACCATAACAAACATGTCTATACAAACACACAGTTATGGCAACAAAAGAAATTCTAATGTTTTAAAGTCAAGGGTCAAGAGCCCAACTAAAGCAAACACTGACCTCGATAATGGTGACTTCAAACAAAACTAAAACATCAACATCTAAAGTCAGTCTGGTTAGTAATGTGTGAAGCTGGTAATGCTGTTTGTGGAGTTGTTTAATCATCCTCTGCTGAGATCTTGAGAGATTTAATGTCTTCTTTTCTCTTGTGGTGATTTCATCTAAGGCTGTGGCTGAAGTCAGTTGTAGTTCTTGTATTTCTGCTCATCTCATCTTTTTTTCTATTCTTGTTTCTCTTTCTTTCAGTGGTTCTGCTTGTTAACAGCAGGTGTCCATCACTAATGCTCAATCATCCCCCAATTAATCAACTAATTATCTCATTAACTCTAACACTGCTTCAGTGTTACTTTTTTTAACACTCTGAGTGTGGATTATATAAACACAGAGCAGTGTTAAATTAACACTGAGGATTTTGCTGTGCACATTTGTCATTTGTGCAGCTCCTGCTCCCGTCTCATCACTGGCTCTCCAGAGCAACGGCAGTCACAACGCTCTTAAAGCCACCTGGATTCCTGCTGTCGGACACGTGGAGTCCTACCAGCTCTCTCTGTCACCCTCCATCTCTTCAGAACGGGACATTACTCTACCTCCAAACACTACTCAGTGGGTTTTTAGCAGCTTGACACCTGGAAAAGCTTATCAAGTGTTGGTGAAGACGAAGAGTGGAGAACTAACAGCTGAGACCAGGACAACAGGGAGAACAGGCAAGAACTGAGACAAATCTGACATCTTTGTACCTTATTTACCTTAAATAGTACATACCAGTACCTTAAAGGTGGACATTAGTACTGCCAAAGTATATCCTATTACCTGAAGTGTACATACAGTATTAGTACCTTAATAGATACCACCCCAGTGATCGTTTTGTACCTTTTTTCTAAGAGTGTAGATCAGCTAATGATCAAGCTTCAGTTAGCTAGAAACCATTTATAACCAGTTGCCATTATTAAATACATACAGTATGACATATGAATAGCATGATTCATTGCCTTGTGAACTGATTTTTCACTGATAGAAATAACCTGAGATGTGTCTTTATGAGTTCTTGTTGTGTCTGCTGCTCATCAGCACCAGGATGGGCGGCTCATCTGAAGCTGGAGGCCCTTAATGAAAAGAGCCTGTGCTTGTCCTGGTCTCCTCCTGCTGGCGACTGGGATTTCTACCGTGTCCTGCTGTTCAACGGCTCGTCTGTGCTGATGAACCAGACGGTGGACAGGAGTCTGGTGGAGTTCAGCTTCACTAACTGGACTCTGATTCCAGGCCGTCTGTACAGAGCTGCTGTGAGCGTGGAGAGCGGATATCTGAGCTCGACCGCAGACTGCCACAGGAGAATAGGTGTGTTACTCAAACCAACATGAAGCGGCCTTAAAAAACACACAAAGTGCCTGCTCTTGTGAAAAAGAAGTGTGCTTAATTGTATTGTGTGTTCACTTTTAGTCAGAGCTGGGTAGATTAATTACAAATTGTAATCTGTAACTGATTCCAAATTACAAGACAAAATGTAGTTAGTAAAGTAATCCATTACATTACACATTTTAGGTAATATAATCAATTTTTTGACCTCTCACACTGACCATCTTTCACAATGATTTAAATAGGATAATGTTGTACCATACTGATAACTTCTTGTTATCAACAGCATAAAGTGCATTAAACATTATATTAAAGAACATTATTATGCTCTTTTACAAAGTCTTGATTTTGTTTTAGGGGTGTACTAGAACATGCTCTCATGCTTGGTGGTTCGAAAAACGCATTATTTTTCACATAATTTACATTATTACAACACCATTCTCCCCAGTCTGGCACAAACTGCTCGATTAGTTTCGGGTTTGATGAAGGCCCGCCTTCTGAAAAACTAAATGTGTTGTGATTGGTTAGCTGTCCCAGTGTGTTGTGATTGGCGAACAGCTAGGTAGAATGACTAAAACCAAATTAATTATCTGCCAGCGGGAGGCGCTGTTGGAGCGCGAGAGCGCGAGGTTTCCCCGGTAACGCTGTACACAAAGCAGAGCTCCGCTCACAAACACTGCTTTATCAGACATTACATGCAAGATGAAATGAAAATGACATCCATAATTTTCTGAAGACAGTCGGTTTCCATCAGAAATACAGTGATATAAAAACTCCCGCACCGGGTTTTGATTTTGAAACGTGCATTTGAATTTCCGGAGGCGGGATTTATTTTAATGATATTCTAATGGGCCACTTTGTGATGTCACAAATACAGGAAAACATCTTTGTAGTCCAAACGAGCCGTTCGTTGTAGTTCTTGAAAAGAGATTTTTTAAAAACAAAATATCTCCCTTTGGCATTGACTTTGAGATTTGTAACTTTGTAGATCTTTTTTATGCCCAAACATACACTACACACTGACTAAAATTCATAAAGTGAAAAAGCATAATAGGACCCCTTTAAGCAAGTTTTCCCAAACTGGGTTTGTGAAAGAACTGCAGGGGGGGTTTGAGTTTAATGAAACGGCGCCAATAATTAATTACATCATAAACATTTTAAATTAAAACAAATAATTTTAAAACGAATCAAAATGAAACACTTACTGAAAATAGTTTAAAAATATTTTATTTGTTTACCTTCATGTCATGTGACCATAATCAATGTCAGAGAAGAGTGAACATGCAATTTGATACTTCATTATTAAAATGTTTATTTTAAAATCTCAGGAGTGCTTCAAATAAAAATATATTAAGTGAAAGATGATCAGATGACAAAGTTGTTGAATTTGTGAATTTGTGCAGTTTAATGTCTTTGAAAGACAAATGCCTTCCAAAGTAATGCATGGTAAAATAACGACTGAGTTATAATTCAAATAATTAATGTATTCATCAGTAGCTGATGCAATGTTGAAACACTTCTTAAACCTGAAATGATTTTTGTAAATCCAGTGGTCAAATGCTGTCTTCCACAAAACTTTCCACAAGACTTTCTGAGTGTATATAAACAGTAGGCTATTTTAGAAAGGAACACTTAAAAATTGAAAAATAGGAATTAGGGAGAATCAATAACAATATTGTGTAAATATGTAATAATGTAATCAATAAAAAAAAAGTAAAACTGTAGTCTGATTACGAGTATTTTAAAATGTTACTTAATCTAATTACAAGTACTTAATTTTTGGAATCTGATGATGTAATCCAGATTATATGTAATCAGTTACTACCCAGCTCTGCTTTTAGTGTACTTCAAAACTTTTTTTGAAAACTGTACTTGCAGATAATATAATACTAATAATAAAAGGCCACTTAAGTGTACTTAATGTCAAATTAAAACTGTCCTGCAAAGTTGAAATCCAGCCTGCTTCAGCACAGCTGCTGGTGATTTTTAAGTGGTCCTGAAGAGCTGGTTTAGCTGCTGCAGGAGTGTTTGATTAGGGCTGGAGCTGAACTCTGCTGGACAGTGGGTCTCCAGGAGCAGGGTTGAAGACCTCTGGTTTGTGCACAGTAAAACCAGGGCCAGGGGACATAAGAGGCAGGGTAAATTGATAGAGAATTTTTTGCCCCTGTCCATCAGCTCCCCGGTCAGTTCAGAGGCTGAATGTCCGTCACAGTACAGAGACGTCACTGAGCGCTGTGTGGAGCCATCCCGTCGGCGAGTGGGACAACTACACCGTCCTGCTGAAGGACAGAGACACGACTGTGGACACACGGACATTAGCCCATGATGTGCAGGAATGCAGTTTTATTAAGCTGATGCCTGGACACACCTATACAATCACAGTGATGACCAACAGTGGAGACCTGAGCAGTTCGGCCCGTGTCACAGGGAGAACTGGTGAGCCATTCAGATGTTCAGAGAAGTGCTGTTGTGATGACTGGAGTGTTCATTCGCTTGATTTCATTTGTGGCCCAGGACCACAAAACCAGTCATAAGGGTCAATTTTCTGAAATTAAGATGTTATGCATCGTCTGAAAGCTGAATAAATAAGATTTCCATTGATGTATGATTTGTTAGGATAGGACAATATTTGGCCGAGATACAACTATTTGAAAATCTGGAATCTGAGGGTGCAAAAAACTGAGAAAATCACCTTTAAAGTTGTCCAAATGAAGTTCTTAGCAATGCATATTACTAATCAAAAATTAAGTTTTGATAAATTTACAGTAGGAAATTTGCAAAATATCCTTATGAATTCTTATCCTTTACTTAATATCCTAATGATTTTTGGCATAAAAGAAAAATGGATAATTTTGACCCATACAATGTATTTTTGGCTATTGCTACAAATATACCTGTGCTACTTAAGACTGCTTTTGTGTTCCAGGATCACATTTAGTAAATGCTGTGTGTGGTCAGTCCCTGCACAGGTCACCCAGCTGCGGGTCAGTAATCAGGGCAGCACAGATGCTCTGCAGGTGCGCTGGGACGGAGCGGCCGGTGAGCTGGATCTGTACCGCGTGCTCCTCATCCATGACAGTGTAGTGATGAAGAATGAGAGTGTGCCGCTCAATGTCACCTCCTACCACTTCCAGGGCCTGAGGTCCGGCGCTCTGTACAGGACAGTGGTGACCACAGTGCACAGGGGTGATCTCTCGCGCCAGATGGTGGCTGATGGGCGCACAGGTAATACACCAAAAACAGAACACCAGGTGCATGATATTATAATACATACAGGAATACATACAGGGTATTTATTACATAAGAGTGGCATGTATGTGCACTTATAAGAATTTTTCATCCAAAAATAACAATTAGCTCAAAATGTGATCTCCATCAGGCTATCCCAGATTATCCCAGAAATGTGTCTCTGCATCACTGTCTCAGCAATGGATACTCTGCAGTGAATGGGTGCCGTCAGAATGAGAGTCCAAACAGCTGATAAAAACATCACAATCCACAATTAATCCACTCCAGTCCATCAGTTAACATCTGGAGAAGACAAAAGCTGAAACAAATCCATCAAGATGTTTTTAACCAAGATACGAGTCCATAATCCATAATAATTAGTGCTGTCAAAATTAGCGCATTAATGCAGGTGATTATTTTTTCCAGTATAACAGCGTTAAATATATTTAAGGCACTTAGCGCAGGGGCGGGGCTAGGGTTGGCCACCCCACTCACAACTGCTGTTTCTGTCTCTTTTTTTCTTGACAAGAATTGTGCTCATTTAGACGCAGAATGTTTTTACTAGCACAGCAAACAGGAGACTTTTCAGACATGTACAAGTGTGTGGAAACGGTACAAGTGACGAGGAGCTTCAGTAGAACATCAGTGAACTGCGGTCAGATGAGATGCTGTCAGGCCATATGTCAGCAAAAACTAATCTTCCTGTCTTGTCAGCCATTATACTGTGCTCGTAGCGCGCATTCTTCATTTGCACACACAAATGTGCCGACGCGCTATATATAATTTCATAATATTAATGCGCAAAAGAAACTACGAGCATGCAATGTCATAGATATGTCGTCAGTTAAGTCATGAAGTTAATATGATGCGTGCCTGATCCACATCATATTCAGCAGCGGCAGCTCTTAAAGTAATAGCAGCCAAATAACCTATTAACCCAGCTAATTATTAATTAGTAATTTTTTTTTTTAATCGATCAACAGCACTAATAACACTTCCTACTGAACTACAAAAAGTCCATCCCCTGTTGTCTCTCACATCAAAATCCAGCCATTTGTTTAGAGGTGTTTTGGACTGTTTTGGCTTGTAAACAGTGCTTGATCTGTGCAGATTTCTCTCCTGATTCAGACCAGACCACTTTTTCACTGGAGGAGTGTTATTATGCATTATGGACTCAGATTTTAGCCAGAAGCAATGGTTTGAAGTTAAAACATCTTAATTTATTAAAACATCCAGCTTTTTGCTTCAAAAGACATTAATTGATGGGCTGGATTGATTCATGTCGATGACTTTTATCAGCTGTTTGAACTTAAGTATCTTCAGAACTTTGTTCAGTATTCTTTTTATTTTCCCTTTAAAAATACTCACCACTGTGCTTAAAAAATGCTGTTTAAAACCATGCAGTGGACCCTGTGTACCTGTTTAATCAATCGTTTCTTCAGATTTTCTTTCTGTGTTCTTGAAGGATGACACAGGTACGCTGAACTTCACACACACTCTTATCTGGAGCTGCAGGAATGCTCCTGGAATTTCAGGAAGCCTTGAATATGTCAAGGTCGTTTGTGCGACTTCCTGCAGAGAGTGTTGTTGTGGAGGGAGGATGTTGTTCTTTTTTGAGTGAACAATCATGCTTTAACTCAACATATTATTATTGTTAACATAGTAAAAAGCAGCTTGTCTTCAGAGTTGCATATCATAAATTTAGACTCTGATATCCTGAACATAACATTATTCATAACATGATTTATATTAAAAACTGTAAACATTTTCTGGAGCTACTTATGACTTTTGACCAGTTTTGGGCCTTCTCTCCCCACAGATCTGTTTCAGTGTAGTAGTAATTCTGGATTGTCTTGATAGCACAGCCCTCTTTAGGTTTTGCACCAGCATCTCATTTGGCTTAAGGTCAGGGCTCAGGAAAATTTACATTTTCTTCTTTTTCAGCCATTCTAAAGTTGATTTGCTGTTGTGCTTTGGGTCCTCGTCCTGTTGCATTACTCAACCTCTCTAAAGCTTGAAGACATGAACTGCTGTCCTGACATTCTCCTGTAAAATCTATTGATGCACTTTTAATTCATTGTTCCATCAATGAATGAAATGTCCAGGTCAAGAGGCAGCAAAGCAGCTTTTTTATGGGCAAACATGAGACATGCAATACTTTTATGGCAGCAGTGGTTTCTTAATTTAAGAGCAGCTGTGCGATCCACATGTCCAGTCTCAACTCCTTAATTGACTCCATTTATGTTTTGGAGAGTTGGTAACACTTTTTATGTTTTACTCTTAACACAGCGTTTCACTTCACAGTTTTGAGATGCGCAACCGTTATTAGTTTAGTCAGATTATATCTATTTTTAACTGAGACGAAGATCAGACCTCATTTTATGAGTAATCAATGCAGAAAGTCAGATATTTTCATAGGGTTCACAAACTTATTCTTGCCACTTGTATAATATGTATATGTATAATTATGGTTATAAATAATGAACTGAAAATAATTTTAATGTTATATTTAATGTAATGTAATTGTATAAAAAATATTAAATTACATAACTCTGAAAATGTGATTTATACAAATTTATAATTAAAAAATATATATATAGAATTATATTTCTAATTTTTGCAGTGATTGCCTTAAGACTTGCAAGAATGAAAAATTTAATCATCACCCCACATTTTCACACAGTTTGTGATCCATAAAGTACATGAATAGCTGCTTTGAAACAATCTCTGTTGTTATTATAAAAATAAAGGCGACGACGTATCTAAGGAGTTTATGTATAAGCACTTTTTACCATTTTGTTTGCTTCTCTTCTCCTTATCCAAACAATATTTATATGTAGTGATATTGAAAACAAACAGACAGATCACTAGCAGCAATCATGCTTTTATTGATGTTTATTGAACAGTGTGCAGCTCTGTATTGTATTTTGACATCAGTTAAGGCTTACAGAGGTGATGACAGGCTTGTGTTGATCAGTTCCAGCCGCAGTGAGAGACGTGACAGTGAGCAACAACGGCCGCATGGACTTCCTGAGCGTGTCCTGGAGAGCAGCTGAAGGAGACGTGGACAGTTACTCGGTCACTCTGAGAGATCAGGAGAGAACCGTTCATACCCTCACTGTGTCCAAGTTCAGTACAGAGTGTGTCTTTAAGTCCCTGGTGTCTGGACGCCTCTACAGCATCTCCATCAGCACCCGCAGCGGAGAGTATGAGAACCACACTGTGGTTCAGGAGCGCACACGTAAGAGCATTCAGTAGCAGCTTTGATAGCCTCTATCAGTGACTGTAATAGAGATATTGTACAGTCTGATTGTTGGCAGCTGGTGTTAACATTATTCTGTGGTTCTCTGCTCTAGAACCTGCCACAGCGTTGAACCCTACAGCCACACACATGGCTCGTGATGACCGTCTGAAGGTGTACTGGCGGCACGCGGCTGGAGACTTTGACTACTATCATGTCTCCATCAAGCACAACAACATGTTCCAGCAGAACAAGACGGTGCCCAAGACTCAGAATGAATGCGTGTTCAGTGGTCTGGTACCAGGCCGACTCTACACTGTGATCGTCAGCACATGGAGCGGGAAATATGAGTCCAGCATCTCAACTCACGGAAGGACATGTGAGTACGCCTGGACTGCTTTACTTTGATAGCTATGTAGTCCATTTTACTGTAGTTCTGTAGCTGCTACATCTTTTAGCTTGCTGATTTAGCTTGTTGTAGTTCTATGGCTTTATAGTTTAATGTATTTCTGTTGCACTGTAGTTCAGATTTTTGTTGTTTTGTGGCTCCGTGATTTTAAAGGGGTCATGAACTGCCTTTGTTTATTATTTTGTACTGTTCTCTGAGGTTCACTTATAATGTTATCAAGAATTTAACATCAAAAAACATCATAACTTAGAATAGGCTATTTTCTGTCCTGTTTTGACTCCCCTCATCAGAACGCTCTGTTTGAATAGGCGTGGCGGATTGTAGACTCAGAAGTAAACGCCCACGATTGGCTAATAGATGTGTATGTTTGACAGCATACATTCCTCACAGATGGACTCTGCCATGATTTAGTTTAAAAACGCATAAATACTCATATCAAACGATCTGTTTAACAGACAAAGCAATAGTGATCACATAATAAAAACAGTTACTCACACTTGTGTTGTGACAGTACTGTCGGATCCAATTTAGTCAGCACACCATCGTCTTTTAGTTTTAATCTTTATGAAAATCCCACTTCAATTTGTGCCTTGTTTGTAAACGAATCCACGGTAAAATGAAGTGAACAAAGGACCAAGTTCTTACTGACGCGGTCAGTGCCTGCTAAACATGCAGCAATGTAGAATCAGTGAGCGGGATTAAACAGGAAGTGATGTAGAATCGGTGGGCGGGATTAAACAGGAAGTGATGTAGAATCGGTGGGCGGAGCTAAACAGGCAGTGATGTAGAATCGGTGGGCGGGGCTAAACAGGCAGCGCAGTAGAAGCAGGTGTTGATCTTCCTCTGTGGAGGCTGTGCATATCCACACTATTACATCATAGTGTAGAACATTCCACAAGCTGTCGTTTTGGCAGACTGCCTTCAATATAAGCTGTTTTAGACTAAAGAGAAAGTTGAGTTCTGAAACTTACAGGATGTTTTTATAGTACAATGACCTCTTATATATCAAAAGATCAAAGGAATTTTGTTTTCTCAGGTCATGACCCCTTTAATTTACTGTAGTTCTTTCACTCTTCCTGTGCTGTAGGTCTGTGTATGAGTTTACAGTTACTCTTTGTTTTCTGTTGTTCTGTAGTTTACTGTAATTCTGTAGCTCTGTAGTGTAGTTTACCACAGTTCTGTAGCTCTGTGGTACAGTTTTCTGTAGTTATGTTTCTCTGTAGGTTAGTTAACTGTAATTATCAACTGCATCAACTGTAATAGTTTAGTTGACCACAGTTCTACAGTAAACTAAACCATACAATTTGTATTGAAATTGTGTACTTTGGTTTACTTATTTGGCTCTGTAGTTTAGTTTAGTTTACAGTATTTATGTAGTTTCATTTTCACTTGCGTGGCTTTTTCTGCACTTTAGTTTACTATTATTATCCTGTTCTCTGTCAGTGCCAGCAGGAGTGCAGAACCTAACGCTGGCTGACAGCGGCACAGAGGATCTGCTGGTGACGTGGCTTTCTGCTCCCGGAGATGTGGATCATTATGAAGTTCAGCTGCTCTTTAACGACATGAAGGTGTTTCCACCGATCACACTAACCAGCAGCACCAACAGATACCTGCTCTCTTCACTCACTCCTGGAAGACTCTACAAAATTGTGGTGTCCACCTACAGTGGGCCAAACCTCAGTGTGCAGTTTATCAAAGGCCGAACAGGTATATCTCACTGTTGCATGTGGATATCTGAGAAATATAGTGGTTTAACAGATTTTTTAGTGTAGTTATCTTGCAAAGTCTGAAAGGTTGTGTTGTTTTCAATCTATTTCAGTTCCCAGTAAAGTGAAGAACATTCATATCAGTAATGACGGTCAGAGCAGCAGTCTTAGAGTGAACTGGACGCCTGGACAGGGCGATGTGGACCGCTACACTGTGTCACTGTCCCAGATGAGCGGTCAGGCTGAGGAGAGATCAGTCTCTAAACATGTGAATGAGATCAGCTTCCAGGGTCTACTGCCAGGACAACAGTACATGATAACAGTTACATCAATCAGTGGATCTCTGATCAATAACAGCACAGCAACAGGACGAACTGGTAAAGTAACATACTTTGAAAAAAATACATATGGTGTTTTTCCACTGTTTTTGTCATGTTGTTGCTGTTGTTTTATAAAATAAATAATCTGGTCAAGATGGTGCATTACATGCCTGACAACATCATGGTAAAACCAGTGTACTGCACAGCTTGGAGTGGCTTATTGCTTAAATGTAGCACAGATACTGTGTACAGTATTTATTCTGTCAATATAAATATTTAGCTTACTTGTCCCTATTGATAAATCCATTTCTCTATTACTCCTTTCCTCTGCAGTTCCCTCCTCCGTGACTGCTCTACAGATGGAGAACCAGCGCAGCACGTCCAGTCTGCTGGTGTCATGGCAGGCGGGTCGAGGCGTGTATGACGGCTATCGGCTGCAGTTGCTGGATGAGCGAGGATCTCTGGTGTCTAACAGCTCTCAAACTGCAGAAGCCAGCCAGCATTACTTCAGACAGCTCACTCCAGGAAAAAAATATCGCATTGTGATGCAAACCATCAGTGGAGGAATCAGCAGCAAAGCTGTCATTGCTGAGGGCAGAACCTGTGTGTAGATGATACCTTTTCCTCAGTTTTAACCTGTGATCATACAGAAAAATGTCTGAAAAACAGTCTGAAAATGTGTTTGTTTTAGGTCCAGTGACTGTTAATAACCTGTCCGTCGTAAGCAACACAACCACAAGCCTGTCGTTCCACTGGGCTCTGCCAGACGGGGAGTTTGATGGATTTGATGTTTCTCTGTATACTGGAGACGAAAGCTTGCATATTCAGAAAACAGGAATGGCGAACATGCAGGACTGTTCTTTCCAAAACCTTCAGCCTGGGACGCAGTACAAGGTGGTTGTTGTGACCCGCAGTGGAGATCAGACCAATGACACGTCCATCTGGGCCCGGACAGGTGAACATCACACACCAGGGGACACTTAATTTCTAACGATTATCATCAATTTGATTTCATATATACTATTTAAACTAAACTGAGCTAGACAATGACATCTCTGAATTCAATAATGAAATGCCTTTAACTGAAAATTGAGTGTTTAATCTTATTATACATTACTGACACTCTGTCCTCTAATTTGATACTGTTAAGTGCTTTGACACAATCTGTATTGTTAAAAGCGCTATATAAATAAAAGTGACTTGACCAGTTTGCCTGTAACCAAAATGTACTTTTTTATTGTAGTTACAATACAGTTCAATGTCAGGCCCAATCATAGCAGTTTAACAGCAAACACGATCATATAGTCATCACAGTTTTACTGTTTTGGTCACATCTGTTCATGAAGGTAAAGTTAAAGGTGACATATCATAAAAATCTGACTTTTTCCGTGTTTAAGTGCTATAATCGGGTCCCCGGTGCATCTACCAACTCAGAAAATGTAAAAAAAGAACAACCCAGTAAATTTTTTTTGGTAAGCCTTTCTCTGCAAGCTTGTGAAAAAATGAGCGTGTAAGATTTTGCTCCCCTATGACGTTGTAAGGGGATCTTATTATAATATTACCACCCCTTAATCTGCACGTTTTCACCCATGGCTCCACCATTGTGACTTCGCAAGCGACAACAGTGTACCAGTTCAAACGCCATGGTGAAAGTTCGAGCAGAGCATGCTAACTGTTCTCTCTTTGGCTGCACTGACGAGCACAGAACACTGTTTAGAGTCCCAGCCTCAGTGGAGACAAGAGAGCAGTTGATTTATTGATTTATTTACTGTATATTACGCTGCTGCCACACAGATCTAATATAAACATACAATTTCTCTCCCAGCTGTTTACCTTCACAGACATAAACGACTGTGTTTTTGTAACTTACGTTTATGTTTTAAAATAAACTTGTATGTATTTGACAGTTGAATTGCAATAAGACATGAAAGAGAACTTAATTTAGTACTCACATGCCATGTGACAGCCGCTTTTTGAGCACATGCTTCAGATGTCTACGCTCAGAAAACCATATATCAGACGTTTAAACTAAGGGTGCTTTCACACCTGTAGATCGATTGCTTTGATCCGAAACGAGGATTACAATTGTTACAATGTTGCTTTTTATTCTTGGTGCAGTTCGCTTTCACACGGCAAAGTTTCTAAACGGACCAAAATTGTTAATAAAAGTCACGTGCGAGTAAACTGTCCTCTCATTGGTCAAAGTTCCACGGTTTATTTTCCGGAATTCTGCTCATAGCTGTCATCCATCAGGATGAAACATCAACAGCTTCCAGGGCTTATATTGTTTTTTTTTTTTTTGTAGCTGTCATTATATTAAGTTATCATTTTGAGCAGGAGTCAAGGATTCGTCGGGAAAACATTTTAAAAATGCACCTAACAATTACTACGACGGCATTAAGATGGCATTATAAAATGAAAAGGTGCACTTTGATTTTGAATTTGCGAAGACGTGCTCACCCACAGACATCATCTAGTACTGCTTTTCAAAGAACTTACGTAATTACCAAGCATAATACATTGTGATATAGCCTGGTTCGTTGGTCCATTGGATCGGATTGCTTTCTCACTACAACCGAACCGCTCCAGAGTTTGTTTTCAATCGAGCCGAGATCACCTCGTTCAGGTGATCTCGGACCAATTGTTTTGGCACGGATCCGAGTGAGATTGCCATGTTCACATATGCCCAAATGAACCGAGCTAAGGAGGGAAACACACCAGGTTCCGAAACAACGGGCCAGGTGTGAAAGCACCCTAAAATGGTTTAAAACGCATGATTTCAGCATGATAGACATGATAATCAAAACCAAACAGATATTTTTAAGCAGAATATCTGAGGTATGAGCTGTAAAGGCAGCCCTATTTTGGAAAAAGGGGCAGGGAGCAGCAGCTCATTTGCATCTAAAGACACTTGCACTAAAACAGCGTGTTTCTGCTTCCACTCAAAATAGGCATTTTCAAAATGATATAATAAATGATCTGTGGGGTATTTTGAGCTGAAACGTCACAGACACATTCTGGGGACACCTGAGACTTATATTACATCTCTTAAAAAGGGGCATAATAGGTCTCTTTTAATAAATATAGTAATAAATTTCAAGACTTTAATCAATACCTTTGTTAAATGTGTTTTCTGTAGTTCCTGCAGCTGTGACGTTCTTGCGTGCCGACAGCAGAAGAAGCTCTGAGAGTCTGTGGTTGAGCTGGAAACAGGCCGGGGGTGCAGTAAGCAGCTACACCCTCCTGATCTACAACCCTGATGGGACTCAACAAGCAGAGCAGAGCTTGGGCCTGGACAGCAGAAGCTACATGTTTCAAAGGCTGGTGGCTGGACGACTTTACCAGGCTGTTGTCCTTACACACAGTGGAGATCTCACCAACATGGCAACTACTACCGGCAGGACGGGTAAGTGTGTCCTGTAAATCATAAGAAATAATACATGACAACATGCACTTGATGTACTGAATAGATCTTAAGATGGGTCACAGTTTCCTTGAGCTTAACTTTAGAATCAGTACTTAATTGCAGGACTGATTTTAACTGTTGAACTCTTTGTAGACCCTAGGCCACCGGTCTCATTCTCCTTTGGAGAAATCACTAACACCTCACTGGAGATCACCTGGAGCAGTCCAGAAAACACTGATTATGATGACTTTGACCTTCAGTGGAGCCCTAAGGACCATCTGTCAGTGTTCAACCCCTACCACAGCCCCACATCCGGAAACCGTATTCTGAAAGGCATGTACCCTGGCCGCCAGTACAACATCAGCCTGCGTACGGTCAGCGGCGCTGGAACCAACAACCCCACCTACAGCTTTCCGGTCCACAGGAGCATCAGGACAAGTCAGTGGAGCACCAGACATACATGTATAAGAATCAGTTTATCAGTAATCCCTACAGGAAACAGTATGTCCAAACCAGGCTTTTTAATCATTTCACCAGTAAGGCCCCACTAGAGAGTCTACTGGTCACCAGAACCATCTCAGATTGGACAAGATCATAGTTTAGTAGTTTTACAGCAATCGGTGTCTCTAGAGACTTGCATAAGGATGACAAGTATGTGTTGCAGTAGTTCTCAACTCTGGCCTTGAGAGCCTCTTTCCTGCAGAGTTTGATGAGTTTGGTGAAACTCACCTGCTTGTAACTTTCTAGTAAAGACCCTGAAAACCTAGATTAGCTTGTTCAGGGGTGTTAGATTAGGGTTGGAGCGAAACTCTGCAGCAAAGTGGATCTCGAGGACCAGAGTTGAGAACTCCTGATCTATTGCTTAATAGCACAGTAATAAACCACTCAACTATGGCATTATCTGTAGGTATAGCACTATGGGAATGTGTGTTTTTTCCTGTCTTTAGAGCCTGAGCGTGTTCAGAGTCTGCACTGCCGTCCTCAGAACTCTACAGCCATCTCCTGCTCCTGGAGTCCCCCAGAAGCTGACTTCGACTCGTACACCATTGAGTGCTTGAGAAAGGACTCTCAGAGAATGGTGTACTCGCAGCGCACAGTCAAAGAGAACACCCTCTATCTGATCAAAGATCTGGAGCCTCATAAGCAGTACATTGTCTCTGTTAAAGTCATCTCTGACAGCATGACCAGTGAGGCAGTCATGGAAAATGTGGTCACAATGATAGACTGTGAGTTAGGGCTTTTTGTTTGATATAAATCATCACATAACTTTCTGATGGGAATGTTTACTGAATAGTTCATGCCTTCTCAGGTCCACCTCTGCCCTCGATCCGTGTCGATGAGAATACAGTTCAGGTGACCAAGTCAACCATATTCTTCCAGTTCAACTGCAGCTGGTTTAGTGATATCAACGGTGCTGTGAAATTCTTCACCATCATCGTAACTGAATCTGATGGTTGGAAGGCATTCTTTCCTCTTTTTATATGTTAAGCATATCTCCTTACACGACCAAAGTAATACAATGATCGCTTTCTTTGGTTGGATTCAGACAGTGAAAACCAGCAGCCATACCAGCATCATCCTCTTCCCTCATACCTGGACTACAGATCCAACAGCTCTGTCAAAGCGTATCAGACCAATTACTTCCCCAGCCACTGCGACGAGAGCCAGAGCACAATACAGGAGTTTGAGATTCACCTGGGGTCGGGCATAGAGAGTCTGGGAGGACGATGTGATCTGAAACCATCAGCTGATGCATCTCAACACCAGGCGATCTTCTGTGATGGGCCACTGAAACCCAAGACAGCATACAGGTGATGAATCTGACACTGCAGTCAGGCAATAGCCTGTGCTTTTTGTTGCTAATAGGGTGTTCCTACAGGAACAGTGTATCTAAAACTTAGCCAATGTATCAGGAGATGGATCATGTGAGTTTAAAGGGTTAAACCCATCCTTAACCTCACGTTTAGCCCTTGAACACATGATTCTAGGATGCTCAAATACGCACTCATGCTATTATTAACAAACATGTGGAGGTCAAATGGTATGAATAATGCTACCATTGGAGTAATATTTAAGTCTGCAGTCACATAATTGTTGGTGATCTTTTCGACTGTTTGTCTTGTGATTCTCAGACTCAGTGTTCGGGCGTTTACAAAACTTTTCGATGAGGATCATGATGAGTTTCTCTCTCCGCTCTATACTGATACATTCCTGTCCAAGCCATTCACAACAGATGCAGGTATTACACGTGGTTTGTAGTTACACTGCTCTGGGTGTGTGTTCTCGGTGTGTGTGTGTTCACTACTGTGTGTATGCACTTGGATGGGTTAAATGCAGAGCACAAATTCTGAGTATGGGTCACCATACTTGGCCACACGTCACTTCACTTTTTCCATTTTTTCACTTTTTAAAGGGTGATTGGTAAGACACGCTGGTTAACTGTTCATATTTTGTGTGTTCAGAGCCATTGAGTGGGGTCATCGAAGGGGTCAGCGCTGGACTCTTCCTCATCGCCACCATGGTGGGATTAATTGTTCTGCTGATCTGCAGACAGAAAGTACACAAAATGTGAGTCCTGCTTTACATTTTGCACTTTACTATAGTCATCAAAAGTCAATATTTAGTACATCAAATCTAAAGCTCAAATACAACGTCTTGCCCTGAAAATCACAGACCCCTTACCCAACTGATGTGTCAATGATTGTAATGATGGGTTTATGATGATCAATTTGAGTTAGAGCTGATGGGTTTGTGATAATGGTTTAGAGCAGGTAGTTCTCATCTCTGGGCCTCAAGGTCCACTTTCCTGCAGAGTTTAGCTGCAACCTTGATCAAACTCATCTGCAAGTGTCTTTATTGTTATCCTGAAGACCTTGATTAGCTTGTTCAGGTGTGTTTGATTAGGGTTGGAGCAAAACTCTGCAGGAAAGTGGACCTCGAGGACCAGAGTTGAGAAGCCCTGGTTTAGAGTTAGCGATGATTGATTGGCAGTGATGAGTTAGTATTGACTTTAGCTGAGGAACAGAACAATATCTAATCAGATACTGAAAATGACAAGTATCAGGCAGCCATTGTTTAGTGATCACAGGTTTTTGTCTTTTCTAGGAGTGCACAAGAGCCTGTGGTGAGAATGAATTTGAGAAGAGAAAGACAACCCTCAGGAAGTCACGTTATTGTTAGAGGGTAAGACTGCATTTGTTATCATTATTACAGGTTATAATAGCAGTTAAACAGGAGCATAAATTCCTATTACAATGTGATTTTTCTCCTGTGCTTTAGGAACCGTCGTGTCTCAAGGTACTGTACTACATCTCAGAGGAGTATATTTTTGTGATATTTTCAGTATACCATATGTTCTTTGAATTAATTCTTGATTTTTTTTCCGTTATCTATTGTAAGATAGTGTTGTCTTTTTCAAATACAGTCCCATCAGCATCACAAATTTTGAGTCACATTTAGCTAAACTTCGAGCCGATTCCAACTACCTCCTTTCTGAGGAATATGAGGTAAAATACAGTGTCCTCCATATTTCATAATGTGATATTTGGAATGTTTCAGAATGAACACAATTCTTTGTTCTGCTTTCAGGACCTGAAGGATGTTGGTCGTAACCAACCTCAAGATGCGGCATTATTGCCTGAAAACAGAGGCAAAAATCGCTACAACAATATACTGCCTTGTACGTCCAGGCAAATCAGAGTGTTTGTTAAAATACCTAATATTATTGTAATATAATTGTTCTAAATTTGTTTTGATGTGTTCATTGAACAGATGATTCTACACGGGTGAAGCTATCCTATGTTGATGATGACTCCTGCTCAGATTATATTAATGCCAGCTATATTCCTGTAAGATCTTTGGCCATAGTCTATCATACTAAAAAGCATGTTGAATTTCAGACCAAAATATAAAAAATATGTGCATGCATTTTGTGAGACTATAATTTAACATGGTTGTGTATTTAAATAATACATAATTCAATTAAAATCATGACACATGATTTCATCAAAAATATGGTAAATTTTGTTAGATATAGTTCTCACCAAATATAAATAGCAACAAATATAGTGTAAAAAATAAATAAGTAAAATGCTATTGGTAATAAAGTAAAATATCTGAGCAGCGGTGTGCAAAAATATACTGCAAGTACATGTTTTTGTCCTAAAGCTAAGCAATGACACTTAATTAAACATATCACATGGTTTCTTTTAAAGGGCAATAACTTCAGACGGGAGTATATAGCAACTCAGGGTCCTTTACCCGGCACTAAAGACGATTTCTGGAAGATGGTCTGGGAGCAGAATGTGCACAACATAGTTATGGTGACACAATGTGTTGAGAAAGGAAGGGTATGTGCATATGATCACACATGATTCTTCTGCTCAAGAGGTTCTTATCATGTCAACGATTTCATGTTTGACCCTCTTATTTAGGTGAAGTGTGACCATTACTGGCCATTTGATCAGGAGCCACTGTACTATGGGGATCTGGTCGTCCAGATGCAGTCAGAGTCTGTGCTGCCTGAGTGGACCATTCGAGAATTCAAGATCTGTAATGTGGGTATAACATCTCTGTTCCTCACAGATGAGTTCTAATAGGAATGCACTAATGAGCTGTGCTGCATGTCTGTCCAGGAGGAACAGCTGAGCTATTCCAGAGTGGTGCGTCAGTTTCACTACACTGTGTGGCCAGATCACGGCGTTCCAGAGATCACGCAATCACTCATTCAGTTCGTCCGAACTGTGAGAGACTATATCAACCGGACACCCTTCTCTGGAGCCACTGTAGTGCACTGCAGGTGGACAGACCAATCATTATTACAGCATTACCTTGATCTTAGTCTGTGAATCCACTTAGGCTAGGGATGGGGTGAGAGGAGTGGCCCTCCAGGACTGAAGTTGTCCATCCTAACTTAGGTGTAGGGGTGTCCCCGACTAAGGATTTTCATAGTCGAATTAGAATTTTCGAATCTTGCCGATAGTCGACTGATAGTCGAATCATATGTTTGGGGGCAGGGGCATACATTACCAAGAGTCAAGTCAGACATTCGACAGTCACAATTACTGACTTTAACACACAGGGAAAATGTGTTACGGACGCTTCGCAGATACAAAAATAATGTTTTATGTTTTGATTAAAATATAGCATTAAACGTCAGCAAAATCCTAAGAATTCACAGCATATTTTATAATAGTGCTCTCATTATAACGTTATGTATATGACAGAAGTTATTAATGTTCTGCATTTTGAGCTGCTTGCATTGAAGGTGACCAGTAGAATGAAGCATTCGATAGCAGGTTTTTAATCAATGGGATTTAACTCATCATTTATCTCATATATAATACGCTTCATTATGTGTACAACATAACGTTATATTACGACTTATAGGCTATCTACATGCTCTGAATGAACTCCTTTAGTGGACGCGTTCTTCACGCAACAACGTGCAGAAACACGACAACTAAGCTCTAAAAATTCACAGCGTTTTATTATAACAGTATTCACATTATAATGTTATGTATATGACAGTCCCAGTCATAGTTATTAATATCCTGTATTGTTGTTTGTACTGCTCGTGCTGTGCGCTGAAGAGATAGGCTAATCACCATTACAACAATAAAGCGCTTTACTGCAGCACAACTCAACCAAATGCATCTTATATGAGATAAATAATATATACACGACATAGCCTATATAAACCGGCTGAAATGTTTTGAAATCACTTGTACCCTACCTGATCAAAAAAATCCAGTCTTTCACTCTGCCTGTGTCAATTTGAGTCTTGTTAAAGATTTAAATCCCAGCCGCCAAAATGCTCCTCTGTCGGTCACAGATTATGGAAGGTGAAACTTAAATCTATAGGGGTGGTTGGATTTATTCACGCACGTTAAAATATTTATTTAAAGCTTCCTTCTTTTAAGATTCTTATTTACAGCATTATCTTAATAGGCTGTATATTAACTTATTGGGAGAAAACCGGTAGTTCTATGTGAAATCATACATTTGAGCACCCCCATATAGCCAAAATGGCATGATCATAACACCCCGCCGAATATTCAACTGTGAGATTGGTATTCGAATCAGGCTCCTCCTATCGAAGCATCGAATCGACTATTCGGGGTCACCCCTACTTAGGTGCTGTCCCAAATGGAAATATCTCTCCAAATGCTTGCAAATTTTTGTCTGTCTAAGAGTTCATAATTCATACTAAGCAAAGCAGAATCTTCTGCTTGAGGAGATCTAGTATACTTGCTATTAAGCAATTTTAGCAAATCTAGTACATAGATCTTCCTCTGAAGGAAGAGTGTTTATCTCCGAGCACTTTCTATCTCTGACAGCGCTGGAGTGGGCCGCACCGGAACCTTTATCGCTCTAGACAGAGTCCTTCAGCAGCTGGACACTAGAGACACGGTGGACATCTACAGTGTTGTGTTTGATCTGAGGATTCATCGGACACACATGGTGCAGACGGAGGTGAGTTCTCGTCTGTAAAACACACCACTGCTTTTGAAACAGAGAGAATACACACATACGTATATGAAATCAAATATATTTGTCATTTGTGTTGAACTAGTGCCAGTACTCATACCTCTATCAGTGTGTGCGAGACGTGCTCCGTGCGAGGAAACTGCGCAGTGAACAGGAAAACCTCTTGTATCCCATCTATGAAAATGTGCATCCAGATTACCACAGAGGTTAGTGTGCTCTTAATGTCTGTGTGATGAGCATATCTGTATCATATATATCTAATATCTAATTGATCTTTTGTATTTCTTTATATAGATGTGGTCTATTCCAAACGCTGATGTGCAGGTGGATAAAAAAAAAAGAGGCTGAACACTTTAATGTCAAACACATATGTAAAAATTTATTTGAAAATGATTTTAAGGTAATATGCTATGTGTATGCCTAGATGTAACAGAATTATATCATGTACATATATTATTCAATATTAATTCAGAGTTTATATTAAGTCTTGCATAATATAATGTGCATCATTAATTAAATGTTGTAGCTTATTTTATATAAATAAAAATATTACAAAACAAAAGTATTATCTGTTTTCCTGTACCATGTAAATGAAAGCATTATTCAGTCAAGTAACCTTTATTTATTTAGAACTTTATACAATAAAGATTGGGTCATAGAAGATTCACAGAGATAAACATGAAACAGCAGAATCAGTTATAGAAATTCTACAGAGACATTTCAGATTCTTATTTAGCTTAAAGGGATCCCCGGGTATTATGACTTGTATGGCATACTATAACGTACATAATGTCTCTTACTGAAATATGTAGTAGAACCCCATGAAAGATTTATGTTATTTAAAAAAATCACATCGTTTTATACAGTACATATTTGGGACTATGGGGGGCGCCATTATTTTGATGACATAAAATGGTTGCACTCGGTGAGCTACTGGCCCTACCTGTTGCTATTTTTACCACAACACAACTCGGAAAATAAAATACTGATATGATGACCACAGCTACTGAAAGAGCTTACAGGTGAAGATGGATATAAGCATAGGCTTCAACCAAATGCCGTACCATTGATTTTTTTCCCCACAAGGAGTCTAAACGACCCCAGATGTCGAGGGAAATCTGCACTGAGACACACTCCCTCAGTGGCCACATGGGTTTTCTACTACATATTTCAGTAAGAGACATCATTTATATTAAGCCATACATGTCTTAATACCCGAGAATCCCTTTAAGTCAGTTCAGTGTTGGTTTTGTTCAAATCAATAAAAAATTTAATCAATCAGCTATAAACAGTTCTACAAAATCAACAATGTTGTTATTCAGCTCCAGTTAGTTCCATGTTAATTCAATTCAGTTCAATACCAATGTCGATGTTGCAAGATGCAAACAAAAGCAGCTCTACAGAAGATGATAGTGCCATCACCCATCTTAATTCAATTTCAGTTTTGTCCTCATCAGATGGTGTCAGTCAGTGCAATCATAGATGATTTATAGAATGTTAAGCATCTTTCAGGCACCAATTAAGCAAGCCAGTGTTGAGTTCAGTGTTGGTTCAGTTCAGATCAGATCAATGACAGTGTGAAGTTCATCAATCTGAAAAGAGTTCATTTCAGCTATATAGACAGTTCTACAAAAAACAATGTAATTTTTTAACTGTTGATTCAGTTGAGTTCAGTAGTGTCGATATCGCAAGATGCAATTCAGCTGTAAAGCAGCTCTACAAAGACGTTATCCAGCTTAATTTAGTTCAAGTTTTGTTCTCATCCGATGATGTCAATCAGCTGATAAACTGTTAAGTGTCTTTTAGATCCCAACAGAGCAAGCCAGTGGTAAGTAAACCAAACTCCATCAGGTGACAGAAATGGAAAAAAAAAAATAATACCTTGAGGACTCCTGAAAGCTCGTCAAGATCTTTGCTGGCCATGAAGGGCTGTGTTGTGATTCTTCTTGGGTGCAGGTCCACCATCTGGTCTGGATGCTGTCTAGATTCAGCTGACTTCAGTAACTTTGGGATAAGGGTGAGGCAGTCAGGCTAATATAAGAGCAGATGCCATTCTTCTTTGATGTACATCAAAAGAGAGCAGCCCAGAAAATGGAGCGCAGCAGGAGGAAAACAAAACCAGAGGTATTTTGTTTTGCATGGCAGGGAAGTACTTTCTCCTACAGAAAAGCCTTAAATACTGCTAGATCTGCTTGCTTTATGTCTCTTTTAGAAGAAAACAAACACAACCCCAAGTATTTCTTCAATACAGTGGCTAAATTAACAAAAACAAATATATATATATATATATATATATATATATATATAACATCAGCAGGTGCAGACATTACCCAGCAGCACAGAAGTAATGACTTTATGAAGTACTTTACTTCCAAGATTGAAACTATTAGAGATAAAATTGTAACGACGCAGCCGTCAGCCACAGTATCACATCAGATAGTGCACTATAGATCCCCTGAGGAACAATTCCACTCATTCTCTTCTATTGGAAATGAAGAATTGTATAAACTTGTTAAATCATCTAAACCAACAGCCTGTATGTTAGACCCTATTCCATCTAAACTACTAAAAGAGCTGCTTCCAGAAGTAATAGATCCTCTTCTGAATATTATTAAGTCGTCATTGTCATTAGGATATGTCCCAAAAACCTTAAACCTCTCATTAAAAAAAACTTGACACCAAAGAATTAATTAATTACAGACCGATTTTGAATCTCCCTTTTCTGTCAAAGATACTAGAAAAGGTAATATCATCACAACCGGGGCCGGCTCCAGGCATGGGCAGGGGTACTGAAATAACTGAAAGGGGTGCTCAAAACACTGAAATAAGAGCGATTACGTGATGAAAGTTGCGTTCGTTACTATAGCAACAGTCGGCTCGGCTGTAAACGTAGCGTTCCCCTTCTATGATGTAAACGACCAACAATATCCAGTGATGCAAACTATTTGACTTTTTTTTTTTTTTATGTCAAATTCTGCCATTTTGGTCTATTTACGTGATTCATGGCATTCATAATTGATTATGATGACTAGCATTTTTCTGTTTTGCGTTTTCAACAATACAACTGAAATTGAATAGGTGCATATTTTAAAATAAAAATATTATTTGCAGTTCAGATTGATTACTTTACAAATATTCTTGTTCTTTTACTGTTCTTATTTTCTTTTAATTTATTCCCATAAATCCATTTAAATCCTTTATTTATTTAGTTTCTTTAAATAAATACCATCACCATATAGTGGTCTGGTCTTTATATTTTCCTCAAAATAATTGGTCCCCCAGTGTTCTAGACATGATTATGGCCTTGTTTGATATAAATAAAAAAAGTTAGTTGAAAAGAATCACCAGTGTAGAAACAATGATCCAGAGAAAGAGAACAAAGAGGGCTTTTTTTTTTTCTTTTCTTTTTCTTTTTTAATATTCAATAAAGAAAAAAAGCTTGTTTTGATATTGCTCTTTTTTCAGTGTATACAGGAGCATCTCAATAAATTAGAATGTTGTGGAAAAGTTAATTTATTTCAGTAATTCAACTCAAATTGTGAAACTCGCGTATTAAATAAATTCAATGCACACAGACTGAAGTAGTTTAAGTCTTTGGTTCTTTTAATTGTGATGATTTTGGCTCACATTTAACAAAAACCCACCAATTCACTATCTCAACACTATCTCCCCCCCCCCCCCAAGTTTACAGCTCTAGTAACAACTAAATCACACACACACACACAAAAAAGAAATAAAGAAAAAAAAAAAAACTAACAAACAAACCAAAACAAAAATATACAGGACCAGGGGTAATATAAATTACGTTATATAAAGTGAAGGTGCCACAAAAGGCATGTTAATGTTAAAGAGGTGTGTGAGCTTGCAAGTATGATGTCAGACACTGTAATATGCTCTGGTCCCCTCCCTGCTTACCGTGGTGATGAGATTCATAGCAGACTGTCGTCACTCAATGGCTGTATGTCTAAGTGGTGCCCGCAGAATAACATAGGCTTTATAGACAATTGGAAGAATTTTTGAGGCAGACCTGACCTGTTGAAAAGAGATGTTGTTCATCCCTCCTGGGGTGGTGCCGCTCTTATCTCTAGAAATATGGCACATAGTCTTAGAGTTTGTACTTGACTAACTAGGGCCCAGGTCAGGAAGCAGACAGACTGGCTAAACCTAGACCTAGATTTGATCTGTTTGACAGAAACATGGCTAAAACCAGATAAATACATTACTTTAAATGAGTCTACCCCCCAAGATTACTGCTATAAAAATGAGCCACGTCCAAAAGGTAAAGGGGGAGGTGTTGCTACAATTTATAGCAATATTCTCAGTATTTCTCAGAGGGCAGGCTTTAAGTATAACTCGTTTGAAGTTATGGTGCTGCGTATAACATTATCTAGAGAAACACGTGTTAGTGATAAATCCCTTGTGATGTTTGTACTGGCTACTGTGTACAGGCCACCAGGGCACCACACAGACTTTATTAAAGAATTTTCTGATTTTCTATCTGAGTTAGTACTGGCTGCAGATAAAGTCTTAATTGTTGGTGATTTTAATATCCATGTCGATAATGAAAAAGATGCATTAAGATCAGCATTCATAGACATTCTGAACTCTATTGGGGTTAGATAACATGTTTCAGGACCTACTCATTGTCGAAATCATACTCTAGATTTAATACTGTCACATGGAATTGATGTTAGTGGTGTTGAAATTCTGCAGCAAAGCGATGATATCTCAGATCATTATCTAGTCTTGTGTAAACTCCATATAGCCAAAACTGTAAATTCTACTCCTTCTTACAAGTATGGTAGAACCATCACTTCTACCACAAAAGACTGCTTTGTAAGTAATCTTACTGATTTATCTCAATTCCTCAGCATATCCAACAGCGCAGAAAAACTTGATGATGTAACAGAAACTATGGACTCTCTCTTTTCTAGCACTTTAGATACAGTTGCTCCTTTACACTTAAGGAAGATCAAAGAAAACAATCTGACTCCGTGGTATAATGAGCACACTCGCACCCTAAAGACAGCAGCCCGGAAAATGGAGCGCAGCTGGAGGAAAAAAAAAAAAAAAAACTAGAGGTATTTCGTATAGCTTGGCGGGAAAGTACCCTATCCTACAGGAAAGCATTAAAAACTGCTAGATCAGATTACTTTTCGTCTCTTCTAGAAGAAAGAAAACAAACATAACCCCCGGTATTTATTCAATACAGTCACTAAATTAACGAAAAATAAAGCATCAACAGGTGTTGGCATTTCCCAAGAGTACAGCTGTAATGATTTTATGAACTATTTTACTTCCAAGATCGATACTATCAGAGATAAAATTATAACTATCAAAAATTATGGCAAGTTCTCTCAGAAATGGAAGAGCAAGGAATAATTCATAAGTCAGAAAGCGAGTACCCCTCACCTTTGGTTTTAGTATGGAAGAGAGACGGCAGCTTAAGGATCTGTATGGATTTCAGATGGCTAAACGCTAGGACCATTAAGGATGCGCACCTGCTCCCGCACCAATTGGACTGCCTTGTTACCCTGGGTGGGAATACCCGCTTCAGTACTATGGACTTAACATTAGGTTTTTATAACATCCCGATGGCTGAAGAAGAAAAAAAGTACACAGCGTTTGCGACTCCAGTAGGTCTTCATGAGTACAACAGGATGCCTCAAGGGTTGTGTAATAGCCCAGCATCTTTTATGCATATGATGTTAAGTATCTTTGGGGACCTGAATTTTAGCAGTTTGCTGTGCTACCTAGACGACCTATTGGTGTTTGCGGCCACCGAGACTGCAGCCTTGGAGCAGTTGGATATAGTGTTTCAACGACTGAGGAGTCACAACCTGAAACTAAGTCCAAAAAAGTGCCATCTGATGCAAGTGTCTGTTAAGTTCTTAGGCCACATTATCGATGGGAATGGCGTTTCCGTTGATCCTTCGAAGGTTGAAGTCATAGCCAAGCTATCAAAAGCCGACCTCATGGAAGAGGATGGGTGTACTCCATCTGTATGGAGAATCAAATCTGTCTTGGGAATGATTCTCTACTACCAGCACTTTATCCCTAATTGCTCCTCTGTAGCGAAACCATTGTTCTCCTTAACAGCTGGGCAGAAAAGAAGGACAAGAATAAAAACTGAGGCTAAGGCAGGCACATATCGGAAGCTGAAGCCAGCTGATTGGACTCCAGAGTTTGATGATGCCCTTTCTAAATTGAAAGAAAGCTTGCTGCAGAGTGTGGTCCTAGCGCATCCCGATTTCTCTCTTCCACTAATTCTGTTAATTGATGCTTCTCTGGAAGGATTTGGTCCTTAAGTAACTCTCAGAGAAGATACCCAGCACACAAGCTTGAGTTTTTAGCCTTAAAGTGGAGTGTGTGTGAAAAATTCTGTCATTGGCTAAGGGGCCACACATTCACTGTATGGACTGCTTATACTTTTGACCTTAAGCATATCGCTGGAATTAAGAACACTGTAGCTGATGCTTTGAGCCGCGATCCTTTCACAAGAACAGTCAGTCACAGGCTCATCTCAGAGCGATATGACAGTCTACTTACTGAGACTGAAAGTATTGACAAAGATGGAGTTCAGGACACCTTCCGTTTACAAGTGAACAGCCTTCATGTATAACTCTGTCAAGCCCAGTGTCCTGTGATCACACAACAGTCAGTAACTGAGTTAAGGGCCATTCAGACAAGCCAGTCCATTCAGAATGCAGTAATCCCTGGACATGACACAATTTCAGCAATCCCTCTCAAAGACATCTGACAGGGCCAAGAATCAGATCCAGCAATCTCAAAAATAATACCCTATTTGGATCAGAAGAAAAGACCATCAAGACGAGAGATGGCTGGAATGGATGCCAGAGCTCTAGTTCTTCTTAAGCAATGGGATCGATTGAAGGTTCAAGATGGAGTAGTCTATCGTGTCTCCAAAGATCCTTTAAGCAATCACAAGAAGTTCCAACTTGTACTTCCTTCTAGTCTTAGGGCTAAAGCCTTAACTGGTGTGCACGATCTTGCTGGACATCAGGGACAGTCAAGAACTCTCCAGCTAACTCGACAACGCTTTTTCTGGCCTAGAATGGAGCGTGACATAAGGGAGTATGTCAAGTATTGTCAGATATGTATCTTGGCCAAAACACCAGAGCCATCTGCTCGAGCAGAGCCATCTGCCCCACTTGAGAACCTCAAGACTTCATCCCCCATGGAGTTCGTGTGTTTGGATTTTTGGAGTGCTGAGGACAGCAAGCAGCATTCTGTAGATGTATTAGTCGTGACAGATCACTTTACAAAGTTGGCCCATGCTTTCCCGTGTGTAAACCAGAAAGCAAAAGAAATTGCGAAGAAGCTGTGGAATAATGTCGTCTGCATCTATGGTTTCCCAACACCCATTCATACGGATCAAGGGACCAACTTTGAAAGTACTCTCATCTCAGAACTGCTCAAGCTGGCAGGTATTGAGAAATCGCACACTACAGTGTACCACCCAATGCGGAATGGTGGAACAGAGCGGTTCAATCAGGCCTTGGACAGTATGCATCGTTCTCTGCCTCTCAAGGAGAAACACAAGTGGCCTGAGCAGATACAGACTTTGACATTCGCATATAACGCCATCGTACATGAGACTACTGGTTACGCCCCATTCCAGTTAATGTTTGGTCGCATTCCCAAGCTGCCAGTTGATGTTGTCTTTGGGCAGGCATTGCATGACCCTGTGATTGTTAACCATGGCAGTTATGTGAAAACACTTATATCTTACCTTCATGAAGCAGTGCGCATTGCTCAGAAACACACTGAGAAGGAACAAAAAAGCAGGCTAAGAGTTATAATCGGAAGGTCAAGGGCACGTGTTTGAACATTGGAGACAGGGTACTCCTTTCAAACAAGAGTGAACGAGGAAAGAGAAAGCTTGCCGATAAGTGGGATCCGATCGTCTATACTGTAAAAGATCGAAACTTTCGAACAAACATATACAAGCTGGTTGATGAAGGCGGAAATTCTAAAGTGGTGCATCGAAACTTGATTCTGGACATCAGCTTCCTAACAACTGAACCACCTCAAGATGACGAGGATATCCAGCCTAGTGTTGAGAATGTGGGAGCGGAGTCTCGTATGTCTGAGTTATCTGATTTAGCCGAAGAAGAGGGTTCTGATGATGGAATGGAGGCATGAATGCTTAATGGACGGGATGAAGGTGAAGGTCAAGAACCTGTGGGAGGTGATGATTTGGAATCTGATTATTCCACCCAAAGTTGAAGAAGTGTCTGTGAACAAGACCCCAATGAAAATGACATCATTGAGGGTCATCCTGATGAAGTGTCTGATATAGAGACTGAATGTCCTGCTAATAACTCTAATCCACAAACACAGACTGTGAATGACTCTCATGCTAATACTATGCCTAACACACAAGCACAAATTCCCTGATACACAGGGTGTTAAGACCCATGCGGGAAGGGTGGTCAAGAAAGTTAGCTGTTTGATTGAGTCCATGGCACAGAGGCCGTTTTATGTTCAGAGGGTGGGGTCATCCTTAGCAAAGAGGTCAGGATCAATTCTTTCTTTATTCTAGATGGATGTTTTATGTTTTTTCCTCTTATCACAAAACTGTGAAGAGGTTTATTGTTCTGAGAATGTCTAAGACCTGATCAACCTTGGGCTTTTCTTAACCTATTAAGTGGGTAATTTACTATGTTGAACTGCGAATGAGATTCGTTGAAAATCTGTTTCTGTTGGATCAATTTTGTGTAATTTTGGTCAGGATATTAATGAAATTCAGGAGGGGTGAATGTGACGGGTATTAATAAGAGTGTGTATTCATGATCTGAATTAATGTATTTCACTAATAAGCCCTCCTTTTGATTTTCATGCATTTATTTTGTATTAATTTGTTCATGAATACGTTATAATTTAGTTTTGTACTTTATTTGTGTCATTTGGGGAAAAGAGTTTTTTATTCATTTGACGTAGTGACGTCATTTCCGGTTAGCCCACGCTGTGTCCTCAGACCGCGTTGAGCATGCTGAGGAGAGGTAAGTGTAACAGTGTGTCAGGCAGGAAAACACAGGAGACTCAGGAATCTTCGGAATAACTAATATTTAATAGCAAATCTCAGGATACATGGAGAACACGCACACACACTAAACATAACTGAGACCAGACACCGAATGAACGTAGGAGACAAGGTTATAAAGGAGCACAATTGACAAGACTAAATTAACACAGCTGGAGACAGATCAACATAATCAGGACAGAAACAGGAAACTGACCATATATGGGAAAACAGGAAACTAAACAGGAACATACACATGACAGATCGCGTCCCGCGCCGTAACAGTACGTAACAGTGGGCACCCTGGAGGCTGGTGCAGGACTAGAACAGGGTGGAGACAAGGAGAGCCTCCAGGGCGGATCAGGAAGCCATGGCAGAGCCGGGAGCTCGGGGAGCCATGGTGGAGCAGGGAGTTCAGGAGGCCATGGCGGATCAGGGGGCTCAGGAGGCCATGGCGGATCAGTCTCCGTGGCCTTGGCTTTGGTCTTCGGCCCGGCCACCATGGCTATACAAATAATGGTGACTTGACTTGGCTTGGAAGGTTAGATTATTGTAATGCTCTATTGGGTGGTTGCTCTGCGTGCTTAATAAACAAACTCCAGCTGGTCCAATATGCAGCAGCTAGAGTTCGTACTAAAACCAGGAAGTATGTCCATATTAGCATGGTTCTGTCAACACTGCACTGGCTCCCTATTAAACTTCGTATACATTTTAAAATCTTGCTAATTATCTATAAAGCCCTGAATGGTTTAGCACCTCAGTATCTTATCGCATTATATTCCTTCACATCCACTGCGATCTCAAAACTCTGCCCATTTAATAATACCTAGAATATCAGTTCCCTATCTGTCGGTCACTACGAGTTATGTAGTGACGACATAGGGGATTTACTTGAGAGCCCCAGTCATCTCTGCCTTTAAGAGAAAACGCCAATGAAATTTGGCTAGTGGATTATGTGTACTTGAGCCACTCCACGTGCATACGGGTATATGTAGGCAACAGGTGCATCCGCTAATTCAGATTTTTGCTTCGGAGCCGAGTGGATGATAGTGGATGCCATTGCCTTGGTGTACCAATCTCAAGGCGCGCTGTGCTCCCTGGGGGTGAGGGCTCACTTCACTCAGAGTGTTGCCTCCACCTATGCGTTGGAGCACGGCGCCTCTCTGGCAGACATCTGTAGATGCCAGTTTCTTTCCGTGTGTTGGGTAACAGGTAATTGGCGGGAAGAGCTGGCTGGTGTCACACTTGCTGCACCATTCCCCCTCACCCGAAGGATGCGAGTGCTTTCTTCCTCCTCCAGTAAGTCAAGTCAAGTCACCTTTATTTATATAGCACTTTTAACAATACAGATTGTGTCAAAGCACTTAACAGTATCAAATTGGAGGATAGAGTGTCAGTAATGTATAATAATAAGATTAAACACTCAATTTTCAGTTAAAGGCATTTCATTATTGATTTCAGAGATGTCATTGTCTAGCTCAGTTTAGTTTAAATAGTATCTATGAAATCAAATTTACGATAATCGCTAGAAATTAAGTGTCCCCAACTGAGCATCCCAGAGGCGACAGCAGCAAGGATCCAAAACTCCCTCTGTGACAGAATGGAGAAAAAAACCTTGGGAGAAACCAAGCTCAGTCGGGGGGCCAGTTCTCCTCTGGCCAGGATATTATTGTTTTTTTTGTTTTTTTACTTATTAATGTATTATATTTCTATTTTTATATTGTTGCAATTTCTAACAATGATAGTATTATGTAGTTAGGTATTTTATTATATTATAGTTATTTTGTTTAATTTTTAGTTTTATTGTATTTAAGTCGAGGTCTTCACTGGGGTCCAGGTGTCCGACCTCCGCCGACGATAAGGGTCGCAGACATCATCTCCCGGCGCCGATCCACCATCTGATCCGGACACAGACTGAGAAACAGAATAAGAAAGAAACAGACAAATATTAGCGTAGATGCCATTCTTCTTACGATATAACGAGTACATCGTGTGTTATGAGGAGTGTTCCCGGTTCCGGTTGATCTAATTAATGCAGCCTAACAATCCTTTAACAGATTTGAATAATAGAAGTGTATTAGTGTGTTATGTGTAAACCAGGTTAAAGAAATGTGTCTTTAATCTAGATTTAAACTGACAGAGTGTGTCTGCCTCCCGAACAGTGTTAGGTAGATTGTTCCAGAGTTTGGGTGCTAAATAGGAAAAGGATCTGCCGCCCGCAATCGATTTTGATATTCTAGGTATTATCAAACGGCCAGAGTTTTGGGATCGCAGTGGACATGGAGGACTATAATGTGATAAGAGCTCGCTCAAGTACTGAGGAGCTAAGCCATTCAGGGCTTTATAAGTAATTAACAAGATTTTAAAATCTATACGATGTTTGATAGGGAGCCAGTGCAGTGTTGACAGAACCGGGCTAATATGATCATACTTCCTGGTTCTAGTAAGGACTCTAGCTGCTGCATTTTGGACCAACTGTAGTTTATTGATCAAGCGTGCAGAACAACCACCCAGTAAAGCATTACAATAGTCTAACCTTGAGGTCATGAATTAGCATTTCTACATTTGACGTTGAGAGCATAGGTCGCAATTTAGATATGTTTTTGAGATGGAAAAACGCAGTTTTACAGATACTAGAAACATGGCTTTCAAATGAAAGATTGCTATCAAACAGCACACCTAGGTTCCTAACTGATGAAGAAGAATTGACAGAGCAGCCGTCAAGTGTTAGATAGTGTTCTAGGTTATTACATGTGGGGTTTTTAGGTCCGATAATTAACACATCTGTTTTATCAGAATTTAGCAGTAAGAAGTTACTCGTCATCCAGTTTTTTATATCGACTATACATTCCGTTAGTTTCTCTATTTGCTGTGTTTCACCGGGCCGTGAAGAAATATAGAGCTGAATATCATCAGCATAACAGTGAAATCTAACACCATGTCTCCTGATAATATCTCCCAAGGGTAACATGTAAAGCGTGAAAAGTAACGGCCCTAGTACTGAGCCTTGAGGTACTCCACACTGCAGTTGTGATCGATATGATACCTCTTCATTTACTGCTATGAACTGATGGCGGTCAGATAAGTACGATTTGAACCATGCTAAGGCACTTCCACTAATGCCAACAAAGTTTTCTAGTCTATTCAAAAGAATGTTGTGGTCGATAGTGTAGAACGCAGCGCTAAGATCCAGTAGAACTAATAAAGAGATACAACCATGATCAGATGATAGAAGCAGGTCATTTGTAACTCTAATGAGAGCAGTCTCAGTACTATGATACGGTCTAAATCCTGACTGCAATTCTTCACAGATACCATTTTTCTCTAAGAAGGAATATAATTGTGAGGATACTACCTTTTCTAGTATCTTTGACAGAAAAGGGAGATTTGAGATTGGTCTGTAATTAACTAGATCTTTGGGGTCAAGTTGTGTTTTTTTTAATGAGAGGCTTAATAACAGCCAATTTGAAGGTTTTGGGGACATATCCTAATGACAATGATGAATTAATAATAGCCAAAAGAGGATTTATGACTTCTGGAAGCAGCTCTTTTAGTAGTTTAGATGGAATAGGGTCAAACATACATGTTGTTGGTTTAGATGATTTAACAAGTTTATACAATTCTTCCTCTCCTATAATAGAGAATGAGTGGAATTGTTCCTCAGGGGATCTGTAGTGCACTATCTGATGCGATACTGTAGCTGACGGCTGCATGGTTACAATTTTATCTCTGATAGTATCGATCTTGGAAGTAAAGTAGTTCATAAAGTCATTACTGCTGTGCTCTTGGGAAATGCCAACACCTGTTGATGCTTTATTTTTTGTTAATTTAGTGACTGTATTGAATAAATACCGGGGGTTATGTTTGTTTTCTTCTAGAAGAGACGAAAAGTAATCAGATCTAGCAGTTTTTAATGCTTTTCTGTAGGATAGGGTACTTTCCCGCCAAGCTATACGAAATACCTCTAGTTTTGTTTTCCTCCAGCTGCGCTCCATTTTCCGGGCTGCTCTCTTTAGGCTGCGAGTGTGCTCATTATACCACGGAGTCAAACTGTTTTCTTTGATCTTCCTTAAGCGTAAAGGAGCAACTGTATCTAAAGTGCTAGAAAAGAGAGAGTCCATAGCTTCTGTTATATCATCAAGTTTTTCTGTGCTGTTGGATATGCTGAGGAATTGAGATAAATCAGGAAGATTACTTACAAAGCAGTCTTTTGTGGTAGAAGTGATGATTCTACCATACTTGTAACAAGGAGTAGAATTTACAGTTTTAGCTATATGGAGTTTACACAAGACTAGATAATGATCTGAGATATCATCGCTTTGCTGCAGAATTTCAACACCACTAATATCAATTCCATGTGACAGTATTAAATCTAGAGTATGATTTCGACAATGAGTAGGTCCTGAAACATGTTGTCTAACCCCAATAGTGAAAGTCGTGAAAAAAGTGAAAGTCGTGACGTATTGTCAAGTATGGTGACCCATACTCGAAATTGGTGCTCTGCATTTAACCCATCCAAGTGCACACACACAGCAGTGAATAGTGAACAAACACGCACACACCGTGAACACACACCCGGAGCAGTGGGCAGCCATTGCTCCAGCGCCCGGGGAGCAATTGGGGGTTCGGTGCCTTGCTCAAGGGCACCTCAGTCATGGTATCGAAGGCAGAGAGAGTGCTGTTCATTCACAATCCCCACCTTCAATTCCTGCTGGTGTGAGAATCGAACCGGCAACCTTCAGGTTACTAGCCCAACTCTCTAACCATTAGGCCACGACTTCCCCCAGAATGTCTATGAATGCTGATCCTAATGCATCTTTTTCATTATCGACATGGATATTAAAATCACCAACAATTAAGACTTTATCTGCAGCCAGTACTAACTCAGATAGAAAAACATTAAATTTTTTAATAAAGTCTGTGTGGTGCCCTGGTGGCCTGTACACAGTAGCCAATACAAACATCACAGGGGATTTATCACTAACACGTGTTTCTCTAGATAATGTTATACGCAGCACCATAACTTCAAACGAGTTATACTTAAAGCCTGCCCTCTGAGAAATACTGAGAATATTGCTATAAATTGTAGCAACACCTCCCCCTTTACCTTTTGGACGTGGCTCATTTTTATAGCAGTAATCTTGGGGGGTAGACTCATTTAAAGTAATCTATTCATCTGGTTTTAGCCATGTTTCTGTCAAACAAAGCACATCTAGTTTATGGTCAGTGATCAAATCATTTACAAATAGTGCTTTTGTAGAAAGGGACCTGATATTCAGTAAGCCAAGTTTTATCAATTGTTTCTCTGTATTGAAAACATTTTTTATTTGTTGAACATCAATTAAATTGTTACTATTACTTTGGTTTGGACGTTTTCTGTATTTTCTAGTACGGGGAACAGACACAGTCTCTATAGTGTGATATCTAGGTGGAGGAGTCTCTATGTGCTGAGAATTAACTCCACCTATTACCCGTAAGTTACCCAGATGGCGAAGACTGCTGGGTGGAGCAGTCTGACTCCAGACCAGTATACCGGTGTTAGCATGCCCGGAGTACCGGTCAGCCCCTGTACTGGGCTAGGTGTCCATATGGCTTGATTCCCTGCGGGTGATCCCATATGTGTATTCTTCCACGGTAAGGTTTCCCTCTCGGTGAACCTATGTCTTCCCTTTGACAGTCGTTCCATCCCTACCCTCAGGTAGGACCTACCTCAGAGACCCATTCCGTATGTAGTACTGCCCCAGGCCTGGGTCAGTCCATATTAGTGTCTCCACATGTTACCTCCCTACGGGCAGGATGTGTCCTCCGTAATGCCCTTCTCCAGAAGGCTCGCTTCCCATTGGTTACTGCCAAGCTGTAAACAATAAACAGGAAAGGCGTGAAGCACCTTTTATGAAGGTCGAAATCCCTTCTCTTAAGAAAAGATTTTCGGTGGTAGGAACAGCGGCATGGCTACCTCCAGAAGCAATGTACAATGTACTTTGGTCCTGTGGGCGCCAAGGTCAACAAATTTGCGCTGGGGCGATGGAAAGTTTACAACCTTTGCATAGCATTTGTATGACTCGCTGCGCCTTGCCAACATTTGCAGCACCACAGGGCCGTGATGGTGTTATGTCGTCACAACATAACTTGTAGTGACTGACAGATAGGGAACATCTCGGTTACATACGTAACCCTCGTTCCCTGATGGAGGGAAAGGAGACGTTATGTCCCCATGCCACAACCTTGAACTGTCGCTGATACCGGGACACGTTCTCGGCTCCTCAGCGTAAAACCTGAATGAGTGGATGCACCTGTCGCCTACTTATACCCGTATGCACGTAGAATGGCTCAGGTACGCAAAATCCACTAGCCAAATTTCATTGAGGTTTTCTCTTAAAGGCAGAGATGATTGGGGCTCTCAAGTAAATCCCCTATGTCGTCACGACATAACATCTCTGTTCCCTCCATCAGGGAATGAGGGTTATGTACAAAACCAAGACGATCCTTTTCTTATTTAGCACCCAAGCTCTGGAACAATCTACCTAACACTGTTTGGGAGGCAGACACACTCTGTCAGTTTAAATCTAGATTAAAGACTTAACCTGGCTTACACATAATACACTATCACATTTCTGTAATTCAAATCTATTAAAGGATTGTTAGGCTGCATTAATTTGGTCATCCGGAACCGGCAACACTTCCCATAACATCCGATGTACTTGTTACATTGATAGAAGAATGGCATCTACACTAATATTAGTCTGTTTCATTCTTATTCTGAGGTCACCGTAGCCATCCAGATCCAGACTGTATCTGGATCAGATGGTCACTGCAGTGACCCGGATCCAGTCCGTATCCAGACCAGATAGTGGATCAGCACCGAGATGACCTCTACAGACCTGAATGTCAGCGGAGACCAGGACATCTAGATGTGCCCCAGAGACAGATCCCCAGTGAAGACCTTGTCTCCTAGACGGCCATCGGGACGAGACCACAGGAACCAGATGAGTCCTCTGCACAATCTGACTTTGTTGTAGCCTAGAATTAAACTGCTGGATTCATCTGGCCAGAGGAGAACGACACACTATTTCCCCGTTTAATACTGTAAAGCTGCTTTGACACAATCTGCATTGTAAAAAGTGCTATATAAATAATGGTGAAAAAGAAAAAAAAAAAATGTACATAAGATGTTATGGGAAGTATTCCCGATTCCAGTTGCCTTAATTAATGTAGCTAAATCCATTGTCACAATAGATTTAATTGTATTAAACAGGACATATCTCTAGTCTTACATGCAGGACCAATAGGGCTGAGGACCACCACGGCGGTACAAGTGGAGCTGGGGACCACCACGGCAGATCAGACAGAACTGAAACAGACAGCAGAGAAAGTTTAGTAACAGCCCCTGTGGCTGTAACAGGACGAGCAGAGAGTTCAGGGACGACCTCCATGGTCGTGTCAGGGCAGGCTGAGGTACAGAGATGGCTTCCCTGGCTGTGACAGGACAGGCATAGGGTTCAGAAACAGCCTCCTTGGTCATATCAGGGCAGGCAGAGGATTTAGAGAAGGCCTCTGTGGCTGTGACAGGACAGGCAAGGAGCTCAAGAGTGACCTCTGTGGTTGAGACAGAACAAGCAAAGAGCTTACGGGCTGGCCACCAACACAGGACTAAACTCTGGGACTTGAGTGTGCTCCGGAGCGGACTCATGGACTGGAGCAGGCTCATGAACTGGAGCAAGTGCACCACCTCAGGAGGATCTGGAGCAGACGCCGCTGCCTTGGGAGGATTTGGAGCGGGCACCACCACCTCGTGAGGAACACAAGAAGTGTGTGCGGCCCACACACACAATATGGCGACCACCATTACTGGAAGGGAATGGGAAGGACCAAGAAAGTGCAGGCCGATATTGTGAGCGGAGACCCAATCTCCACGGCCACTGGAGCTTGAGCAGCATAGGCCCCCCCAAAAATGTTTAAGGGAAACCTTGGTCACAGTGGGCTCCTCCTCCACCTCTTCTACAGTGAAGGAGGAACCACTCAGCTAAAGGGCTAGCCTCACGTATTCATAGAAGGTCCCTCGAGAACCATAACTGAGAAGTTGTGATTTTAATGGTTCATTGAGTCCAGAGCAATAAAACATCATGAGCGAACTGTCTGGAAAGTGCGTGTAGTATGCTAAGTCCAAAATCACATGGGTGTGGTACTCGAGGGAGCGCTTGCCCTGGTGGAGAAGGATTGGTTGCATTCCTGCTCAACACATTCTCACTCCCAGCTCATCACATATTGACACTTGGTCAGGACCCTTTGGAATCACTTTTTAACGCACAGGGTACCCCCTTAGCATCATTTTTCGACGTGCAGGGTCCTCCATTGCTTTAAATAAGAAACCCTTGGCATCAATATGCAGACGCAAAAGGCACTGGTAATTTTATCATGATTAAATTATATATTGGGTAATAATATTGCCATTATTGCATATATGTTGGGGTGTGATTTTTCAGTGTAAACAGTCACAACAGTTTATTTACATTACACTATTTACACATTTATGAGCACGTAACCCAACCCCTGCCCCTAAACCTACCATTTGTCAATAAAACACAAGATATAACAGGCAGATACAACTACAGTCATAATTTATTTAAAAAATATTAATCTTCTAAGTCTTCCGAGGCAAAACAATTGATTTGTGAGAGGAATAGACGCGATCGCCATCTCCATCTGCCGTAAAGCTCAGATCCTGCGTGCAGTCTGTGCACAAATTCAAAAAATGCCGCCAGAAGAAGCCTTAAGTCATCCTTGGTTGTGAAATGCTATTGGCTCTTGTGTGTTTCGTGACCGATTGCATAATGCTACGGGAGTATCTTTTTGAATGAGATATGAGTGTGTTAAGGGAGCGGGATCATTTTCAGCAATTAAAACCTTATCTTTTTTACTTTCTTCTTTGCATAAAGATATCATATGGCTTCAGAATACTTGCAACACAACTTGTTTGTAATGCTTTTATACTGCTTTTTTATGGTCAGTTTTTGCAATAAATACCTGTGACTGTACTTTTGTTTGCCTGTTACGTGTTTTATATTGTTCGGAAATGGGTAGGTTTAGGGTAGGAGTGGGGTTACGTGCTCCAATGAAAGTATAAGTTTATATAAAATTATTTCTATTTAATACAAATGCATGCAAACGATTAAATTAAGACAAATATCTGAAAACAATGGAGGACCCTGCACGTCGAAAAGTGACACTAAAAGGATACCCTGTTTGTCGAAAAATGACGCTAAAGGGCGTCCTTGATTTAGCTCCTAAAATAACTGCCAGATACTTGAAGATAAATTCTTCAAAAAGTGGTACAAGAGGTTGTGGTGCTGGTCCTTCAAGAGTCACTCACAACTTATCTGTCGATAAAGCCTATAAAAAATTAGTCTTAATGTATTTCACAATACTTCAGCATGTTATTCTTATTAAGTGAGGGTAATTTTATAGGATTTTTTACCCAAGCAAAGTCTCTGAGAAGCTGACACCTTGTATTCTGGAGACTACAGGAAGGTTGCAATTCTGGAAAATGGAGGTGCTGGAGATTAAATACTTCATTATTGTTTCACACCTAATTCTTCACATTAATTCTTATTTCTTTTGCATTTAACGTGTGTCTTTTCTTCTCCACCTGTTTTTTTTTGTGTTTTTTTTTCTGACCCCATTGACCAAGTGAGCATTTTGCTGTCCAATGGTCATGTCTTTCCAATTACATATTGCATTAGTTTTAAATATTTCTCATGGGGATTTAATAATTTTTTACTTTTCAGTCTGAGTTAAACCTCTTTTTTGGCTCATTTTATCTGTAAAAGAAAACATGCCTAATAATTCTGCACACCTGAATATAAGAAGTTTTTCACTTCCAGCCTTCATATCACTCATAAATGATTAAACACTAAATTAATAGTAGTTGTTAAGATTGATGTGGTTTGGAATTGGTAAAATGTGCTTGGGAAAAAATATCTTCAGAATATCAATTTGCCTAATAATTCTGCACACAGTGTAGATGGATCTTTGTGAGGCCAAAATATTAGGAATTAGTCTCTAGAAGGGTGAAAGGCAGACACTGCTTGCCAGTTAGTTCAAACTCATAGTCCCAGGCTTTCTTACCATAGAACAAAGTACCATTTATCCATATCCCCAAATCTAAAATGTTCTGCAAGCTCCCACAAGCAGTGTGTCGGCATGTGAATGTAAGTAGCTATTACAAATGACAATAGTCCAACCAATGAAATATAACGGAACATAAGCAATGGAAGATCCAAATCCCAAAAACCGTCATAGGGAAGATGGGTCAGACAAGAACTCTGGTATGGCAGTCTCCCATAACCCCCATATGCCATAAGGCTCATGAGTAACTCCACACCAACAAGCAACCAATCCATTCTCCATACCAGTCAATTTTAAAGCACCATACTGTTGTTCAGGTGTAAAACCACATCCTTTAACAAATCATGTGTAACTCAGAGACAACCACACAGTTACTCACTGAGATGTCACAATGTGAAATTGAAAAAGCAGTGGTTACCTACATTGGGAAATGTGTTGGCCAGGGGCAAGTAAGACATGTATAGAAACCAAGACAGTTGCCACTGTGGAGTTTCACTGCCAGTGTTTCTCTCCTCAGCTCCTTTTAAGTTGCAGGTTGATGCCTGCATCAGCTGCAGCAGTTTTGCTGAAGGAGGATGGAGCAGGAACTGATCATCTTATATTTCAATATTTTTCTCAAAAAAAAAAAAAAAAAAAAAGTGTAAGCAGCTTTTATTTACCTTTTTATTAATCAAAGAATCCTGAAAAAAAAGTATTGCAGTTTCCAAAAAAATATTTGGCAGCACAACTGTTGCCAACATTGATAATTCTAATGATAAATTAACATATTAGAATGATTTCTGAAGGATCAAGTGACAGTTTAGACTGGAGTAATGGCTGATGGAAATTCAGGTTTACATCACAGTTATAAATTATATTTTAAAGCACATTACAATAGAAACCATTTTTTTTTATATATATTGTAATAACATTTTGCAAGATTACAGTTTTTTTCCCGTTTTTTTGATCAAATAAGTGCAGCCTTGTTGAGCATAAGAGACTTTTGAACAGTAGTGTATATACACTTTTTACTTACTTATGATACTTCTATTTATGCACATCTCAAATCAACTACAACTACACTACACTAGTAATGTTACGGTGCGAACGAGATGTGAGACGTGCGGATCCATATGCAAGGCTTTATTTACAAAGGCGAGGTCAAGAAACAGGCAAGGGTCAGGTAACACAGGTAAATCACAGACAAGGCAAAGAATATTCCTAGGGCTAGCGTGGGTCTACGATTGGTGAACAATATCCAGAGGGCTAGACATGAGGGGTAATCCAATAACACGAGCAATAGTCCAGGCGAGGTGCAATCAAAACAGCAGTCAAAGGGTTAATCCAAGATACACAGGCAGAAGATCAGGAAACAGACAACAAGGCAACATAAAATGACTAGACTTAGACTAGAATTGGAACTACAAACTAGGACTGGAAACTTGGAATGGCTCCGTAGTGTAGCTATCGCTAGAAGAGTGATATACACTAAATAATACTCGGTGATCTGAAAGAGGAAGTCCAAGACTTATAAAGCGTGTCTGATGGGATTCAGCTGTGTGTGTGTGTAATCAGTGCATTCAGCTGTGTGTGTGTGTGTGTGTGTGTGTGTGTGTTTGTGTAATCAGTACAATGGATGATGGGAAATGTAGTCCAGGGTATAGTGTAACAGTCTGTGTAGTGTGAGAGTCCATGTGGTGAGCGGGTGACCTCTGGTGGTAACTGAACAGAAGTTCATAGACCAGATTTGTGACAAGTAAAGGCTTTTAACCAACAAATACACTCTGTCACTTATCAAACAGATCCAAAAAGCACAACTTTGAACTAACAGCTTTTTTTTTTGTTTGTTTGTTTTTTTTACTTTATTTTTATACATTAAAACAAATTACAAACAATGAACTAAACATTCCTTGACAGCAGCAGTGACTCAAATAAAAAGAAAAATAATGATACAAATAAATAAGAAGAGCAGAAAGAAAACACATACAACATTGTCAAATAATACAATGGAATAAATTAAGGTTCCTTACTGATCAATTCATTTTCAGTGTGTCCAGATACATAGTATCTGTGTCATCATAGTGTCCGAACTAACATCTTTGAATCAACTACATCTTTGAATTAACTACTCTCGCAATTACTGTCCTGCAGCTAAGATAATGAAAGTTGCATTTTAGACCATACATGGAATGTTGATTTTGAGTGTAATCTGAACACTCCAGTGATGCCATATTTTGCTAATAAAATGGTTGTTCCAGAAGAATAGCGTGAGAACATTGTTATGTCTGGTTTCTCTGTATCATCTCAGTGAGCATTTATGACATTGTATGCATGCACAGAAAGGTGCTTTAAGTGTTTTCAGATGTTTCAGTATAGATAAGCAACTTTTGGATAACCCTTAATGCTTCTTCAAAACCCTTAGCTTATCAGCATTTATTTTTTATTTATTTATTATAATTTTCACAACATTTTCAAGACCCCTAGAATATTTTCTTGTATGAATATCTAATATAACAGAGCCTCTGCTCTTAAACAACAACAACAACAAAAACATTTTATTCTAGCTTCTTTTTTAATCCAAAAAAAAAAAAAAAAAACCTTAGAAAATCACATTTTTGTCAGACCAGAGTAGATCACTTCCATGTACCTTAAAAGACTGCACAGTCCTTTACCACTTCCTGGATGGACATTTTATTCGGTAACATTAGGCAGTTTTGATTTATATGCTGTTTAATGCTTGATGATTGTATTTTTTCACATATGCATCTGCTTACATATACGTTCACTTGTTTCTGCTTCTCCTTCACTGATCCAGAGATTCAGTACTCCTTCAAAAGATAGTGCCTCCTACCTTAACAATGAAAACACAGAAAGCCGGATAGTTCAGTCTATGGAGGGGAATACAGTATCCTGAAGAAGGGACTTTTTTTTTTTTTTTGCTGAGTAGATGTGTGTGCTTATTGGTTGCCATAGTTACTGATTTCTTTCATCTTTGTCTCATCTGGTTTCTCATTTAGTTTATGTATTTAAATCCCTTTATTTCAGTTGCTTACTGTCCATTCTCATAGTTGTTTAGGTTGGTGCCATTCTCCTGTGTTTTTGAGCACCAAATTAGCATATTAGATGCTGATTATTATGATTTGCCATCACAGGAATAAATAACATTTTAAAAGTATTACAATAGACAATAGTTATTTTTAAATTGTAATAATACTTAACAATATTATTGTTTTACTGTGTTTAAACAAATACATGCAGCCTTGGTGAGCATAAGAGACTTTTTGAATGGTAGTGTGAAAAAGTAACATTACCTGCTGCATTTTAAAGACATAAGTCGGTTCTAAAATGACCCACACTGAATGTGTTGAAATGATACAAAAGACTTCAGAATTGAGATGAGAATATGGCTGTTTTGAGAAGGTCACACCAGAACTCTTCAACTGAGCAACTGAATACACTGCCACCTAGTGGCGTTAACTGCCATTTTTGGGGAACTTCTCGCTCCTCAATAATTTCTTGTCCCAGAAGTATATAAATACATATACAAACAAACGATGGCTTCACTCCTAAGTTTTGATCTGTGCTGCTTAGCTCAGGTCAACTCAAGTGGTCATAAATATTTCTTGAAGACTGAAAGACAAGCTACATACCCTTTGTGAGTTTGGCTTCAAATTTCACATTTATTTTATTTAATCACGAACAGCTACAACAAAGAGACATGAACTTGACCTCACAAGGTTCACCTGAAATCCAGTATGACTTACAAATATTGAGTGAAAACGAAAAATAATGTTTTTTTTTTTGTTTGTTTTGTTTTGATTTTTTTTAGCACTTGTAATGGAATAGCGAGGGCTTGCAACGAGGATGTTTTAGGACAGATGTTCCTCTGCATGGAGAGTAAATCATCATGACAGCTTTTATATCTAAGAGTCTGTAAACAGGACTTGTTGAAATGTTTCAAACTCTAACATAGGATGTGATGTCCTTCCCACGGTCTGTTATATCCAGGGTCAGATCTCTGAGGGACTCGAGAGAACAGCCATGATAATTACAACCATCCAATCATCACACAGTTCAAATTAAAAACACTTTTTAATGCCAGATATTTTTAGACACACAGACAGATCTCTGGAGGGAGGTTCTCTTAAGAATCGCGCTCGCGCTCCTGTGATGTTTCCTCGCGCGGACCCGCTTCACCTGTAGACTGGTACCGGAGTTCAGGACTGTCTGAGGTACTGTTGTCAGTCATATTTATACAAATACGCTAAAAGTTACACACTACAGATTCTGTAAACTTTTCTATAGGTAATTGGACTTCTTACTCGCACGAGGTAGCACATCAAAATACTTGTCGAGCATTTAAATAATTTATAATATAAAACGAATTATTATGGATGTAGAAAGAAAGGAAGATACGGCGCAATATTCTTTAATGTTATTTTGTTTCGTTAGCTTGCATTATGTCGCTGTTTGCTGATAATATTTCTTGCAATATGTTTTTTCTCGTCTGAGAATATGAAGACATGACATTTGCAAACATATGTATTCTTAATGATTGTGTCTTTGCTCGAAACTTAATATCCGTGTGTCATAGGGCTTTATGACACGATACTTTTAAACGGAATATTATTCACCGGCTGTGTGTCATTATCGTTTGGGTCTACTTGACATTCATTTTTAACATTCACTCGTTTGAGCTACAGCAGAGCAAAGTTAGTACAGTCTTTCGCTTAAATAGAGACGCAAAGGATATCATTGAAATGCTATTTAGAAAAGTGTGACATGACTGAGGAGATTGAAAGGACACTTTGATGGATGGATATGTAAAGGTGCTAGCCTATTTTACCATCATATTACTGACCCTTGTGAAAAAGAAGTGTGCGTAACTGAATTGAATGTGCACTTGTGTTCCATAAAATCTTAAAAGGTTATTTTAAAAAATGTTGTTGTGCTTGCAGATAATATAATAACTGTAATATAATATAACTGATAATATAATATGAAACAGAAGACAACACTTCCATGACTGTTTCTTAACATACTTAAGTAGACTTCTAAAAAGTGTGATTTGTAATAATGTGACTTTAACTTTAAAGTACATTTTAAAGTACATTTTACATATCATTTTGCTGTGTTTTAAATACATACACATATATTGATGTACTAACTAACATACTAAAGCACATCTAAAAAGTTCTTGACTATAATTTTTATTGATACAATTATAATGCACTGTATAATATTACTATAATGTTCTATAACATATTTACAAGAATGTAAAAAATGCATGACAGTCAGAAATGCAGTGTGCTTGCACGTGGAAGCCGATGTTTTATAGATTGTGATCAGCTTGTTAACATAATTACATTACTCATCTTCATTTAGTAAGAAAAAGTAAAAATAAAATAAAATAAAATTATCATTATGTATTCATAGAAACTTATAGTATGTCAGTCAGATCATAACTGATTCTGCTTGTCCAAATTACTGTGAACTGGAGAAGTGCTGCTCCCTTCAATAAAATCATGCAAAACTATTCTAAAAATACATTTTCACTCAAATTTGAACAACCCATATGATTTTATTTTATCTCACTTTTCAGCATAAAACTTTTATAGTAAGCCAACAATAGAATAAAAAGCCAAAATAAAAACTGAGATCTGAGTTTTGACTGGGCCACTTAAGGATGTTAACCTACTTCACTGAATGTTTGTGGTCAGTGTCTCATACTCTCAGTGCTCTTGTGGATACTTTTCCTCAAGGACTTTTCTGTGCTTGGCATTTTTCTTCAATCCTTATGAGTTTTCGAGTTCTTGCTGCAGAAAATCACCCCAAAGTATAATGCTGCTAATGTCGTCACTATAGCTTCAGGTTGTTATGTGCTGTTTTAGATGTATGCCTAGCTTCAGGTGTGTTATGCTACATATTCATTTTAAATGTTATTAAAAAATATATATAACTGGGGTCCATAGAGTCCATTGTTATGCTTATAGTTATTGGGCACATAGAAACCAGAGAAAAGACCGAATGAAGGGAGGAGTTTTTGAGAGGTTGAGGGGTTCACATCTTAGAACAGAGAGAGATACAGAAAGGCATCAGAAATTGGAGGATGTCCAGAGGATCTTGAGGAAGATCAGGTTGGAAGGACCACACAAAAGCTCAGGACCAGGCTCAGACAGGTGGTTATGATGATGGTGACCACAGACAGCGCTTCTGGCAGAATGTCATGACAGAGTGTGGTTTTGGTGCACATAATTATCCATTTATTACCTGATGAGATTATGGTAAAGAATATGGCTAGGATGGGTAGAGCCTGAAGCTATGGCAGACAAACCTTCCCAGGTTTTAACTTGATATTGGAACAGGAGGGTTGGCCTGTCACCATACATATCAGCGGACGATGGCGTTCTGTTTATTATAGACACACTGCATTTATGTTGTCTGGCACTGCAAATGCTTAAGCTCTTAAAGCTGGATGGATTCTGATTGGCTGTCAATGTTTTCATCATTCATTAGCTGGAAAACAATCTTTCTGAAGTGATTCCAACCCTAGATATGTATACACATTTGTGCCACATTTGACTGCTCCAGGCGATGAACTGTTCATCCTCCTGGAGTGGTTGTCACTCACCGTAAAAAAAAATTAGCTTTCCAAGATGCCACAACATTGCACAGCTTCTGGTTGTAAAAAACACAGGGATTTAAATTCTCCAAAGAATTTTCACAGGTGAGAATGTGGTTTGTGCTTTTGTATTAACTCAAACCTGGTAACTTTTCCATATGTGACCATGGATCACAAAACCAGTCATAAGGGTCAATTTTTCGAAATTGAGATTTATAAATCATCTGAAAGCTGAATAAATAATCTTTCCATTGATGTATGGTTTGTTAGGATAGGACAATATTTGGCTGAGATACAACTATTTGAAAATCTGGAATCTGAGTGTGCAAAAAAATCTAAATATTGAGAAAATCTCCTTTAAAGTTGTCCAAATGAAGTTCTTAGCAATGCATAATACTAATCAAAAATTAAGTTTTGATATATTTACAGTAGGAAATTTACAAAATATCTTCATGGAACATGATCTTTACTTAATATCCTAATGATTTTTGGCATAAAAGAAAAATCGATAATTTTGACCCATACAATGTATTTTTGGCTGTTGCTACAAATATACCTGTGCTACTTAAGACTGGTTTTGTGGTCCAGGGTCACATATCGTGTTAGCTAACAGCTTTTATCTATGAGCATGTCAGCATGTGTGTTCTGTGCTGTCAAGCTTCAAATAGTGCTGTCTCTTCACCGGAGACAGAGAGCAGACAGTGCGATCAACGCTAATAAGCTAATAAACGTGCATTTAAACACAATGTGCAATATACTGCGCAACCAAAAACTTATTGAGGTCATGTCCATGGATTGTTTACAGTGAAGAAAATATGGATACTTTCAATGGATAGAACTAAACATGAAAGGGAAGGTGTTCAGTCTCAAGAATGGTTTGGAGGCTTTCTACAAGAGTTTATCTCCAATCCTAACTAAGCACACCTGATCTAATTAATTAAGATCGTCAGGATTAGTAGAAACCTACAGGCAAGTGTGTTGGGGCAGACAGGAGCTAAACTTTGCAGGGCACTGGGCCCCCAGGAGCAGGACTGGACACCCCTGAGGTACTGGAGGGAATTCAGCATACAGTTCTGGGAGACACGCGTGTTAGTGACCAGGAGGCCTTAATCAGTTACAGATTCTCATTAATAATGACATGGCAGAGAGGAAGGAGGATTTTCATTTGTGAGAGTAGCCCTAAATATTTACCTCGAACCTGAGCAGTAATCCAGAAGTACATGTCTGTCACACTTCACGGGATGCACGGGAACCAGGAACGAGGAGACGAGGAATACACAAAATGAGAGTCTTTAATCCAATGGGGAAACACAGATCACAGGCAGGGAAGACATTCAAAGACCGACCAACATGAACTGAATGGACTGGGGCTTTTAAGGACAGGACAATCAGGGGAGGAAGACGAGACACACCTGGAATCAAATTAACAATTAACATGAGGAAAAAACACACACAGACAGGTCCATGATCCTGACATAATGCCCCCTCCCGGAAGGTGCGTCCTCGCACCGTAGTAACATCCAAAGGGGAGGGGCGGGCGAGAACTAAGGAGGAGGCTCAGGAGGAGGACAAACCCCCGGGAGGGGGCCGGCTGACAGAGACCAGGGAGGTGACGAAGGAGGGAGGAGCCAGGGAAGAGACAGGAGGGGTCCAGAGCAGGAGGAGTCCAGCAGGATCCAGACCACAGCCATGATGTCGACCCATGGTGGAGCCGACGGAGGGAGGAGCCATGGAGGAGGAATGGCCGCCGACTCCAGGGGGCCGACCAACGGAGGCGGATCAGGTGGTGGAGGAGCCCGAGGCGGAGACGGAGAGCCAACGAGCCAGGGGGATGCCGGGGATCCGGAGGGCCAGGGTGGAGCCGAGGGCTCTGGCGACAGAGGCGGAGACGGAGCTCCGGAGATCCGCGGCGGAGCGACTGTGGACCAAGGTGGAGCTGGCGGGAGGAAGGAGCCCAACGGAGCCGGTGGGACGGAGAGGAGAGGAGTCCCGAGGCGATGGCGGGTCGACGCCCGACCAAGGCGGAGCCGGAGGGACGAGGGAGCCCGGTGGAGCTGGTGGATCGACAGGTGATGGTGGAGGCGAGGGAGCTAGGAGCCGAGGTGGAGCCACTGGGTTAACGGGCCAAGGTGGAGTCCGGGCCTCGGAGGCCGGAGGCAGAGGTGAGGGATACTCCAGCCCCGGCGACGCTGGAGGATGGCAGTCCCGTGGGGCTCGCATCACATTGACGGTGGGCTGAGGGCAAGAGGGCAAGGGGCTGCCAGACGACAGCGGTGGAGGAGGCAGGAGCGGGTGGGAGGGCGGGCATTTGTCAGCCTCTGGGCTTTCAGGGTGAAACTCTGGAATGGGAGCCGACACTGGGGGGCGCTCTGGAGGCGCGGGTTCTGTAGGACGCTTTCGGGGAGCGGGCACTGGAGGGTGCTCTGGAGGAGCGGAGCTGGACGGGACCAGCGGAGACGAAGGAGGGCTGGACGGGACCAGCCAGGACGAAGGAGAGAGGAGAGGGGGAATGTCGGCCTCCAGAGCCGTGTCCCAGTCTATTAGATCCCCCTCAAAGTCTAGCAGCCCCAGATGCACGATCGGCTCACCCTCAGCCGTGATGCAGAGGGCGGAGCTCCACTCCGCGCTCACACCGTCCACGGCTGGCTCCCTTGTGATGGGCACTGTCGCCGGCTCTCGCACCTGATCTGACGTGTTGGGCTCAACTTCCGGGACGATCTTCCGCTCAGTCACTCGGCTTGGCGCTGGCTCGTTGATCATAGCGGGAAATGGGTCTCCGTCATCGGTGGGCTCGGGCTGATGCTCCGTACTGCGGGGAGTTGGTGGGCTGGGCTCTGGGTCAGGAGTGGATCTGGCGAGATCATCCACGGGGCAGATGGTGAGTGGCGATCCATTTCTCGCCAGAGTCCACTCCACGAAGGCGGCGAATTCTGCTTGAGGACCATCTTCGGACGACAGCGCTCTGCACGCGGTGTTCAGGCTAGTGTCATAGAACGCGCAGAGCGCGTCGTCTGGGTAGCTGGTGGTATTAGCTAGCATCAGGAACAGTCTAGTATGGTCCTCGAGCGAACGCTCCCCCTGCTCCAGCAGGAGGAGGAGGAATTCGGGGCGAAGGAGGGGGTCCATATGGACACAACGGAAACAAAAAACACTGGGTAAAAACGAGGAAACAAAACGGAGGTCGGTCTTTCTGTCACACTTCACGGGATGCACGGGAGCCAGGAACGAGGAGACGAGGAATACACAAAATGAGAGTCTTTAATCCAATGGGGAAACACAGATCACAGGCAGGGAAGACATTCAAAGACCGACCAACATGAACTGAATGGACTGGGGCTTTTAAGGACAGGACAATCAGGGGAGGAAGACAAGACACACGTGGAATCAAATTAACAATTGACATGAGGATAAAACACACACAGACAGGTCCATGATCCTGACAATGTCAGGTTTGGGTGTTTGTAGGATAGATTAAGTGCTCCTGCTCCTGGGCAGCCTGTGGTTCTTCAGCAGCTGTTTGCTCCCTGAGGAAGGTGCTTTCCCTCTGCATTGATCCATTGTCAAAGGTGGGGTGCTTTAGCACCCTTAAGTACTGCAGTCTGGTTACTTCATAAAAAATTTTAGGAAAAAAAAAAGTCTAATATAAGAAGCACTATTAAGGATTTTTCCTGATATTCTTGTTTTGTCTTGCATTGGTTATAATGATCATTTAGGAAAGCCTCCAATCTCCTCATCTCCAACCCACCAAAAACATTTGATTTGTCAGATCATGATTTTATAGCATTGATATGTACCATATAAATGACTTATCCTTTGTCACTAGTCCTTTAGCAGGGAAAGTCCATCTGGTTTTAAGTGTACAATGTTAACCCTTGCTGTAAATTACAGGGTAAATAACTGTAAAATAGCCAGTGTTTTGCTGTAATATCCGGAAACAGTATTTTACTGTAATATAGCCTGGTAAGGTCTAACTGTGTATTGTTTTACCTCTATAGGCTACCAAACTCTTTCTAACTCAAGCAAGGCCAATAGTCTGGACAATAAAGACAACTGGCAGTTCTGTTTAATAATTTTCTTCATAACAGGTTTCTTGTACTCAGAATTGTGACCCTGGACCACAAAACCAAAAGCTGAATAAATAATCTTTCCATTGATGTATGGTTTGTTAGGATAGGACAATATTTGACTGAGATACAACTATTTGAAAATCTGGAATCTGAGGGTGCAAAAAAAAATCAAAACATTGAGAAAATCGCCTTTAAAAGTTGTCCAAATGAAGTTCTTAGCAATGCATATTACTAATCAAAAATTAAGTTTTGATATATTTACGGTAGGAAATTTACAAAATATCTTCATGGAACATGATCTTTACTTAATATCCTAATGATTTTTGGCATAAAAGAAAAATCGATAATTTCGACCTATACAATGTATTTTTGGCTATTGCTACAAATATACCCGTGCTACTTAAGACTGGTTTTGTGGTCCAGGGTCACAGTTGGTTTTTTAACTGTGATTTTGTGAAGTTCACATTTACCCTTATGTCATGTTGCTTTTCATCTACAGGTTAAACTCTGATCCACGGTCTATTGGAGAAGTTCAGTGCTGGAAACACAAACAGCCATAATGAACAATGAGCAGTATCCTTCTGTACCAATCAAGGAAATGAACATCATCAGTATCAAAGCCATAGAAGACATTGGATATGATCTTCAAGATTCTATTGTAAGTTTCAAATTTTAAGTGTTTTACCCAAGTCGTTCTCTTTTTTACTTAAATGTTCAAATTGATGGCAAGACAAACACGTGGCACTTGTCTCATAAATGTAAATAAGATGATATTATATGATTTTTTTTTCTTTTACAACAAACACAGAGGTAAAATCAACATACCTGGGTGTGTTTACACTCTTACTGTGTAACAGTCGGAATTCCAAACGTAGCCTTTGCACAGACTAAGCTGACTTGTTACCAAAAGCGATGTGTGAGAGTGAGGGGCTGGAGTGAGGGCATCTTGGAGGCTTTGATGTATGGCTTTATAGTTGAGTCTAATATTAGCGCCTGGCTCCTCTCACTCCTCTCAAGTAACAACAGAGATCAGTTTGTGACTTGAGGCTTGCTTCATTCTGAAAGACAGAAAGAGCAGACAGACAGAAAGCAGAGTTGAAGATTAAGAGAGAGTGAGAACAGGTTGGAGGCAGGTTTCTTACTGCGACTTGGAGATGGATTTACCCGAGAATGAAGGTGCTGGCTCTCAGCCTCCAACTGCCTGCAAACAAGCACACTTTTTAAGGGATGTGATCTTTCATGGAAAATTTCAGGTGAGTGCAGCATCTGTCAGTGACTATTTAGAAAATTTTAAGACTTTAATGGCATATATTTAGTAGTGTATACGCAATATCTGCTCTTAATTATGACTATTTCATTGACAATTTGATAAATGCACATAAGTTACATATAGATCAGTAGGTAAAGTGCATGAGCACATGCTTGATCTATATGTACTAATGCTTTTTGCTCCTAAAATATGAGCACATGTCCCCATAAGTTAAAGGGGGATGCCAGAGGAAATGTTATACCTCATAACACAGTCAGCAGTAGCTGGATCAGTTGCAGTCGCTCTACTAAAACAGCTGACCTTATGAATAAGGACTTCAAAAAAATATTTTCTATCTAAGATTACTGTCGCATAGTTTGTTAGTGCTAAAGTCCAGGCTGCATTTTATAGAGAACACATCACGTCTAGTTATCTCGACAGTGCATTATTATGTACACACATGTATGACACAGAAATGTGCTTACAGTACTTACACTTGCATATTGTCTATAGTATTGTTGGAATTATATATAACGGTCATATTATGCACAGTTGTTTTGTTCTGTTGTGTTACTTATGAGAGTTGCTTACATTGCGGTTCCCATAGATGTAATAAGAGCCCATAGCTGTTGCCATAGTTCACACTCTCAAGTTCAAGGTTACTCATGTCAGACATTATTTAACAGTGTATTAGCTCCTGTATGACAAACATCACTCAGATCCGTCACCAGTAAGACTGCAGTGCCCAAATATGCTGAACTAAGGTCAAAATATTTAACAACATCTCCAGCGATTTGTCTCTTCAAAACAAAAAGAGTGTGGCAGTACTGCAAAACACGGACATTTCATGTTGTCCTCTTGGGGAGATATATAGGAGAAAAAATTATTCTTTTGCTGCGACAGGGTTTCACAAAAGTTAATATTAAACTACACAAAGATGAATGAATATGCACCTAAGAGAGTTGTGCTTCTTCATCTAAAGCAGTATGAGCTTATGTGCTTACACTTGTTATTAACCATTTATTTATTTGTTTGTTTGTGTAAAATATATTAGTAGCTCCTAAAATAAAAAAATATATTAGTAGTTAATAATGAAATTATTTTCAAAATTAAGAATATATTCATTTGGCAGATATGCTTATCGAAGAAGGTCTGCCATGGATCTTCATTTAGATTAATTACATGTTAGACACATCAGATTTATTACAGACTGCTGAGTATCTTTTAAAGGCATTTCCCTCTGGTTATTGTGCACATTTTTAATAACCAAAATGCATCAGTGTCATTTATATTGTGTCCCTATTGACTTTGATTAACTGGAAAATAAGATCTGCTTTGCATAAGGGATGTGTAAGTGGTATAAGAGCTTCTTGTTAATTTATTAACATTTTACATGCTTCTTGGCAATGCTAATGGGACTGCTAATCTCTTATACACCAGAGAGATTAAATGCAACTAATATACTACTGTATATCAGCTAATTAAAAACTGAAACTAAAACGTTTGCATCACATTTATCACGTGATTGCTTAATACGCATTTGTGTCCTTCTGTTTGTGTGTTTGCTGTGATGATAAAGATCATGTCCAGTCCATTTAGTTAGAACTGAAAGTTCAGGATTTAAAACTGCAGAAAACTACAAAATACACAAAGCAATATTTGCCAACAGGAGTATTGTATGCATGATAAAGAGGACATGTTAAACAAATGATCAGAATACACTACCAGTCACAGGTTTGGATACCACTCATCTCATTCTTCATCATTACTGCTTTCCACATTTTAGAATAACAATAAATAGTGAAATAACTTACATTTACGTAGAGTCAAACTAAAATTTATTCAGACACCTTCAACATTTCTCACATTATCACAGTTTATTTGCTATAGTTTAGAAAATGGTAATAAAATATGACAAGAACTCAGAGTTAAACTGTGTCAGAACAAATTAATCTTAATAATGTCAGATAACTTTGATAGAAAGGTATGTAACAAAACATGCTCAGGTCAAAGTGTCAAATTAAATTTTTGCTCACAAATTTTTTATCAGTTTTACTGGTAGTCCACTGTATGAAGAATTTTTGGGTATAATATGTCACAGTTTACTTTATTTTGCTATCCTCACTTCCACAAACAAACTATAGTGTCCTGCACCCACTAGTAAAAAAAAAAAATATATATATATATATCAAAAATTATATCTGGTGTTTGACTGTATGAGAATGATGTTGTGACCAAAACATGTGACACAAATAAAAGCATTTGCTCACTCTGAACATTCTCTCAAGCACACTACTTTCACATGTGCAGCTTTTCATTCAATATCCACTGCAAACCTTTAGTTTTGTAAAGAATATCATAAGCCAGTGTTTATATTTGTCTGTAAACTAATTTCAAGCACTTTGGCATCAACTTAAGATCAAATGTTTTTAAGGTCATGAGAATCATAAATTCCATGAAGGGTAGACTGGTAATGTACACTGTTCACGGAGAGCATCGCTATTAATGCTTATCATAATAAAATCATTGCTAATTTGAAACCATATGAAGAGTTTAGTTGCTCAGCTCATTATTTTATAGTTGACTTGGGACAATGAGGTCTAACCAGTGTTGGGCTAGTTACTCAAAAAATGTAAGTAAGTATTAGTTACTCCTTTCAAAATTAATATTATTACTTTACTTATTACATTCTGGCAACAGTAATTAGTTACACTAGTAGTTGCATGACTTTTCTTTCACACCCCACCCACAGAAGTTGTAATTGCGTATCTTCCCCATAAAATTCTTCTAAAATGTTACTAACAAAATATATCTGCTTTATCATGTGACCAAAATCCACATTGGATTGCAGTCAGAAGTTATTACAAACATTCAGTGGTGACCAATAGTAACGTTTAAGTAAAAGTGTTGTATTAATCTCATTAATTTTCAAGTGTAGCTTGAAGCTAATTGTAGCTTTAATTTTTCTCTTACCCATATATGATTATATACCATGATATATTTTATCTAAAGAATTCATATAAGTTCATAAGAAAATGTTTCATTCTCTAAAAAGATAAAATTTTTATCAGGATCAGAGGGATGTAATGCCAGAGTAAAGTAATGCCACAACTTACACATCAGTGTTCAGATCATCTTTTCTCCTGACAAAATCAATGTAATGGCACTATTTCTGTCCGCTGAATGTAAGCTTTTACATATTCCAAGCTTACCTGCTGCTCTGGTGAATTCATGTGCCTGTGCAAGTTGTGAAAATTATGAAAATAAATCTAGGAATTATTGGATTGTTGGACTTCAAATCAGTAGGGGTTCAGGCATCAAAATTAACTACCTTTTTTATGGATAGTAATTGTAATATTATTACTGAAATCTTATTTGTAATTAGTTACACTACTAGTTACTGCAGAAAGTAACATTATTACTGTAACTAGTTACTGCCCAACACTGGATGCCACTCATCTCATTCTTCATTATTACTGCTTTCCACATTTTAGAATCATAATCAACAGTGAAATAACTCACATTTACGTATGAGAATGATGTTGTGACCAAAACATGTGACACAAATAATTTGTCTGTAAACTAATTTCAAGCACTTAAGCAGAACACTTAAGATCAAAAGTTTTTAAGGTCATGAGAAACATAAATCGCTATTAATGCTAATCATAATATAATCATTGGTAATTGAAACCATATGAAGAGAGTTTAGTTGCTCAGCTCATTATTTTATAGTTGACTTGGGACAATGAGGTCTAACAAACAATCACACTCATTCTTAAAGCTGACGAGTCCTCTGTTGAATTCAGATGCTGCCCCATCTTGACCTTTCACTGGACACTGGCCCACACACACACACACACGCACGCACGCACGCACGCACACACACACGCAGCCTGGCTCATGTTTTGTCTTCCCCTCTCCTCTCAGTTCCTGAAGTCTCTGGCTCCAGAGGAGAACACACGATGCCGGAGGGGTCTGTATTTCCAGGATGGAAAGAGGCGAGTGGACTACATCCTCACTTACCACATCAAGAAGAGCAGCAGCTCCAGACGGCACAGAGATAACGCCTTCACCCGCACCCTGCGGAGGGTTCGAGCACCCACAGCCAAAGATGACGCCGAAGCCGGCTCGCCTGACCACAACCTGGACCACCACGAGGACGACAAGTGCTCACGGCGCCAGGAGTTCGAGAGGAACCTGATGGAGATGGGCCTGGAGCTGGAGCGGGATGAGGAGGTATGGATAGATGGATGAATGGAGACTGCATTCCTGCTCCGTAAGGCTTTTGTTTTCTGGAGGTTTGTTTTGTCTTTTGGCTGAGCTCAGCTGTTTTACCATGAGAAAGGGCCACAAAAGACACATTGTTGTGTCAAACTGCACCGGCTGTGACATGAGACGCACAGAACTCAAAACTCCTGTTTGGAGCTGACACACTGAGAGCCTTCGCTTGCAGATGCTTGTTCATGGTGTTTGCTCTGAAATTTTGCTCAATATAAGACTTCTGACACGAGCTAGTGTGCTGTTGTACTGAATCATGGCTGTGATTGAGACGCAGACACAAGGCTGCAGGTGATCAGTGATATTCAGTACTACAGCATGATTGTGGCTGTGATTTTTTTTTTTTTTTTTTTATACAACAGTTCTGTAAAAAAGTCATTGATATTAATTTTGATATCAAATTATCTGATAAAATTTGACCTGCTCTGCTGCCCACTCTGTACAGGACTGTAATCCTCTAAACTCAGACAAGCAGAGAAATACAAACAGTCAAACATCTCATTGCCGTTCAATGACTATCAGCACTATGGGAACACTGCTCAGCCAATCAGATTTAAGGACTGGAACTAAAAATACAATAACACCTAGCTACTGTGTAAAAGAACATTTGATTTGTGCTCCTAAAGTAACTGGAGAAGTGACCTTATTAACATCATCCAAATCTAAGCTTTCCATGCATTCTTATTTCTGAATAGGCTTCCAGTAAAGAGAGGAATTATGGTGAAGAATAATATCTTATCGAAACACTCATGTTGTGTCATCATCTGTCTTAATGGGGCAGTAAGTCATATATCATACAGTCATGGCCAAAAATATCGGCACCCTTGGTAAATAGGATCAAAGAAGGCTGTGAAAATGAATCTGCATTGTTAATCCTTTTGATCTTTTATTTAAAAAAAAATTCACAAAAATCTAACCTTTAATTGGATAATAAGAATTTGAAATGGGGGGAAATATCATTATGAAATAAATGTTTTTCTCTAATACACATTGGCCACAATTAATGGCACCCTTTTATTCAATACTTTTTGAAACCTCCATTTGCCAGTTTAACAGCTCTAAATGTTCTCCTATAATGCCTGATGAGGTTAGAGAACACCTGACAAGAGATCAGAGACCATTCCTTCATCCAGAATCACTCCAGACCCTTTAGATACCCAGCTCCATGTTGGTGCTTCTTCTCTTCAGTTCACCACTCATTTTCTACAGGATTCAGGTCAGAGGACTGGGTTGGTCATGGCAGAAGCTTGTTTTTGTTCTCAGTGACCCATTTTTGTTTTGGTTTTGAGGTTTGTGTTTGGATTATTGTACGGTTGGAAGATCCAAACATGGCCCATTATAAGATTTCTAACAGAGTCAGTCACTTATTGATTTTTTATCTGTTGGTATTGGATAGAATCCATGATGCCATGTGTCTAAAGAAGATGTCCAGGACCTCCAGCAGAAATATAGGCTCACAACATCAAAAATACAGCAGTATATTTCATTGTACACATGAGGTACTTTATATCCCTGTGTTCACCAAACCCATCTTGAGTGTTTGCTGCTAAAAAGATCATTTTTTAGTTTCATCTGACCATAGAAGCCAGTCCCATTTGAAGTTCCAGTCGTGTCTGATAACTGAATATGCTGGAGTTTGTTTTTGGATGAGCGAGGAGAATTTTTCTTGAAACCCTCCCAAACAACATGTGGTGATGTAGCTGCTGTTTGACTATTTTTTTTTTAAGGTTTTCTGACCCCGAGACTCAACTATTTTCTGCAGTTTTCCAGCTGTGGTCCTTGGAGAGTCTTTAGACACTCAAACTCTCCTTCTCACCGTGCATTAGGACGATATAGACACACGTCCTCTTCAAGGCAGTTTTGTAACATTTTATGTTGATTGGAAATTCTCAATTATTGCCCTGATGGTGGAAATGGGAATTTTCACTGCTCTAGCTCTTTTCTTAAAGCCACTTCACTAATTTGTGAAGCTCAGTTATCTTTTGCTGCACATCAGAAATATATTCTTTGTTTTTTCTCATTGTGATGGATGATTAAGGGAATTTGGGCTTTGTTTTCCCTCCTATTTATATTTCTGTGAAACAGGAAGCCATGGCTGGATAATTTCATGTTCATAATCACCCTGGAGTGCTCAAAATTGTGAATATGAATGGGAATATACTTCAGAGATATTTTACTCATAAGAATTTCTAGGGGTACCAATAATTGTGTCCAACGTGTATTAGAGAAAAAACATTTATTTCATAATGATACCCCCCCCCCCCCCCCCCCCCCCATTTTAAATTCTTATTATCCAATGAAAGGTTAGATTTTTGTGAATTTTTTAAATAAAAGGTCAAAAGGATTAACAATGCAGATTAATTTTCACAGCCTTCTTTGATCATATCTACCAAGGGTGCCGATATTTTTGGCCATGACTGTATATATATATATATATATATATATATATATATATATTGATATATCATATATATCATATAATATGTCATATATCACCAGCTAAGGGATAAAATGGGTACTGCAGTCCAAATTTTATTTTCCTCTGGTCATAGTCAAGTCAAGTCAAGTCACCTTTATTTATATAGCGCTTTTAACAATACAGATTGTGTCAAAGCACTTAACAGTATCAAATTGGAGGATAGAGTGTCAGTAATGTATAATAATAAGATTAAACACTCAATTTTCAGTTAAAGGCATTTCATTATTGAATTCAGAGATGTCATTGTCTAGCTCAGTTTAGTTTAAATAGTATATATGAAATCAAATTGACGATAATCGTTAGAAATTAAGTGTCCCCAACTGAGCAAGCCAGAGGCGACAGCGGCAAGGAACAAAAACTCCCCCTGTGACAGAATGGAGAAAAAAACCTTGGGAGAAACCAGGCTCAGTCGGGGGGCCAGTTCTCCTCTGGCCAGGATATTATTATTTATTTTTTTACTTATTGTATTAATTAAATTTTAAATGTATAAATGTATTATATTTCTATTTTTATATTGTTGCAATTTCTAACAATAATAGTATTATGTAGTTAGGTATTTTATTATATTATAAAGATAAAATGGGGGGAAATATCATATATATCTATACATAGAGCTTTTTAGATGGATGCTGGTGTTTTTTAGGTCGGGTAGACTCACTTCTAAGGCTGCAATATGCTGTGTTTTCCACCAGCTGGCAACCCAGGGTGTTGAAATACTATTGGGTAAATTGGCAGTGGGCGGAGTTACACAAACCAAAACAAAAACAGACATTCCAACACGAAACACACATTTCAATGCAGAATAACTTGCTGTAGCATTGTTTTTCAGAGAAACAAGTAGGTGAACTTAACAGGTTTCCTTTAGATCTGTAAACATATTATGGTATTTTTATGCATTAGTACAGTCAAAAATAACTACTTACAGTACTTTTACAGGGATTCATTGTGAAAACGAAGTGCACTTAATTGGATTGAATGTGCACTTGTAGCGTACTTCAAATCTTAAAACTGAGTACATTATGTTTAAAATATATTCTTTTGTGCTGATGTGTTGATTAACATTATGTATGTATATACAGTGTATATATATATATATATATATATATACACACACACACACACACACACACACATCTTTAAATAAAGTTGCAATTTAGTACATTTGAACACATCATAACTGTAAATGAAATATCAAATAACACACTACAGTTTTCTATAATTGTAATCAAGTAATTTACCAACACACCAAAATAAGTACTTATTGAAAGCACAAGAGAATATAATTAAAACATAATGTCCTTACTTTTAAGATTTGATGTACACTACAAGTGCACATTCAATCCAATTAAGCGCCTTTCGTTTTCACAATGGATCCTTGCAAAGGTACTGCAAGTAGTTATTTTTGACTGTACTAATGCATAAAAATACCATAATATGTTTACGGATCTAAAGGAAACCTGTTAAGTTCACATACTTGTTTCTCTGAAAAACAACACTACAGCCAGTTATTCTGCATTGAAATGTGCATTCCATGTTGGAATGTCTGTTTTTGTCATGTTTCAATAGAAATTACATTACAGTATGTTTTAGTTTACCATAAATACTTCTCAGTACATTTTTGGCAATACACTTTAAAAAGCACTCTAGTTCAGCTAATTACATTTAATATAAATTGAAACTATAATAAATTTACTTAGAATCTGACTATATTAAACTAAGTGTCCAAATAATTACATTAATTTTAATACTTAAGTATGCACTTGTATACTGTTTCTGCACTCTTTTTAGAAGTATGATAAAGTGTACTTCTTTTTCACAAGGGATAGTTCCTCCAAAATTTAAAAAAAAAAAAAAATTGTCATCATTTACTCACTCGTGTCATTTAATGTAAATCTTCAAATTCCATTAAATACACACATTATTTTGATTAATAAGCTTAACTAATGAAAGAAATGCTGATGAAACTAGACAAATATGGATTCCAATTTTAGTGTTTGGCCTTTGTCGGCATCTACTCAACAATAACCAAACATTACTAATCAGTCTAAACTTTTGATCTGGATGTTCCTTTAATCTGATTTTAGTCATTTTAACCTGTTCTTATATCTTACTTCTCTGACACTGTTTTCTCTGGCTGAGCATGTTAGGACTCTCTTTCTCTCTTTTTAACTTAGTCTCTAGTCACTTACAGTTTGTATCATGCCCAGTTTGTTTTTGAACTGAAGATCAGTGGCTAAATGTGTCAGTAGAGCTTCTTGTTATTTGTTTACAAAAAAAAAGTAAATTAGTATATAAAAAGTATATAATTACAGACAGAGCATTAATCCTTAATTTAGCTCAAGAATATTCTTGAAGATTTTAATTTATAATATCAAATAGATTATTGCTTTTAAATAGCAATGAAATAAACCATATGACATTGTGTTTGATTTATTCATATCTTTTTAAATAAACCAAAGCAGATTTGACACCTGATACCAGGAAAATACTTTTGGCACAGCGTCTGCAGTGACTGTAAGACAGTAGCAACACATGATCCCAAATAACTCAAGAACTGAACATATAAACCATGTATAGTCCTGGTCATGTGGTTATGTCAATAAATGCCTTGTAGAATTACATGAATTTCATAATTAGCAAATGTAATGATGATCACAGCTGTTGAGCTGTTTCTTTTTGGCTGTGAGACTCACCCTGACATGGGATCCCCTGTCCTGGAGTCTATGTAAGGCATATGCGTCAGGTCACACGTGGTCTGATGCGTAGTGCACATGCTGTGAGGTGGCGCTTGTGTGTGTAGGCAACCCAGTCTGGCATGAGTCATTTCCTGATTCCATTACTCCTGATTCTCCTGTCGCTGCTTGTTATTTCTTCAGCGCAGTGTGACTTGAAATACATGTAAATGCTGGAACCCTATTAGGGTTGTACTAATTTTCTTAATCTTTTCATTAAAAGTAGAGGCCCCTAACTTGGCAGGATGGTCCCAATCGTGCAATGCTAGTCAGGCACACAGACACACATCCATGCGACATTAGGTGACGCTATTTGGTCCATAACGGCTAGAATTAAAATTGTTTTCTTATAAATTATTGATTTAGACTCTACGTGTATAGGGCCCTATGAAATCCATTTTATTTTTTCCTAAATTCCGTTTTATTTATTTATTTTTTTTTCCAAATTCTGTTTTTTCCATTTTAATTTTTCTGGGTTTCATTTTTTTTTTCCATTTTAATTTTTCTAGACTCTGTTTTAATGGTTAAATTAAATGTTATTGATCAAAAACCATGTCTAATTAATTGAAATCATGAAACTTACAACATTAAACAGCAATTTATTAAAAGTTTAACAAAAGTTAAATTTTTAAGACCCTATGAAATGTTTTTTTTTTTTTCTCAAATTCAGTTTTATTTTTTAATAAATTCTGTTTTCCATTCATTTTTTTGGAATCCATTTTAATGGTTTGATTAAATATTAATAATCAAAAGCATCTGTAATTAATTGATTTTAGGGGAAAAACTTATATATATTTTTCCAGAAATACTGGAAATTCCAGTATATATTCCTTTAAAAATAATGTTTTGATAATAATTTTATTAGTAGTAGTAGTTGTAATATCATTATATTAAGTAATATTTCTGTCAAAGTTTCTTCAAATTAAACCAAACTTTTATTTTGACGGGTTGCTGTAAAGACCTTTAGGTTTCTGTTTGTATATGATATGACGATAGTTTTACTTAAAAAAACAAAACAAAAAAACAAACAAACAAACAAACAAAAAAACGCTAAAATGATGATGAAGTGACTCAGAGCAGTTCTGGAGATCATGTTCATGTGTTCATATAGTCATATATTGAGGCGGCAGTGGCTGAAATCACCGCGAGCGTCCCGCGGGCTTCAGTACGTATGTGTGTAGTAAATGAAACTGCACATCTGCATCATTCATTCACACAGAGACACGCACAACAGGCAGGATTCATATTTAAATGGTATTTTTGCAGCTTGATATTCAGAGACACTAGACCATAATGCGTTTTGATTTAGGTGTACTGACCTTTTGATGCATAGATCCAAAATTTGGCAAATTACGTGACATTCTGCGTTATACAGTAAATTCTTTTTTTATAACTGGATTCCACAATTCCATCTGTGTTTTCCACATCATGGAAATCATAGGGCCCTACATGTATATTTTTCAGTTATTAAAAATTCTGTTTTTTAATTATTATTATTATTTTTTTTTTTATGCACGTTTTTAAGCTCCTCCCAGGCCGTTCGTTTGATTTGCAAAAAAATTTGCGCACTAATTCAATCCCCAGACACGACAAAATGTGACAACAAGGTGTATTTAATTAGGTTTGAAGCTAAACTCTGCTGGACAGTGGCCCTCCAGGAATAGGTTTGGACACCCCTGCTGTAGCAGATCTCTACAGGTGGCACTGGGGAGGAGTAAGGGTAAACAAGAGCTTTCATAATAGCACAGCAGGGAGATCATAGTCTAGGGAACAAAATACATACGCTACTCTCTATAACTACTTTTCAAACTCCTCTAGGCTGTCTGATTTTCACCAAACTTTGCACGTCGTCAAAACTCCAAAAATTTGTGCCTAAACCCAAACAGACCCAGAAATATACTACCTGGAACCAGCCCGGACCCGTCTATTATTTGAAAGCTATAAAATATAAAATAAATAAATGAATATATAAAATATGACCTGAACCCGTACAGATCCCCAGTCCTCTGGTTTGGGTGGACCTGTGAAAACATCTACTCTAGACCATGCTAGCAAGAACTGTTTAGCAGATACAATATTTTAGATTTGTCTGGTATGGCCCATTATGGATATCATGTCTATGTATTGTGCGCACAAAGTTACAACTTCTCAAACCTTCGTACAAGTCATTCTGAGAAAATGCTTAGTTCCATGACTTTCTAATGCTCTGGTTGCTAACAGTCAATTCTAAACTATCAGTCATTTTAACTGAAAGATGAAGGCTGTATTACTAATGTTGCAGGGTAAGAGATCTTTAAGTCTAATTATTTTCTATATGTTTACTTCAGTTTGAATGATAAATAAATGCTTACTTACTTACTTACTGCCCGTAACGCCGAAGGCGCATAGGTCAGCAACGAAATCCTTCCACTTCTGCCGGTCGCGGGCCAGAGTGCCTATCGTTCCCCAGGTGTGGTGGTGGCTTTTCAGTTCTTGTTCTACCGTTCGTCGCCAGGTGATCTTTAGCCATCCTCTCTTCCTCTTCCCATCTGGTGTCCAGTGTAGGGCTGTTTTGATGATGGAGCCGTCTTCTCTCCGCAGCACGTCCACTCCATCGCCAGTGTCTTTTCATGATTGTTGTGGCCATGTCTTCTTGTTTGCAGCGGGACAGTAGGTCTTCGTTAGAGATTTTGTTTGGCCAGAATATCTTGAGTATTCTCCTGAGGTTCTTGGTATGGAATGTGGACAGCTTGGTAAGGTCTTGTTGCGTCATTCGCCAGCACTCTGCTCCATAGAGGAGTACTGGTACAACAGCTATTATAGAGTTTTAGCTTGGTGCTCACGCTGTATTTTGAGGACTTCCAGATGTTGTTCATGCTGATGAAGGCACTCCTTGCTTTATTCAGTCTGTTCTGAATGTCCTTCTTACTTCCGCCATCTGGTGTAATGATGCTGCCTAAGTACACAAAGCTTTCAGTAAAGGGGAGATCGTTGTTGTTGACTTTGATGGGATCTTGTATAGCGGTGTTCATGGTCATCACTTCTGATTTCTTCTGGCTGATCCTGAGGCCAACTTGGGAACTGTACTGGTTCAATCTGTCCGTCTTGTCCTGCATATGCTGATGGGTGTGAGAGATCAGTGCCAAGTCATCGGCAAAGTCCAAATCTTTAAGTGTGGAGAAGAGCGTCCATCTGATGCCGGTATGTCCTGTCTCTGTCGTGCGTCACATCACCCAGTCAATGACGAGATTGAAGAGTAACGTAGACATCCCAAAGCCTTGCCGGACACCGGTCGTCACTTCAAACCAAATGTCACTTCCTCCCACAAAACAGCTGTAGTTGTTGTAGAAACTCTTGATGAGCTCCACCATGTGGTCTGGGATTCCGTAAGCCCTCAAGATGTGCCACAAGCTGTCTCTGTGTCCGCCATCAAAGGCTTTCTCAAAGTCTATGAAATTAACATGGAGTTGCCTTTGTCATTCCGCACTCTGTTCTATGATGTTCCGCAGAGCAAAAATCAGTTATGTACAGCTTCTGCCTTTTCTGAATCCTGCCTGTTCCTTTCTCAGTGTTGTATCAACTGCCGTAGATATTCTACTTATGATCACTTTGGCGAGGATCTTGCTGGGGATTGACAGAAGGGTGATACCGCGCCAGTTGTTGCAGTCGCTGAGGGTGCCCTTCTTTGGAATCTTGATAATCACCCCTTTGGTCCAGTCCTCGGGTACGCAGGCTTCTGTCCAAATTGTTTTGAAAAGTGGTTCCAGTATTCCAGCTACTGTCTACTGTCTTGAATAACTCTGCATTCAAGTAAATAAGTCAAGTCAAGTCAAGTCACCTTTATTTATATAGCGCTTTTAACAATACAGATTGTGTCAAAGCACTTAACAGTATCAAATTGGAGGATAGAGTGTCAGTAATGTATAATAATAAGATTAAACACTCAATTTTCAGTTAAAGGCATTTCATTATTGAATTCAGAGATGTCATTGTCTAGCTCAGTTTAGTTTAAATAGTATCTATGAAATAAAATTGACGTTAATCGTAAAAAATTAAGTGTCCCCAACTGAGCAAGCCAGAGGCGACAGCGGCAAGGAACCAAAACTCCCTCTGTGACAGAATGGAGAAAAAAAACCTTGGGAGAAACCAGGCTCAGTCGGGGGGCCAGTTCTCCTCTGGCCAGGATATTATTATTTATTTTTTTACTCATTGTTTTAATTAAATGTTAAATGTATAAATGTATTATATTTCTATTTTTATATTGTTGCAATTTCTAACAATAATAGTATTATGTAGTTAGGTATTTTATTATATTTATAGTTATTTTGTTTAATTTTAAGTTCTATTGTATTTAAGTCGAGGTCTTCACTGGGGATATGTCCCCGGGGCTCATCCAGGTGTCCGGCCTCCGCTGACGATCAGGGTCGCAGACATCATCTCCCGGCGCCGATCCACCATCTGATCCGGACACGGACTGAGAAACAGAATAATAAAGAAACAGACAAATATTACCGTAGATGCCATTCTTCTTACGATGTAACGAGTACATCGTGTGTTATGAGGAGTGTTCCCGGTTCCGGTTGATCTAATTAATGCAGCCTAACAATCCTTTAAGGGATTTGAATAATAGAAGTGTATTAGTGTGTTATGTGTAAGCCAGGTTAAAGAAATGTGTCTTTAATCTAGATTTAAACTGACAGAGTGTGTCTGCCTCCCGAACAGTGTTAGGTAGATTGTTCCAGAGTTTAGGCGCTAAATAGGAAAAGGATCTGCCGCCCGCAGTCGATTTTGATATTCTAGGTATTATCAAATGGCCAGAGTTTTGAGAACGCAGCAGACGTGGAGGACTATAATGTGATAAGAGCTCGCTCAAGTACTGAGGAGCTAAGCCATTCAGGGCTTTATAAGTAATTAACAAGATTTTAAAATCTATCCGATGTTTGATAGGGAGCCAGTGCAGTGTTGACAGAACCGGGCTAATATGGTCATACTTCCTGGTTCTAGTAAGGACTCTAGCTGCTGCATTTTGGACCAACTGTAGTTTATTGATCAAGCGTGCAGAACAAACACCCAGTAAAGCATTACAATAGTCTAACCTTGAGGTCATAAACGCATGAATTAGCATTTCTGCATTTGACGTTGAGAGCATAGGTCGCAATTTAGATATGTTTTTGAGATGGAAAAACGCAGTTTTACAGATACTAGAAACATGGCTTTCAAATGAAAGATTGCTATCAAACAGCACACCTAGGTTCCTAACTGATGAAGAAGAATTGACAGAGCAGCCGTCAAGTGTTAGATAGTGTTCTAGGTTATTACATGTGGGGTTTTTAGGTCCGATAATTAACACCTCTGTTTTTTCAGAATTTAGCAGTAAGAAGTTACTAGTCATCCAGTTTTTTATATCGACTATACATTCCGTTAGTTTCTCAATTTGGTGTGTTTCACTGGGCCGTGAAGAAATATAGAGCTGAGTATCATCAGCATAACAGTGAAAGCTAACACCATGTCTCCTGATAATATCTCCCAAGGGTAACATGTAAAGCGTGAAAAGTAACGGCCCTAGTACTGAGCCTTGAGGTACTCCATACTGCACTTGTGATCGATATGATACCTCTTCATTTACTGCTACGAACTGATGGCGGTCAGATAAGTACGATTTGAACCATGCTAAGGCACTTCCACTAATGCCAACAAAGTTTTCTAGTCTATTCAAAAGAATGTTGTGGTCGATAGTGTTGAATGCAGCGCTAAGATCCAGTAGAACTAATAAAGAGATACAACCACGATCAGATGATAGAAGCAGGTCATTTGTAACTCTAATGAGAGCAGTCTCAGTACTATGATACGGTCTAAATCCTGACTGGAATTCCTCACAGATACCATTTTTCTCTAAGAAGGAATATAATTGTGAGGATACTACCTTTTCTAGTATCTTTGACAGAAAAGGGAGATTTGAGATCGGTCTGTAATTAACTAGATCTTTGGGGTCAAGTTGTGGTTTTTTAATGAGAGGCTTAATAACAGCCAATTTGAAGGTTTTGGGGACATATCCTAATGACAATGATGAATTAATAATAGCCAAAAGAGGATCTATGACTTCTGGAAGCAGCTCTTTTAGTAGTTTAGATGGAATAGGGTCTAACATACATGTTGTTGGTTTAGATGATTTAACAAGTTTATACAATTCTTCCTCTCCTATAATAGAGAATGAGTGGAATTGTTCCTCAGGGGATCTATAGTGCACTATCTGATGCGATACTGTAGCTGACGGCTGCATGGTTACAATTTTATCTCTGATAGTATCGATCTTGGAAGTAAAGTAGTTCATAAAGTCATTACAGCTGTGCTCTTGGGAAATGCCAACACCTGTTGATGCTTTATTTTTCATTAAATTAGTGAGTGTATTGAATAAATACCGGGGGTTATGTTTGTTTTCTTCTAGAAGAGATGAAAAGTAATCAGATCTAGCCGTTTTTAATGCTTTTCTGTAGGATAGGGTACTTTCCCGCCAAGCTATACGAAATACCTCTAGTTTTGTTTTCCTCCAGCTGCGCTCCATTTTCCGGGCTGCTCTCTTTAGGGTGCGAGTGTGCTCATTATACCACGGAGTCAAACTGTTTTCTTTGATCTTCCTTAAGCGTAAAGGAGCAACTGTATCTAAAGTGCTAGAAAAGAGAGAGTCCATAGTTTCTGTTACATCATCAAGTTTTTCTGCGCTGTTGGATATGCTGAGGAATTGAGATAAATCAGGAAGATTACTTACAAAGCAGTCTTTTGTGGTAGAAGTGATGATTCTACCATACTTGTAACAAGGAGTAGAATTTACAGTTTTAGCTATATGGAGTTTACACAAGACTAGATAATGATCTGAGATATCATCGCTTTGCTGCAGAATTTCAACACCACTAACATCAATTCCATGTGACAGTATTAAATCTAGAGTATGATTTCGACAATGAGTAGGTCCTGAAACATGTTGTCTAACCCCAATAGAGTTCAGAATGTCTATGAATGCTGATCCTAATGCATCTTTTTCATTATCGACATGGATATTAAAATCACCAACAATTAAGACTTTATCTGCAGCCAGTACTAACTCAGATAGAAAATCTGAAAATTCTTTAATAAAGTCTGTGTGGTGCCCTGGTGGCCTGTACACAGTAGCCAATACAAACATCACAGGGGATTTATCACTAACACGTGTTTCTCTAGATAATGTTATACGCAGCACCATAACTTCAAACGAGTTATACTTAAAGCCTGCCCTCTGAGAAATACTGAGAATATTGCTATAAATTGTAGCAACACCTCCCCCTTTACCTTTTGGACGTGGCTCATTTTTATAGCAGTAATCTTGGGGGGTAGACTCATTTAAAGTAATGTATTCATCTGGTTTTAGCCATGTTTCTGTCAAACAAAGCACATCTAGTTTATGGTCAGTGATCATATCATTTACAAATAGTGCTTTTGTAGAAAGGGACCTGATATTCAGTAAGCCAAGTTTTATCAATTGTTTCTCTGTATTGTAAACATTTTTTATTTGTTGAACATCAATTAAATTGTTACTATTACTTTGGTTTGGACGTTTTCTGTATTTTCTAGTACGGGGAACAGACACAGTCTCTATAGTGTGATATCTAGGTGAAGGAGTCTCTATGTGCTGAGAATTAACTGACTTCTGTGACGTTAGGCGGCTAGCAGACGGTCGGTTTATCCAGTCTGTCTGCTCCCTGACCTGGGCCCTAGTTAGTCAAGTACGAACTCTAAGACTATGTGCCATATTTCTAGAGAGAAGAGCGGCACCACCCCAGGAGGGATGAACACCATCTCTTTTCAACAGGTCAGGTCTGCCCCAAAAACTCTTCCAATTGTCTATGAAACTTACGTTATTCTGCGGGCACCACTTAGACATCCAGCCATTGAGTGACGACAGTCTGCTATGAATCTCATCGCCACGGTAAGCAGGGAGGGGACCAGAGCATATTACAGTGTCTGACATCGTACTTGCAAGTTCACACACCTCTTTAACATTATTTTTAGTGATCTCCGACTGGCGAAGTCGAACATCATTAGCGCCGACGTGGATAACAATCTTACTGAATTTACGTTTAGCATTAGCCAGCACTTTTAAATTTGCCAAGATGTCAGGCGCTCTGGCTCCCGGTAAACATTGGACTATGGTGGCTGGTGTCTCTATTTTCACGTTCCGTACAATAGAATCGCCAATAACTAGAGCACTTTCATCAGGTTTCTCAGTGGGTGCGTCACCGAGTGGGGAGAACCTGTTTGATGTTCTGATCGGAACGGAAGAGCGGTGTTTTGACCCACGACTATGCCGCCTCACAGTCACCCAGTTGCCCTGCTGCACGGGCACAACCGGAACCGAACAATGTACAGGAGTCCCTGAGCTAGTCGCATCCAAAGCAGTATCTACAGCCCTCACATTCTTACTATCCTCAACTAAAGTTTGGATGCGTGTCTCTAGTTCTAAAATCTTCTCTGTCAGCCTAACTATTTCCCTGCATTTATCACATGTGAATCCCTCGTCGCCGACAGAGAGAGATAAACTGTACATGTGGCATGAAGTGCAAACAACAAGAGAAGGAGAAGCCATTACTCACCTTGATTGATGAATGATACCAACTTAACTTACCACTTACCACTGTTGTTTGATGAACTTGTGAAAAACGGAGCGAGAGAGAAATAAAAACGGAGCGAGAAAAAAGAAAACAATAATAGGCGCGAATAGAAACGTGAATGGAACCGCGAGTAACAAGCTAACCGGCTAACGCGCTATACGCGCGCTGCACTCGCGGTTTTAAAAGCGAACGATCAAATTAGTTAGATTAGTTTGATAGATAATACCAGAAATATGGTGGGAGTTAAGTTATATATTATCACTTTAAACAACAGAGAGTGAAAGTAAGGTAAAGATTCAATAAAAAAGCGGAGCTACAATCGCAAACCTCTCAGCAGCACAACAGACAGGAACAGACTGAAGCAATCGATCAAGCAAAATAAATGCTTGGAGCCAGATTATTAGTGGATTTGTGGTGCACCGGTAATATAGTTTTATGTAACGAGGAGTGATGACACTGGAGGGAGAGGGAGGACCAGTATTAATATGTGATTTTGTAGGGATGAGCGTTGTGTTGCTTGTACAGGCACTGCGGCTGTCTCCTCAAAGGGGTGTGTGAAAGTTGCAGAAACAAATTCCTTTAACAACTTTTTTTGTATTTTCAGACCAAGACTCCCAGTGTGGGCTTTGTGAAGATTCATGCCCCGTGGAGCGTTCTCTGTCGAGAGGCTGAATTCATGAAACTGAAGATGCCTACCAAAAAAGTAACGTTCGTCTAACAGTCCAGAGGAACATGTATGGCTGCTGTGTGTAAAGCGGAGATGTGATGAGTAAATGTGATGCTGTGCTCTTACTCTAGGTGTATGAAGTGAAGCACAGCAGTGGCGTAATGGAAAAGATCAACGCGTTCATCAACAAACTAACAGATCCTCTTCATCCAAACTTAGAAGAGAACAGGATACAGAAAGTGAAGCACCTCTCGTACCCGTTCTCCAGGGAAAAGCAGCATCTGTTAGTGTCTGCTTCCACAACAACATCCATTCTCAAGCATGAAACACATCTAAATGTCTGTTACATGTACTGTTAGGCATTCAGGTGATTTGTGACCTTCACATGGCTGAACCAATGTTGCGCTTCCATTGTACTCAACTTTTAAAGACATAAAGGCCTATTCACACTGAGAGCAATTTGGACCCCTTCACGCAAATTAAGAAATTATGTAGTTAAGCCTCAAGTATACTTCAGTTTCATCTTAAAATGAGGGGACCAATGAAATGATATAAATATTAGTGGTGTAACAGCACACAAATGTCAACGCTTGGCATGTTGTCATTACACATTTCAAGTAGTTACATTTTAGCAATGGTTACAGCAAGTTAATGGCCAGTCGACACTTTTAGGCTGCTGTGTTTGTTGTTTATGTTTTAAAGCATTACAGTCTGCAATTAAATGGCCCTGTTTATGACAATAAAAGCACTCCTGAACATCTTTCGATGAAGGAATGACTTTTGATCGAGAAGACTGATCAGATGTAGGTGGAGGACAAACTGCGCTCTTATCTGTGCGGGATGAAAACACCGTCTTATGTGTGAGGACAAATTCATCTGCCAAAACAGCAGCATGTGACAGCAATGATACCTTTTGTTCATTCAAATAAATTACAACACATTCTGGTAGACAACCTTTTAAAATCTTCAAGCAGAATTAATTCTCTCAGCAATGCAAAGTCATCGACACTACACCATTTGTCCAGCAAAACACTTTTCTCTCGAGCTAACTCTACAAAAGTAGAAATGGGATTTTTTTTTGTAATGATTTTGGAGCCTCTGCCTATAGGCTTCAGGAACCAATTCATATGCACGGAGAATGGCTAGCTTTACGGTGTCGTATTTTAAACTCTCTTCCAAAGGAAAAGTTGAGAAAACCTCTTGGGCCTTACCTACCAATTTGCACTGAAGTAAAATTGTCCATACCTCTTTTGGCCAACAAAGCGAAGTCGCGATACGTTCAAAGGCATTAAAATATGAATCAACCTCTGTTTCCCTAAAATGAGGTACTAACGTAATATATTTACCATCATCAAACGTGCCCGCTATTGAATCTGAATCCACCGGTGAAGAGACAGGCACAACTCAAGAGGGAACTGGTGGAACTGGAGAAGGAACTGGCATAACTTGAGGAGGAACTGATTTCGCGGTTGTACCACCAACAATTTTCATGGCTTCTAACTCCAACTTTCGCATCTTAATTTGTTTCTCAGCCTCAATCTCAAGTGTGCGCATCTTAAGTCGCAAATCCAATTCAGCCTGTCGAGTATCAGCTTTTTCCTGAGCTTCCATCTGTAAACAAGCTATCTGAACTTTTAATTTCGCATCCTCCTTAGAACCAGAGGAAACAGATGAAAACAGATCGAACGGCGGCAGGACAGTCCTAACCCCGTCCTCCCCTCCAGTTCCAAATAACAGTTCACTTTTCACATCTCGCACCTTATCCCTATCAGTTACATCAGGACTAGAAACGCCTTCCGCACCAACTAACTCCTTCTCTGAATCCGACATAACCAGAACTTTTAATTCAAGCAGACGACTCCACACCACATTTTTAATCTCCTTCTTAAGCGACTTTCTCGCTATAGGAATTTGTAAGTGACCCGCAATGGCTAATAAATCGTCCTTTCTACATCTGACAAATAACTCTACCGTCGGGTTATCAATAAAGGTTTGCAAACTAAACAAAGTCATGATTATCATTACTCCTATCCAACAAGCAACAATCCACAACTTAAACCTTACTCCAACATACAAACCCTTCGTAACCTGTACTTGGTATCTGTCACTTGGTTTCCAGCACATGAACAGTATTTAATTGTTCTGGACAAATTCTTATTGATCCCGAATGAGCCCCCATTAATGTTACAAACCCTTTTAAGTCTAGAGAAAATAAGGGGGTGCAACATCAAAACACTGAACGTGTACTGGAAAACAGCCACACACAAATCATTCTAAATTCGGTAAAGTGTCTGTTTATTACAGTGAGAAAAGATTTGTACAGTGTGTTATTTACATGAATTTACAAATTATATACACTTGTAACCAAGCAAAAAAAAAAGGTTCACAACAGAACAGGGAAAAGAGAAAAGAATGAGACCGTGCCAAAACAAAAGAAAGAAACAAAACATAACGAATCTTACTAATGAAAAAGAAAACATATAATTTAACTCAACCATCAATATTCCCAAAAACCCTCTAAATAAGTAAAAAGAAAAATCTTCAGCGTCAAAGATGCCCTAAATAAAACTACTCTTACTTCAAACCAAACATACAAGAGGTGGCACGTGTCACTAAAGTAGTGTTCTATACACAGTTGAAAACTCAGAGTGGCACATGTATATCACGTGATATCTTACCTGTTCTTTTTCTCTTTCCCCATTTAGTAACATAGGTTTGACAACCCAGTAACAAAAACGGTAAAAACCTCAAGGAGAAAAATAATCCAAATGGGCCATTGTTCACTAAGTTATCAAAGAACTGACTTTACCATAAGCAGTATTCAAACATCAAGATAGTACAGGGCAAAATAAACAAACAACCACGTACTATCACAACAGGACAACAGAATATGTGCTCTAGCGTGCAAGAGGCTCCCACTTCCCACACAGGTGCTCTTTATAATCAAATAGCGCGCCCTCATTGGTGAAGCCGCACGCCGTCGTCACCAAACATCTTGATGATTGGCAAAGGATTAGATCACTCACGTACCTGCATCGCCCTGCTGAAAACTAAAGTAAAGACAGAGAAAAGAAGGGGAGGGGGAGGAAAAACACCTCACCCAAAACAAATAAAATATAACATGGGATGTAACAGTGCATTTCACTTTTGTTTAGGGATTTACAATGACATTTTCAAATATGATTTGTGTGAATGGGCCTTAATGCTAGGAATTGATTGAAACACTGGAGGTATGCAAAAACGTATTGTAAAGTGAAATTAAGAACTACTTGTAACCTTTCATCGTTACAGGTTTGATTTGTCTGACAAAGATTCCTTTTTTGACAGTAAAACAAGAAGTTCATTAGTAAGTATGAAGAATTTGTCAAATGTACAGTATTAAAGCCATATTTAATCATCTGAATATTTAGATGTTTTCCTCATGAATTACACATTTTATTATGTGCATTGTTGTAGGTATTTGAAGTTTTGAAGCGAACCAAGTGCACAAAAGCTAAATTTAGCATGGGTAAGCTACTGCTTTGTCTATACAACTGAGAGAATTACAAATGTACTTTTTTGAGTTTTTAAAAAAATAAATAGCACCACTTGAGCTTAAGTAACAGCGCTTTCCTAGCCACCTTTTAGCACCCAATTTTATGTCCAATTCATTTGCGTCATTGACAGCAAAACTGTAACTGAAGGAATAATCCAGTATATCATTTTCACACGTTGTTCAGGAATAACTAGTCTGCTTGGGAGCGGTGTTTATTTGGCTGCTTATCCATTACACGATGTAAGTACTTCCGTTGAACTGTTTGTATGGATTTTAAGCTATCTGTACAGAACTGATCAACACTGATCAGTTGTCCAACTTCTTGCTTGATTAATAGATGCAAATATTTTTAGCACTGGAATTTTCTACAGGAATTTTCTTTCCTTACAGGGGGATGTTGATGGGGAAAACGCAGAGCCAAATGACAGAAAGGTGAGTTATTGTTCTGTCTATATTTTATTTTGCCAAAAAAGACTGAGACTTTGAACAGAATCAGATGGTTTCTGCTGTTAAGCAACGGGGCAAGTCAAGTTTCAGAGCGAAAACCCACAGCTACTAGCGTGGTTTAATGAAGCTAGTTCTGAAAAAGTCAACTTTAAGTTAAAAATTATGAAGGAACTGAATGCATGCGGCTGAAAAGACAACACTTCAGAGTAGTGCAGAGAATAGCTTCAGTCTGGAGATGAAGTTGAGTGATGTTTCATCATATCGTTGCATTTATTTCAGCTGCTGTATGAAGAGTGGGCCAGCTACAGTGTCTTTTATAAGTACCAGCCCATTGGTTTAGTCAGGTAAATCTCAAACTCTCGGATGTTTCAGTGTTTTAGGTTCATTAGTAACATCTTTCAGTTATCTTACAGGAAGTACTTCGGAGAGAAGATCGGTCTGTACTTTGCTTGGCTTGGCGTTTACACCCAGATGCTGATCCCTGCTTCCTTAGTAGGGGTCATTGTGTTCCTCTATGGATGTGTTACTGTTGATGACGACATTCCCAGGTCAGTGGACACAAAACAAAGTTAACATTTGTGCAAGACACAATCACATATGCAGTTATTATTATTAACACTGAAAGAAAGCAGCATTATCACTGTGATAATTAAAAAGTGTAATTACTCTCAAACAGAATGTCAGATTTCAGAAACAAAATTGTTACTTTATTGCCATGGACAAACTTTAAAAAAAAATCACCCAGGAAGGTTTTTTTTAGGACTGAAGACAAAATGACCACTGACAAACTGATCCAGCTTTGTCTCGTTTGGCAAACCAGCAGTTTGTAGGAGGTGCACCATTTCTACTGCCAGTGAAACTTAACCCAGCAGTGGTTTAAACAAAACTACTAATAAAATGTCCCAAGACAATTTTAGAGTATAGTTCCTCAAAACATCATTGACGATGTCTATTTTAATTACTGGAAATACTATTAACTCATGTCTCACATCTCAGTTATGTACGGTTGCATAACAGTTTTCTTGCTTTCTGATGGCAAAAATACTGTTGGGTAATAAAGTACGAGCCACCCATTCTCAATATAAACCCTCAAGCTTTTTAAATGGAAGTTCATACTTTGAGAAAGAGCATATAAAACCAAACATCTCTCTGCAAGTCCCTCTGGAGTTTGTCACTGTCAGGATATTATGACAGCATGAAAAGGGCCTGTTGGAGCTGTTTCTGCAGTTTTTATACAGAAACTGCAACTCAGTTTTGGGGCTGAGGGAGTAGAACTAATAAGAATATTGATCATCATCTTTAATTTTAGTTTCATTTAAAATGATGCTTTATAATGTGAGTGCAGAAAGAATGGGGGTTTATACTTTCCAAGAAGTGACACAGAATTAAAACTGACTTCTTTTTAAATGGCCAGTGGAAGAGTTTCTTAACCTTTAGAAAATGAAATGGATTAAATTCAAATTCATTAATGTTATAAAAAACACCACAAATGTAACATGTAAATGAATCTCTTAAAGGATTAGTCCACTTCCAAAATGAAAATTTGCTGATAATTTACTCACCCTCTTGTCATCCAAGATGTTTTGCCTTTTTTTCTTCAGTCGCCAAGAAATTAATTTTTTTTGAGGAAAACCTTCCAGGATTTTTCTCCATGGACTTCAATGGTGCTCAACGGATTGAAGTTTAAAAATGCAGTTTCAATGCAGCTTCAAAGGGCTCTACACAATCCCAGCCGAAGAATAAGTGTGTTATCTAGTGATTATTTGCTAAAAAAAAAAATATATATATATATATATATATATATATATATACTTTTTAACCTCATATGCTCGTCTTGTCTAGGTCTGCGTGTACTCTGTGCACTCCGATTCGAAACAGTTAGGGTAGGTCGAAAAACTTCATCTCATTTTCTCCTCCAAATTCAAAATCGTCCAACACTGTCAGCGGAAGTACTGACTCAATGTTTACAAAGTGAATGTGCAAAGAAGGTCAAACGCCCTTTACAAAAAAAAAAGTAAAACAATGATGTCAGACGATTTTGAAGTTGGAGGAGAAAATGAGATGAAGTTTTTCGACCTACCCTAACTGCTTCTATCTATATATATATATATATATATATATATATATATATTTATTTATTTATTTATTTTTTTTTTTTTTAAATACTCACTAGATAAGACCCTTATTCCTTGGCTGAGATCGTGTAGAGCCCTTTGAAGCTGCACTGAAACTGCATTTTTAACCTTCAATCTGTTGAGTACCATTGAAGTCCACTATATAGAGAAAAATCCGGGAATGTTTTCCTCAAAAAACTTAATTTCTTGGCGACTGAAGAAAAAAGGCATAAACATCTTGGATGACTAGAGGGTGAGTAAATTATCTGGAAATTTTCATTTTGGAAGTGGACTAATCATTTAATCAGTTCGGGCACTTAGTTAATGCCCACTGTGGTAGTTATGTTTGTAGTTAGACGCAGACGTCTTCTGTTTGCAGTATGGAGATCTGTGACCAGTGGAAGAACATCACCATGTGTCCGCTGTGTGACCGTGTGTGCAGCTACTGGAACCTGAGCACAGCGTGCGGGACAGCCCGGGCCAGTCATCTGTTCGATAACCCTGCCACGGTCTTCTTCTCCATCTTCATGGCGCTCTGGGGTGAGATCATCCCTGCCAACATCACGATCAGTGCAGCAGCTGCTGAGAGCATTGTGTGTTTGTCTGCATTTCAAGCACACAGTTTCCTCAAGACCTTTGGCAAATTAGACAACAGCACACACACAATACTGTAGATCATGTGTCCTTAATAGGGATGTTTATCTCCATAACTGAGCCCGATGCAATACGCATCTCGATGCATAGCCAACGATACGATACACTGGAGATACATATGAAGCAGCTAGCGATGCGATACGATTCACCCGTTACGATGCAGTGCGATACGATTTCAATTCGATTCAATTCGATTCGACACAATGCGATTCGATGCAATGGAAAAAAATATGATTGCTTTTATTTCTTTGGTTCAGACAGACAGCAAATCATAAATGAACTTATGTGTCTTCTGACTTCTAATGCCTCGAGGCCTAAAATAAGTTTACCAAATAGGCCAGGTTTATTTCAGTTAGTCTGACTCACTGTCAAATGATCTGGTTCCATAAAGCAAATTTAACAAAGATCAACCTCAGTCACTGTGGCAACTTATGCTGGAAAACTAACCTGGTTCAGGGCAGGCAAACTGTCAGGCTAAGATGAGCTCCTCTAACACTGACCAATATGAATGCAGTGATTTTACTACTGACTCTCTTACACTCTCATAGCCATGCAGCCTTTCTCTCTGGTTTTATGACAGCTGTACCTTTTATAGTTAGAACAGATAGCATTAGAACATTACAATCTAACATTGCTCTTTAAAGTATTAAAATCATTAAACTAAATGTTAAAATCACTAAATTAAAACTACATTTTAACTGCTACAAGAAACCCACATTAACTCATCTGAGCTTAGTAATTAGGACTGTATTAGCTTACATTTTATTTACCCATTATAATAGTCCCTTTACAGTTACTACTGCTATGCTATAATAAAAATACACCTATATGTAGGTTTAAAATTCTACAAAAAATGTCCAACAACGAATATTTTAGCAAAATGCATATTTGACTCAGAATTATTGCTCTCCGTCTGTTTAACATGCAGCAGCGCTAGTTCACTCGCCCACTCCTGACAGCAAAATGGATATATTTGGATGACTTTCTAACATTAATAGATGAAAAATATAGTTGTGACATGTCAGTTATGCACTGAGGAAAACAGTGCATAACTGACTTTTACTCAGGTCTCCGCAGTGTTGTTGTGATTCGTCATATTCACTCACAGCGGTGATGAGAGAACGCGCTTGAGAAACAGTTTCGAGAGGAGAAATCAATCTAAATATAAAATATTTGTCACAGATTATTGGTCACTTTATAAACAATAAAAGTGTAGCGCATCCACTAGTAATTATATATAAATAAATCGGTTTTTACTGATGCAAATGTGTCAGAAACTATGCATCGCGATACAAATGCCAACTTGTAGTCGATGCACACTTTTTAAACCGATGGATCACAACGTTAACTTTTTATGCCAATGCACTGAGCGAATCAGGGAATCTTCCCATCCCTAGTCCTTAACTATGTATTTATTGTCTATATACAGTACATGTTGTTCTGCAAACACTTGGCAGATTTGTGTTTGCTGCTGCTGAGGTTGGGATATGAGTAGGGCAGGTGTAAGAGTTTGAGTTTGAGTTTAGGGTTAGGGTTAGGGTTAGGTTGGGATATGAGTAGGGCAGGTGTAAGAGTTTGAGTTTGAGTTTAGGGTTAGGGTTAGGTTGGGATATGAGTAGGGCAGGTGTAAGAGTTTGAGTTTGAGTTTAGGATTAGGGTTAGGTTGGGATATGAGTAGGGCAGCTGTAAGAGTTTGAGTTTGAGTTTAGGATTAGGGTTAGGGTTTGGTTGGGATATGAGTAGGGCAGGTGTAAGAGTTTGAGTTAGAGTTTAGGGTTAGGGTTAGGGTTAGGTTGGGATATGAGTAGGGCAGGTGTAAGGATAGGTTTAGGGTTGAGGTTCAGTCAGCAGGGTAATTATGTACCTGTTTGAGGAAGGAAGTTTACAGTGTCTTGTAATTACACAAACAAGTAATGAGTGATATTAATTAACAACATGGACCCATAGGGTGTAGTTTAGGTTTAGTTGCTTGTGATTATGTATAATTTGCTGTTATTACTATAGTACAGCAAAAACAGTAAAATTTTCAAATATTTTTACTATTTAAAATAACTGTTTTCTATTTGAATATACTTTAAAATGTAATTTATTCATGTGATTTCAAAGCTGAATTTTTAGCATCATTACTCCAGTCACATGATCCTTCAGGAATCATTTTAATATTCTGATTTGCTGCTCAAAAAACATTTATGATGTTTATAAAAGCTGAGTAGAATTTTTCAGGTTTCTTTGATAAATAGAAAGTTCAGAAGAACAGCATGTATCTGAAATAGAAATCTTTTGTAACATTATAAATGTCTTTATCATCACGTTTGATCAATTTAAAATATCCTTGCTAAATAAAAGTATCAATTTCTATAATTTCTTTCCGCAAAAAAAAAGTTACAAAAGCTTTTTATTTCAGATAAATGCTGATCTTTGGATCTTTCTATTCATCAAAGGATCCTGAAAAAAAAAAAAGTCATATCAAGTCAAGTCACTATTATTTGTATAGCGCTTTTAACAATGCAGATTGTGTCAAAACAGCTTTACATCAGCTTGATATAAAGCTGTGTAGCTTTAACTATGTAAACAATAAAAACAATACTGGCTTTAAACAATACTGGCTTTACAGTATTTAGATGGGGAAATAGTGTGTCGAAATAGTGTCATTCTCCTCTGGCCAGACAAAATCAGCAGTTTAAATCTAAGCTGCAGCAGAGTCAGATTGTGCAAAGGACTCATCTGCTTCTTGTTGTGGTTGATAGTGTCAAACACGGTGCTAAGATCCAGTAGCACTAATAGAGAGATACAACCACAATCAGATGATAGAAGCAGGTCATTTGTAACTCTAATGAGAGCAGTCTCAGTACTATGATATGGTCTAAAACCTGGCTGGAAATCCTCACATATAGCATTTTTCTCAAAGAAGGAACATAGTTGTGAGGATACTACCTTTTCTAATATCTTTGACATAAAAGGGAGATTCGAGATCGGTCTGTAATTAATTAATTAAGTATTTGGGGTAAAGTTGTGGTTTTTTAATGAGAGGCTTGATAACAGGCAGTTTGAAGGTTTTTGGGACATATCCTAATAACAATGATGAGCTAATAATATTCAGAGGAGGATCTATTACTTCTGGAAGCAGCTCTTTTAGGAGCTTAGATGGAACAGGGTCTAACATACAGGCTGTTGGTTTAGATGATTTAACAAGTTTATACAATTCTTAATTTCCAATAGAAGATAATGAGTGGAATTGTTCCTCAGGGGATCTATAGTGCACTATCTGATGCGATACTGTGGCTGATGGCTGCATGGTTACAATTTTATCTCAAATAGTTTCGATCTTGGAAGTAAAGTAGTTCATAAAGTCATTACTACTGTGCTGCTGAGTAATGTCCGCACCTGCTGATGTTTTATTTTTTGTTAATTTAGCCACTGTATTGAATAAATACTTGGGGTTGTGTTTGTTTTCCTCTAAAAGAGACGTAAAGTAAGCAGATCTAGCAGTTTTTAAGGCTTTCCTGTAGGAGAGAGTACTTTCCCGCCAAGCTATACGAAATACCTCTAGTTTTGTTTTTCTCCAGCTGCGCTCCATTTTCCGGGCTGCTCTCTTTAGGGCCCGAGTGTGCTCATTATACCACGGTGTTGGACTCTTTTCCTTAATCTTCCTTAAGCGTAAAGGAGCAACCGTATCTAAAGTGCTAGAAAAGAGAGAGTCCATAGTTTCTGTTACATCATCAAGTTTTTCTGAGCTATTGGATATGCTGAGGAACTGAGATAAATCAGGAAGATTATTGATAAAGCAGTCTTTTGTGGTAGAAGTGATGGTTCTACAATATTTGTAACAAGGAGTTGGCTTTACAGCTTTAGCTATATGGAATATACACGAAACTAGATAATGATCTGAGATATCATCGCTCTGCTGCAAAATTTCAACACCACTAACATCAATTCCATGTGACAGTATTAAATCTAGAGTATGATTTGAAAATGGACTCAATTGTTTTAAATATTGATAATAATAATACTAATAAATGTTTCTTGAGCAGTAAATGTCACGAACGCTGGAGCCAGGAACGAGGAGACACGGCAAATTAACAAACTGAGAGTTTTTAATAATCCATCTAGGGAACATGGAACACAAGAAGACATTCAAAGACCGACAAACGCTAACTGAAAGGACTGGGGCTTTTAAAGACAGGACAATCAAAGAACTAAGGAGACACACCTGGAGCAAATTAACACAATCAGACTGGGGAGAAACTGGGTCACAGGGAACACATGGGGAGCAAAAACCACAACAAAACAGTCCAGGGGCGTGACATTACTCCCCCCTCCCGGAAGGTGCGTCCTCGCACCGTGGAACAACAGAAGGGGGGGGAAACAGGTGGGAACAATGGCGGCGGCTCAGGAGGAGGACGGACAACCGGGAGGGGGCCGGCAGACAGAGACCAGGGAGTCGACGAAGGAGGGAGGAGCCAGGGAGAAGACAGGAGGGACTCGGAGCAGGAGGAGCCTGGCAGGACCCAGGCCACAGCCATGATGATGGCCCATGGTGGAGCCGACGGAGGGAGGAGCCATGGAGGAGGAATGGCCGCCGACTCCAGGGGGCCGACCAACGGAGGCGGAGCAGGTGGAGGAGGAGCCCGAGGTGGAGACGGAGAGCCGACGAGCCAGGGTGACGCCGAGCGACTGAGCGGAAGATCGTCCCGGAAGTTGAGCCCAACACGTCAGATCAGGTGCGAGAGCTGATCACGTGGGAGCCAGCCGTGGACGGTGTGAGCGCGGAGTGGAGCTCCGCCCCCTGCACCGCGGCTGAGGGTGAGCTGATGATACATCTGGGGCTGCTAAACTTTGAAGGGGATCTGTTAGACTGGGAACATGATCTGGAGGTCGACGCTTCCCCTATCCTCTCTCCGTCTCCGCTGGTTCCAGCCAGCTCCGCTCCTCCCGAGCGCCCCCCTGTGCCCGCTTCCCGAAAGCGTCCTCCAGAACCCGCGCCTCCAGAGCGCCCCACAGTGTCGGCTCCCATTCCTGAGTTAACCCCTGGAAGCCCGGAGGATCTCAAATGCCCACCCTCCCACCCGCTCCTGCCTCCTCCACCGCTGTCGTCTGGCAGCCCCTCTGCTCGCCCTCAGCCCTCCATCAATGCGGTGCGAACTCCGCGGGTCTGCCATCCTCCATCGCCGTGGCTGGAGAATCCCTCACCTCCACCTCCAGCCTCCGAGGCCCAGACTCCACCTCGGCCCGTAGACCCAGCGGCTCCACCTCGGCTCCTAGCTCCCTCGCCTCCACCGTCATCCATCGATCCACCAGCTCCACCAGGCTCCCTCGTCCCTCCGGCTCCGCCTTGGTCGGGCGTCGACCCGCCATCGCCTCGGGACTCCTCTCCTCTGGCTGCGCCTCGTCACTCCATCCCACCGGCTCCGTTGGGCTCCTTCCTCCCTCCAGCTCCACCTTGGTCCTCAGTCGCTCTGGCTCCGCCGCGGATCTCCGGAGCTCCGCCTCTGCCTCGGTCGCCGGAGCTCTCGGCTCCACCCTGGCCCCCCGGATCCTCGGCGTCACCCTGGCTCGTCGGCTCTCCGTCTCCACCTGCTCCGCCTCCGTTGGTCGGTCTTTCTGTCACGAACGCTGGAGCCAGGAACGAGGAGACACGGCAAATTAACAAACTGAGAGTTTTTAATAATCCATCTAGGGAACATGGAACACAAGAAGACATTCAAAGACCGACAAACGCTAACTGAAAGGACTGGGGCTTTTAAAGACAGGACAATCAAAGAACTAAGGAGACACACCTGGAGCAAATTAACACAATCAGACTGGGGAGAAACTGGGTCACAGGGAACACATGGGGAGCAAAAACCACAACAAAACAGTCCAGGGGCGTGACAGTAAATCAGCATATTAGAATGATTTCTGAAGGATCACGTGACACTGAAGACTGGAGTAATGATCCTAAAAATTCAGCTTTGAAATCACAGGAATAAATTACATTTTAGCATATATTCAAATAGAAAAAGTTGTTTTAAATAGTAAAAATATTTAAAAATTTTACTGTTTTTGCTGTACTTTGGTTCAAATAAATTCAGGCTTGCTGAGCAGAAGAGACGTCTTCAAAAACAAAAGAATCTTACTGTTCAAAAACTTTTGAACAGTATTGTGCACAATATGCACAAATTCAATGAATGAACTAATATAGTGAATGTTATACTATATTATAGCTATACTGTGTAGAAGTGACTGTTTTTATATTCATCATGTTGTAGAGACTGTCATTAATTTAATGAGTTCTAGAGACAGTTTAGTATATTGCATTATCAGTGTAATTAGCTTAATTATGTAGAGTAGGTTGTTTTTTTTGTTTTGTTTTTTTGTTTTTTTTTTACTGAATACTGTGCAGCAACTATTTGGTGAATTGTCCCTTTGTGCTAGTTTGGCAATAGAGAGCTGAACCGTCTTTCTCTCAGAGCATTATTCTTCCAGTGTGCGTCTCTATATCTCATCGTCCTCTCCGTCCTAAACTAAACATCTCTCCGTCTTGTCGTTTTTATCATCTGTTCAGCTGTTTCCTGTGTGTCAGACCTGCTCAGCCCATTTAAACCCGTTTCTGTAACATTTCTCTGTTCTGTTCAGTGTCGTCCGCTGAGGGATTTGGACAGGAAGTCACTGACTTTAGCTCTGTTCGGGGGGCAGAAGTTCACACACAAGACTTACTGTGCTTCCATCTGTTTGGAGGAGAGATATGACAGCTGTTGCTCTTTCACAAGTATAAATACAAAGATATGAATATCAGTGAAGCACTGTAGGCCTTTGTAGGTTTCTTAAAGCTGCATCTCAGTTGCTTTACAAGCCGTGGGCAGAAATCTTGGTTCATTCTGCTTTTGTATGGATGAAAAGGAAAACAAACCTCTCGTTCTGTCTCCCATCATGACTTTCATTTCAATTCAGCCAATATGTGAATGTCTGCTGCGCGCATAGGCTGATTTAGCTGCTCCCATCATTTACTTGTGATTATGAATCATCTTTATAATTAAAATGTTAATATTTGATCACATTCTGCTACATTTAGCAGCTTTTCTCCTAATGGTTCCTCAGGTGTGGGTCAGAAGTGTAATGGAGTTCATTTCCTCACGTCAGTGTTATTAATGGAGACTTGTGTGTTCCAGCGGCGTTCTTCATGGAGCACTGGAAGAGGCGGCAGATGCGGCTCAACTACGAGTGGGATCTCACAGGGTTTGAGGAAGAGGAGGTCTGATCACATGACACAGTCTCACATTAACACACCACACATCATCATCGGAGCTCATTTCACTAGTCTGTCATTTAATGCTGTCGTCCTCTTCTTCCCCTGGTGTGTGTGTAGGAAGCACTGAAGGTTTGAACATATTCAAAACTCTTTTCATCAGCTCTGATCACAGCCGCTATTCCAAACTTTCCTCTCAACAATTCTAGCATGTGCTGAAAGTTCTTAGAAACACTCACTTGAAGAAAAGCCCACCATATTTTTTTCTTTCTTTCTTTCTTTCTTTCTTTCTTTCTGCCCTGTTAAAAAAAAAAAAAAAAAAAACAGCATATGCTGGTTAGGTATGTTTTAAAGCATGGCAGCTGGTTTGAGCTGGTTTAAACTGGTCTTGAGCTGGGCCTGAGTTGCTTAGGTCCAGCTTATAACCAGCACATGACCAGCTCAAACCAGCTGCCATGCTTCAAAACATACCTAACCAGCATATGCTGTTTTTTTTTTTTTCAACAGGGTTTCTTTCTGTCCTTCTTTAGCTCTGTTTTTGTGTCAGTTTTTTCATATATATTGTCTTTTTTTTTTTTGTCAGGATCACCCACGAGCCGAATATGAATTCAGAGTCATGCAGAAATCGCTGAAGAAAGACCATAAATCACAGAAGGTGACACTGCATGTGCTGTTTTTGCTATGAATATGAAAGTGAAAACATCAATATGTATTGCCAAAATAAACTGCATTATTTTATAGTACTTTTATGTAAATAATTTGTTAAAAGTTTTGATTCAATATTTATAGCCATAGAATTACTAAAATAAATAAGTTTCCTGACCTTTCCAACACTACAAATACTCCTCTGTCAATCGTGATGTGTAGCTCAATATGTTTTGCACTTCACTTTCTTTTTTTTTCCTTCTTTAGCCAGAGAAAGAAAAGCTCACATGTAGAGACAGATTTCCTGCATATATGACAAACCTCATCATGATGCTTTTAATGGTAAGGCTGTCCTACACCAGCTTGTGTTTCATATGAATTCATACATCTGACAACACATCTGGATTATACTTTACCAAAAAGTTTTATTTGTTAACATTAGTTAACATAAACTAACAAGGAGGATTTTTTTTTACAGCATTTCTTACTCTTTTTTTTTTATTTTGTTAGTTTTATAGAGATATTTATGTTGTTCATGTTAGTTCACGGTGCATTAACTAATGATAACAGATATAACATTTGATCTAAAAAAATGTAAATGTTGAAATCAGCATTAACTGAATAAATGCTGTAAAAGCATTGTTAATTGTTAGTTCATGTTAACTAATGCTAACAAATGAAAACATAATGTAAAGTATCTCATATATATTCATATTCCATTCATAAATGAGCATTGTGAATATGGATATGTTGGCATAAATACACTTGGCACAGGCAGATGTCATGATTTCACGTAACCCTCTGATGCATGGTTTCAACTAGAGTGGACAGATCTTTAAAATTAATTTTAACCATCCAAACCACCGTGGGTGATGACCTCTGACCCTTACCCATCATATTATATGACTGTCCTCTGTATATGTCATTGTTTTCTTTATCTATGACAACATAAATTCAGCATGGCTGAGGAAAGTGGAGAAGCATCAGCTACCTCTGGAATATCTACCTCTGTCTTTTATTCCAGGAGATCCAGACAGGTACAAATATACTTTTCAAAAGAATAATATATAAGGAACATCAGGTATTATTAATGGATTTGTTGCCGTTCACCAAAAATACATCTGTCTACTGTAGTGGCCACCATGCTTAAAAGAGCACTTCTTACAGTTCAAATCTTTTATTCAGCTTGGATGCATTAAATTTATCAAAAGTGGCAGTAAAGATAATGTTTCCACAAAAATATTAAGCAGCATTATTTTTTATTTATTTATTTTGAGCTGCAAATCAGCATATTAGAATGATTTCTATTGATCATTAGACACTGAAGACTGGAGTAATGATGCTGAAAATTCAGCTTTTTTCACAGGAATAAATGATATTTTACAATATATTCACATAGAAAACAGCTATTTGAAATGGTAAAAATATCTCACAATATTACTGTTTTTACTAGTGCTGTCGTAAACACTACAGCATTCCATAAAAAAGGTCACACTTTATTTTAAGGTCCAGTTCTCACTACTAACTAACTATTAACTATGACTTTTGACTCAATAAACTCCTAATTACTGCTTATTAATAGTTAGTAATATAGTTATTAAGTTTAGGCATTGGGTAGGATTAGGGATGTAGAATGTGGTCATGGAGAATAAGGTATTAATATGTTAATATTTGCTTTATAAATACTAATAAGTAGCCAATATGCTAGTAATATGCATGCAAATAAGCAACTTGTTAATAGTGCGAATTGGTCTCTAAACTAAAGTGTTACCAAAAAAATTGTCAGTTTTGATTTCAAGGTGACATTAAGTGAAAAGTAATGTAATTAAGAACAATGAAACATTTTACATGTACTAAAACAAGTGGCAGTTCTATTAGTCTGCATGTACATTGCCTGACTTAATGAACAGATCTATTTTGACATAACATTGTAACTCATTGCTGTTTCAGATGCAATCCCACATTTCAATACCGTTTTCACTCCTAGCAGTCATTTCAGTTCAGTGCAAACTCAGTTCTGCAAAAAACACTGGTATCATTATTAGGTTTTGGTAAAGAGAGCAGATGCTGGTTTGATCCGTCATGCAGTCAGAAAGTTCTTCAGCAGAATGTCCAAACAAACACTGGCCCGGAATCCCGACCTTACGGTCAAGTACTGAAGCTTTTGGGACATCCTAAAACTGCACATGACAGAAATAGTTTGGTACTGAGGAGATTGCCAAAACACCTCCAGCTACTGAACAACAACAATCTGACAGGCAGCCTCTCGTCCACATGTTACTATATATATATATATATAAAAGATTTACATATCTTTTGTCTACCTTTATCATACAGTTTAAAAAGACTAATCTGCTAGTGGTTCTCATAAAAAAGTTTTTTTTTTTTTTTTTTTTGTGTTATTGAAACATTTGACACAATAGTAGAAGATTTCCATTTAATTTAATAAAGCAGTGTGTCCTGTGTTGATAATGCACTGAATAATTCATAGCCACTTTTATATTCTGCTTGTGGGACTTAATTTTCTGAAAATATAAACTATTAAATAAATGATCAAGGTCTACAATAATTAATTCAATCTGACTTTTTTTTTTTTTTTCAAATAAATGTTCTTCAGCTTTTTGAAATTTTCTAAATTAAATTTAAGGTCAGTAAAGTTTATATCTTAATCATATCAAGGTTTCATTTGAAGGCATTTCATTTCTACTATTTTTATCTTGTTTTTCAGAGCTGTCATGCTGGTGTTTATCTGGCTGTACTTTTTGTTCAAAGATCTGTCAGCTGAATGAAGTGCATCCCTTGCTGTTTTACAGATCGGTGTGACGTTTGCTATTGTATTTGGTGTGATTTTGTACCGGATCTCAACCAAAGCCGCTCTGGCTATGAGCTCAAACCCCATGACCCGCTCCAACGTCAGGCTGACGGTTAAAACCACCGCGGCCATCATAAACCTGGTGGTCATTCTCATTCTGGATGAAGTGTACGGCGCCGTCGCACGCTGGCTCACTGTTCTTGGTCAGTCACTGTGTTCAGCAGTGCTACACTCATCATTGATTTGATATTGATCACTGATATACGCTGACATTCAGACTGACTATTTTTGATTATTGACATTTACTTCTTTCGGTCATGTGTAAAATGTTATGTGTAAATATCAATCATTTGTGTTATGTTTGTCTCCTCAGAGGTTCCTAAAACAGATAAGAGCTTTGAAGAAAGGCTGATCTTCAAAACCTTCATCCTCAAGTTTGTGAATGCGTTCACTCCCATCATATACATTGCATTTTTCAGAGGCAGGTGGGTAATAAATATCCAGGCTAGTTTTATCTTACACAACCTTTGAGGAAGTTCCATGTGCTTTTGTCTGTTTATTTTATATTCAGTATTAATGACTTACTAATGAAATTTCTTGTCAAGTCCACACTAATTAAAAATAATATAATATATTATATATTGTGTTTTTGCTATTTGTACATTGCCTATTTGTATATTATTCTTTTATTATCTGTGTCCTGTCCTGTTGCTGTCTTTCTGTTGCACTGTAGAGCTTCTGTCACTAAAACAAATTCCTCGTATGTGTAAACATACCTGGCCAATAAAGCTCATTCTGATTCTGATTCTGATTCTAAATATGTGACCCTGGAGCACAAAACCAGTCATACGGGTCAATTTTAAAATTGAGATTTATACATCATCTGAAAGCTGAATAAATAAGGTTTTTGTTGATGTATGGTTTGTTAGGATAGGACAATATTTGGCTGAGATACAACTATTTGAAAATCTGGAATCTGAGGGTGCAAAAAAAAAAAATCAAAACATTGAGAAAATCGCCTTTAAAGTTGTCCAAATGAAGTTCTTAGCAATGCATATTACTAATCAAAAATTAAGTTTTGATATATTTATGCTAGGAAATTTACAAAATATCTTCATTGAACATGATCTTTACTTAATATCCTAATGATTTTTAGCATAAAACAAAAATCGATAATTTCGACCCATACGATGTATTTTTGACTATTGCTACAAATATACCTGTGCTACTTAAGACTGCTTTTGTGCTCCAGGGACACATATGAATGAGTTTATGGTGATAACTGTATTCTCCTACAGACTCGGGGGGCATCCGGGAAGTTATCTCTATGTGTTCGAGTCCTATCGCATGGAGGAGGTATAAAAACAGAAACTCATGAGTTCTCTGATGAAGGCATTGATTGCAGCGGCTGATGTGATGTTTGATGTGTTTGCTCAGTGCGCTCATGGCGGGTGTCTCATGGAGCTCTGTATTCAGCTCAGCATCACAATGCTCGGCAAACAGCTCATCCAGAACAACTTGTTTGAGATCGGCGTCCCGTGAGTACCACACTAACACACACCCGACTGTATGAGCGATCACCAGAGGCTTTTATGGACATGCTGAATGCAGTTTGTGTTGTCGTGTGAGGTCTTGTTTGCTTTTTTGCAGTAAACTGAAGAAGCTGATCAGATACATTAAATCCAAGAAAGGCTCTTTCCAGGAAGAGGAATATGAGAAGAAGTTACAGCGTTATGAGACAGATCATTTCCTGGAGCCCTTTGCTGGCCTCACGCCCGAGTACATGGAGATGAGTGAGTGTTTTTACACGCTAATAAACCAAACAAAATCATCATGCTTGATAAACTGTTCATTACTTGTCTTCATATATATATTGCATGTGTCATGAGTTTAAAATATTTATTTGTTTGGTTCAAAAGCCAGTTTCGTGCATGTCATCTGTTTCAGGATCCTAGCATATTTCAACATTATTATTTTTATTATTAACATCAGTTAATTGTTGTCATTATCTGTCCATAATCATGAATGGAATTTGCTGTATATTATATGTATATCATGGGATGACTCTTTGGTGCCCCTCAAAAAACATGGATGAATATTAATAAACTCACCTGGGGTGGTTACATCAACAAAAGTTATTTTTAAGTGTTAATAAAGTAGGGGGAAATTCTTAAAAATTCAGGTTCCAACTTTCTACTGTGTATTTTGATAAATTGTATATCTTGTGAAACCAACTGCTGTAGATATAACTATCTGTTCTAAGATCTGAACATACATGCAACAAAATATAATTTTATGAACTATTGAACTGTTATGGCTATACTGTAATAACTGTCTCTTTCAAGAAAATATATAAATTTGAACACAATACTCCTAATCATGAAACATACCGTCTTTACCAGATCTGGACAATTTCAAATTGACTAAAAATATGTCAAAGTCCAAACCATTCACAACCAATGGCCAACAAACAAAATGTAGTCTTTTTTACTAAACATTTTTCAGATGTTTTACTCCTTACAAAGAAGGTAGACAAATATGTCTTGTTTTGTCAAATTAATTAATTAATTATAAATTTTTGTGCTTCTGTTCCTACAGTAATCCAGTTCGGTTTTGTGACACTGTTTGTGGCATCTTTTCCACTGGCGCCTCTGTTTGCCCTCCTGAACAACATCATTGAAATCCGTCTTGATGCCAAGAAGTTTGTGGCAGAACTCAGAAGACCAGATGCAGCCAGAGGCAAAGACATTGGTCTGTATTTACACCGTCAGCTTTCACTTCTCACAGTTAGTACATCATATAATAAAACTCAGTGCCTTAGTTTAAATTCAGCGATCAGCATCTGAGGCATCACTGTTCATTACCATTGAGAATAATTTGAACTTGTCCTCCGGTTTGAGGAAAGAATGAAATATTTGCAATATATTTAGTTTCATGAATCTACAGTTGGAATATTCCTGCAGATCTTTCCATAACATTAATAATTGTTTTGCATCATCTGTTGGGTGCATTTTAAGAGGTTTACCTCAAAATCCCGATAAACTAATTGTGTTTTTCATGATGTCTTCACAGGAATCTGGTATAATATTCTCAGCGGAGTTGCAAAAGTGGCAGTTATTGTCAATGTAAGTCTGTCTATTAATGTAGTATCACTAGCTGTCACATTTACCTTTGAACTGTGAATTTCCACACCTTTTTTATGCACCACTCTGTTTGATTGTTGCTGTTATATCAGGGAACCAAGGTTACGTTAGTAACTGGACTGTTCCCTTTCCATACGGTATCTCACATTGTGTGAATCACGCTTGGGGAATGATGTCCTATCTTGGAATCAGTGAGGCCGGAGTCCTCAGACAAAAGTAGTCCCGACCACTAGCAGGGGTGCAGGATAGACGTTATGCCCAAGCTCAAGGGAGGAAGCACTCACTAAAAGTGTCTGCAGGTTGCCTACTTGCTTGACTGATGCTAAAGCCAGCAGGAGGGTGGTCTTAAGCGACAGGGGCGCCAAGTCGGTCGACTGAAGTGGCTCAAACTAAGGACCTCGGAGGGCCCTGAGGACCGTGACTAGATCCCAGTTCAGAACTATATGATGGTGAGGCAGATTCAGTCTCCTGGCTCACCGCAGAAACTTTTTTTATATACTGGCCAGCCACGAAAGCATGATTCACCGCGATGGCTGCCATGTATACTTTAAGCGAGGAAGGGGTGCGCCTCTTATCCAGCAGCTCCTGTAAGAAGGACAAGATGGATGACATGTCGCAAGACAACAGGTCTTCATCCCGGATTGCACACCAGTCAGAGAATACAGACCACTTGAGAGCATAGAGGCATCTAGTAGATGGAGCTCTGGCCTCTGAGATAGTGTAGGTGACCCTCACGGAGAGCTGCAAAGGCTCCCATTGAGTTGCGATAGATGTAGGCTCGACAATTCTGGTTGGGGGTACCAAACTGTCCCTCTCACCTGAGAGAGAAGGTCCTTCTTCAGCGGAATCGGCCAAGGGGCTGCCTGACAGCACCAGAAGAACCGAGTATCTGATTTTCCTGACTCGCCTGATGATCTGAGGGAGCAGAGTGATCGGGGAAAAAGCATACAGGCACACATTGTGGGCCATTTGTGGGCCAGTGCATCTTGTGCGTTCAAAAAAAATATTGTGCAATGAGATTTGTATACTGAGGCAAAGAGGTCAACCTCTGCCTTCCCAAAGACCTCCCAAATCATCTGAACCATTTGGGGGTGGAGGCCCCATTCCTCTGAAGACACACTGCCCCAGGACAGCGTGTCCACTCCCTGGTTCAATCTGCCCAGCACGTGCACTGCCTTCAAGGAGCACAGGTTGCACTGAGCCCATAAAGGGAGGTGACATTTTGTATAGAGACCACGACCTGAGACCACCCTGGTGGTTTATGAAGGCTGCCACTATCATGTTGTCCGATCGGACAAGGATGTGGTGCCCCTGATGGCCGGTAGAAAGGTTTTGAGGTCTAGAAAACCCGCCATTATTTCCAAGCAGTTGACATGCAGGCACCGCTCCATACTGGACCAGGTACAAAACACTGGTCTTCACTCTCACAGTGCTGGCCAATTCATTGGCTGGGATACAGAGACCTCTTGGCACAATTGATTCTGAGCCCAAGGTGCTCCAGGTGACTGAGGAGCAGAGATGTGTGGGCACAGAGCTTGTGCTTCAACTGGGCCGAGACCAGCCAGTCACTGATGTTGTTGATGATGTGCACTCCCTTCTGTCTCAGAGGGGAGAGGGCCATGTCCGTACACTTCATTAAAGTGTGTGGTGCCAGAGACGGTCCGAACGGGAGGACTGTATACTGGTAGCCATGAAAGTAAGCATCTTTCAGATCCACTGATAAGAACCAGTCCTCTGGGCAAACCTGCGTAAGGATCTGTTTCATCAGGGCGTGGTTCAGGTGCCTGAGATCAAGGATGGGCCTGAGATTGCCATCTTTCTTTGGAACAAGGAAATAATCACTGTAGAAGTCTGACTCACTGAGCACTGGTGGGACCATTTCCATGGCGCCCTTCACCAACAGACACTTTACTTTGCATTGGAGAACGTGAGTATCGCAGTCCTGGGCCCGTATTCTTAAAGATTCTAAGATTCCTCTCAGAGAGCTCCTAATTTAGCTTAAAAAATTATAACTAGGAGTCTTAGCTTAAGAGTGATTCAGGACCAATCTAATAGCAACTCTGAGCAAGGAAAAGACAAAAACTTTTATCTTAGTGAGGAGGCGGGGCTGACCCTGTTGCTAGCTATGACACAGTCTTTTGAAGACTGTGATTGGTTGGTTGTCTAAGAAGGAAATAAAAGAGTACTTTTAAGAGTATGGTCTATTATAAGCCTTCACTTTGAAATTACAGACGGATTTTTTCTTGTTTTACCGTACTCTCACACACACACATTATATATGTGTGTATATATATATATATATATATATATATATATATATATATATATATATATATATTCTTTATTTTTTATTTACCATGCTGTCATACTTAGCATATTATATAGGAAATGAACAGTGACAGAATAAGGTTCTGAAAGTGCTGTAATTGTGTGTGATCACTTTGCTTATAGAAGGTTGTGACAGACCCAAATCATCACTGCTGCTTTTTTCCAGTTGCCAAATATGTTAATGTAGTGATTTACTTCCATTTCTGGCGCTATGGCATTTCAGCATGGTGTCAGAGATGTTAGCGTGTCTCTAATAAGATCGATCACAAACATGATTCCTGCATGATCTAATGTGTAGCGTCTTTTTAGCTCACTGTCATGCATTGTGCAACACATTTCTTCTCCCTCTTCATGTTTCGTCCATTTTCTCCACTGCTAAAGAAACTCTTAAGCCTCTTAAAAGTCCTCGTCCGTACTCCTAACAATTTTGGACCTTAAGACATCTTTTAAGGGTTAAGATGCTTTCTGAATTACTTTTTTCTTTACTAGGATCTTTTCTTCAATTTTAAGAGGAAACACCCACTTTTCTAAGAATTTTCTTAGAATTTTGTTACTAGGAGCAATTCTTAGCACTAAGATTTTTCATGAACATGGGCCCTGGACTGAAGTTTGGATCACACCCCAAATCGGGGAGGTCTGTGAATTGGAGTGAGTAGCCTCGTTCTGTAGTCAGCAGACCTCTCCTCGACATGCCCAGGATGGCTTCCCAGGCCTGAATACAAGGGATGAGGGATCTGAGCAGATCGCTGCAGGGGCAGGGGGCTGACATTCATGTCCTTCCGAAGAGAAGTGCTCTGTCTGCTGTAACACTGATGGATTGCGTATGTGTGCACACATCTAATGGGGCAAACCTAGGATTGGCAACAAACACACACTCCAACACCTGCATCTGGGCCAGGGGTTGGGAGGCACCTACAAGCCTTCTTGGAAAGACGTCCCACTGCAACTGGACTTAGCCTTCCCTCATCACTCTTGATGCATTAGGAGTACTTCGGCCTTGGCTCAGTGTCCATCATTATCTTTGGATCGGAACCCTGGTGCTTAGCATGCTCACAGTTTATCCAAGGAATGCAGGAGTGCCCTGCATGAGCCACATCCACGGTACAGCATTTTGCAGCAAACACAGCTGATAAAAAAAAAAAAAAAAACTATGCTCTAATAGTCTCTCACGATACAATATGCTCTAATAGTCTCTCACGATAGCTGCAGGGGAGAAAGGCGTTCTCAGCTGCAAGCCCACTTGGTGCCGTAATCCGCTGCTGGGGTTCTTCTACGGCAAGCAGGAAGTTTCTTCTTCATTGGACTCAGCGAGAAGATATCTTTACGCTGAAGGAGAAGATTCTGATGAAATGGCACTAACACCAGCTTATATAGGCTTATATAGGTCTGCCCTGCCTGTTTTGGTGGGCTGAAATGCCATTTGTTTGTGCAGCTACACAAATGTTAACAAATCAGGCTTCAGCAATCAGAGAAAATGGCGTTTCCCCCCCAAGCGTGATTCATGAATGTGAGAGACCATATTTAAAGAGAACTAAAGATTTTACTGCAATCAGTTTTACCACTAGAAACATATGCACATATTTGTATGAATGTTGAAGTGTGAATGTTTCTACATAGCAATAATAATTCATCATTTCATACTTAAAATTATTCTAAATGTTTGAAAATAATTTTCGCCACGCTTAAGTGTGCCACCTGTGTGCAATTAAATTTCAAAAAAAGAAATGATCCTTCACAAATATTAAAAATCTGTAATCTTTCTTGTAGGCATTTGTGATCTCCTTCACGTCAGACTTTATTCCACGGCTGGTCTATCAGTACATGTTCAGTCCAGATGGGTCGATGCATGGCTTTGTCAACCACACGCTGTCTTACTTTAATGTCAGTCACTTCCAGAACGGTACCGCCCCATTGGAGCCTTTCCATCTGGGGTTCCATGTGGACATCTGCAGGTACAGTGTAGCTATAATAGGAACTCTAAACTTAATTAACACTACATGAATGTTTAATGACACATTTCTCCTTTTCGTCCAGGTATAAAGACTACAGAGATCCTCCGTGGTCTCCGACACCATACGAAATCTCAAAAGAGTTCTGGGCTGTGTTGGCAGCCAGATTAGCATTTGTCATTGTCTTTCAGGTTAGTGTCTAATATCTAAAAACACATCTCTCCAAGACTTACAGTATCAGTTCAGCAGCTACCTTAAATTATTGCCAAAGAAAATAAATATTCTATGAATCTGAAAAAATAATATTTGTGGATGCTTTGTGCTGGACTCAGGTACAGACATGGACAAACCATTTGAGAGGGAATTTCTAAATTCTTTAGAAGTTTGTGATATGAGGATCAGAAAGGCTGGTTAATTTGTGCACATCTCCTCTCGTCCTCTGCAGAATGTGGTGATGTTGATGAGTGACGTTGTGGACTGGATCATCCCAGATATTCCCAAAGACATCAGCTTACAGATCCATAAAGAGAAGATCCTCATGATGGATCTGTTCATGAAAGAGGAACAAGGAAAGACACGGATAGAGGACAGCTGTAAGGAGACGAGTCCCATTCCACCGACGCGCTCACGCTCCATGTCTCACACAGCCTGCAAAAACTACTAAGATCAGCAGCCTCAGAGTTTCCATCGTTACATTCCACTGACGAACCCCAGACGTGTTGTTGGGTCTGAAATAAAGCCTGTCGCCAGTGCACACTGCCTGAGTTCATATTGTACAGTTCTTCATGCTTAAATGTGATGTGTGTGCTCTACGTGTTTTTTTTTTGTTGTTGTTTTTTTTTTGTCATATTCATTTCCCTCTATGTCATTGTTCTCTTTCAGTGAATGCTGCTGTTACACATTCTAATGACAATAAAAATGCAAAGGCCGAAACATACCCTACTGAAATATGTGAACGGAAACACTTCTGGCTGTGTGAGTTTTTCAGCTCTGGTCCTTGGGCCAGTAATTGTCCAGTAATCCTGTTGAGGTGTGTTTGAGGAAGGTTGTGGAGCTCGAGGACCAGAGATGATGAACACTGTCTTCTGTGTTGTCTTGTAGGTCAATTATTGCAAAACAGTTTGAAGAATCTTGTAGCGCAAGTTAGTTAAACTACCTGAAGAACATATCCAACGTAATGACAGACACATTTGAAAAATAGTAACTCTATCTCCCCCTTGAGTGCTAAGGTTTGTTATTATCACAGCAATACAAGATCAAATGTTACACACTTGCAATATGTTGGCCAAGCATTTATATTTCCTCTTACTAATTTATTCTCTAAACAAATTGCATCAATGTCTTAACCATCATGTTAAAACAAATTGAACTGTTTTTATACACTAATAAAATGCTCTTATGAAGCATATCAGTTATTGTTACAGATCAAGGCATTAAAAACCTGAATCTAATGAACAATCTAATGAAAAAGGGCTGTTAGATGTTTTGATTGAAATGTCATATTTCCTTTAGATTTTGATTTTCAATCCTGAAGGTTTTGGTTGTTTTGTTTGCAGTTGTTTGTGATTGAAAATATCTACCGTCCTCTATTTATAACAGCCTTAATATTGATTGTAAGGATTTTTAGACAAGGATTTTTATAAAATTTATATTAACATTTTAATCATTTGAACAAACTGACGTTAAAGTTATGAAAATTAGATTGTGTTCTAATCCTAATAACAATTCATCACATGATATTTTTGGAATTTTGAAAAGCCCCAGCAGATTTGAAGTGGATGCTCTTTAGTCGTTCTTCTGTATGTTCAAACTCTCAGATGGGCTCCATTTCAGAAAATAACATTGATGTGATGAGCCTTTTTCTCCTCTTCTTTAATTCTTTTAATCAAATGTACCTTGATATTTCATGTTTTCATTTTTGTTGTATGATGATCATTTTTCTAATGCTTTTAAATTTTTTGTGCATTTGATGCTTTTCATATTTAATGGTGCCTGATAGGATATTCATTGTCTGTATGCTGAGCAAGCATTAACATTGTGGAACATATTTCATAAGACATTATACTTCATTCACATTGTGTTCATAGAGTGTAACTGACTTGAAAACCTTAAATTCCATGTTAAGTCCAATAATGTTTTAGATTTTATACAGAATCATTAAGTCACTTAGACTGTTAGATTTCTAAGGCATCTGTATCTTGTCGTGAGATGTATGGCTTTGATTAACATTTACAGTTTGCACCAAATGGGTTGTACAGTAAAAACATGTCAAGACACAAATGAACTGAAAGTGATTTCACGCGCCAAAGATAAACCATTTATGTGCTGATATATTTTGAGGTCTTAACATGCCAAGCAGAAAAGTCATATTGTTTTTTTTGTTTTGTTTTTTTTTTAAGTATGATGTTTATTATTTACTGCCTTACATGTCTACTAAATTGTTAAAACATATAAATTATATCTTCTGTTTGCTTGCCTTAATTTAGAAACACAATGTGCTTTAGCGAATGTGTCGCTGTGTATTGTAATGTTACACTAAAAAGAAATAAAGTCTACTAAAGTTATCAATTTACTTTTGCGACATTTGTGCCATTCGGTTACGTTTCTGTTAATTTATGTTCTGTTCCACAGACTCCTATTTTGATATGTATTTCTGTTTCCTTTCTGCATATGCATTGAAAGTTTAATGACATTTGGAAGCATTTTAGTTTGTTAACTAATTATCTGTTATGTTCAAAAAGTTCATTAGTAAACATTTATAAGCACATTTATAAGCAAATTATGAAGTCCACCAGCTCAAAAAAAAAAAAAAAAAATGCAAGTTTGTTATTTATTCTTAGTTATTATTATTATTATTATTATTATTTCTTTAGTCATAGTTCTTTGCATTAGGGTTGTTTTTTGCCTCTATTTTCATTTATTATTTTTCTCTGTGTTATCTTGTTGTGTCTTGTATTGTTTAGAATCAGAATCAGAATCAGAAAGAGCTTTATTGCCAAGTATGCTCGCGCATACAAGGATTTTATTTTAGTGTCACAGCTTCCTGTTCACAGAGACAACAACAACACACAGACAATAAAAATAAGATGAGAATAAAAAATACACATATGTAAATATAAATAGACAAAAATTGAAAAATAAATTGAAAAATAAATAAATTGTATGTATAGTTGTGCTATAGATGATAGAATGGAACAGAATAAAATGAGATGCAGGGATGTGCTAGAATGGAGGTGGTAAAAAATAAATATAAGGTTACTGCACATTTTTATTGCATAATGTGGGGAACATTTAACTATTCATAATGTAGATTGCCTGGATGAAGAAACTGCTCTTGTGCCTGGCTGTCCTGGTTTTTGCGGCTCTGAAGCGCCGGACAGATGGCAAAGTTCAAAAAGTGGATAACTTGGATGTGAGGGATCCAGAGTGATTTTCTGAGCCCTTTTCCTCACTCTGGATGTATACAGTTCTTGAAGGGTGGGCAGGGGAGCACCAATAATCCTCTCTGCGGTCTGAACCGTTCTCTGTAATCTTCTGGTGTCTTTATTGTGAATCTTGTGTTTGTTCCTGCCCTGTATCTGAATTTTTCTAGTCGCTGACTCTCCCTGCCTAGAATCAGGACTTAGTAATAACGTGATAAAATGTCAGAAAACTGCTATATTTTTTCAGACTGTTGAGCTGTATGGATGGGCTCAAGAGGATGTATATTAAAGACAGATTCAACTGGTTATAGTTGCACCAGTGTTTAATGTTCACTGCAATGGATAAGGGAAGATTTTCATTCTCCAGCTCCATTTGGCACTGTAGGCCATAGTCAGCTGCAGAGAGCAGCAGATGGTTTTTTTCCAGTGGTCACGTCAAAGTCAATCATTTTGGGCCAGTGAAGGATGCTAAAATAGGAGTAATTCAGACCTGCTTTTTCACTGGTGCCTCCATGCACTTGGAAGGAGCTGAAGCTGAGCGGCGTTCATGTCCTCAGTTACTTTGATGACTCACTGGTTCTAGCTTAACTGGAGGACATGGCAAAGGTGCACAGAAACTTGTAGCTTTGGCACTTTGGGAGTAAACTGGTCAAAAGCATGCTGGTTCCCAGTCAGAAAGGAGGGAGCTTGATTCAGGCACCTTTTTCAGTCCGGCTTCAATTCACTTTGTCTTTTTCAGTGCATGTTGGGGTAGATGACTGATCCAAGGCTCTCAAGGCCAGTGGTCTCAAACTCAAACCCTGCAGAGTTTTGCTCCAACCTTGATTAAAAACTTTTTTGCAACCTCTGTTTGCCAAGATAACAGCTTTGAGTTTTCTGCTATAATGCCTGATGAGGTTAGAGAACACCTGATAAGAGATCAAGGACCATTCCTTCATTCAGAATCACTCCAGACCCTTTAGATTCCCAGCGCCATATTGGTGCTTCTCCTCTTTAGTTCACCCCACTCCTTTTCTATAGGGTTCAGGTCAGAGGACTGGGTTGGCCATGGTAAAAGCTTCATTTTGTTCTCAGTGACCCATTTTTGTTTTGATTTTGATGTTTGTTTGTGGATAATTGTCCTGTTGGAAGATCCAACCACGGCCCTTATAAGATTTATTTATTTATTTTTTTAATCTGTTGGTATTTGATATCCATGATGTGTCTAAACAAGATGTCCAGGACCTCCAGCAGAAATATAGGCCCACAACATCAAAAATACAGCAGTATATTTCATTGTACACATGGGGTACTTTTTATCCCTGTGTTCACCAAACCCATCTTAAGTGTTTGCTGCTAAAAAGCTCAGTTTTTAGTTTCATCTGACCATAGAAGCCAGTCCCATTTGAAGTTCCAGTCGTGTCTGATAACTGAATATGCTGGAGTTTGTTTTTGGGTGAGAGCATTTTCTTTTCTTGATTTTTTTTCTTTTTCTTGAAACCCTCCCAAACAAAATGTGGTGATGTAGGGGCTGTTTGATCAATTTTATTTATTTATTTTTTTTTTTTTTTAAAGGTTTTCTGACTCAACTATTTTCTGCAATTCTCCAGCTGTGGTCTTGGAGAGTCTTTAGCCACTCAAACTCTCCTTCTCACCGTCCATTAGGACGATATAGACACACGTCCTCTTCCAGGCAGATTTGTAATATTTTATGTTGATTGGAAATTCTTAACTATTGCCTTGATGGTGGAAATGGGAATTTTCACTGCTTTAGCTCTTTTCTTACAGCCACTTCACTAATTTGTGAAGCTCAATTATCTTGTTCTGCACATCAGAACTATATTCTTTGGTTTTACTCATTATGATGGATGATTAAGGGAATTTGGCCTTTGTTTTCACTCATATTTATAATCCTGTGCGACAGGAAGCAATGGCTGGATGGTTTTATGTTCATAATCACCCTGGTGTGCTCAAAATTGTAAATATGAATGGGAATATACTTCAGAAATATTTTACTCATAAGAATTTCTAGGGGTGTCAATAATTGTGTCCAACATGTATTTGACAGATGACAGATTTTCCCCCATTTTCAATTGTTTTAGTTCAATGAAAGGTTAGATTTTGTGTGAATTTTTTAAATAAAAGATCACAACACAGCAAAATCTCCAGTGTTGAAATCCTAGTGATAAGGACTTTTAGAGTAAAGCGTTGAAGTTGTGGTGTTGAAATTTAGAGGATTAACACTAGCTAGTGAAAACAGCACCCTCTGGCTCAATAATCAATACGCAAGAGTTACCCTTATTAACACAGTTGAGTGTTATTAGTCACATTCGGGACATTTGCTCGTGTGCGCGCCGTACCCATCTGAAATATTCTTCACAGATGCCATTTTCTTTGCTCGCGATGCAGAACATATGAGGATGGAAAACTGCGAAATAAAGTGTTTAATCTTACTCACAAAATGTGTTTTGTAATAGCATATCGTTTTATAATGATATTTATTTGCTGTATGCGCATAAACTTTTCTCAAAGACATTTCCTTTCACTCGCGATGCGGAACAGAGGAGGACGTTTCATTTTAAAAGGGAAACACCGAAAGTTAAGTGTTTTATCTCGTTTATAATATGTATTTTATAACATTATATTGATTTATAGCGATATTTATGTGCTGTGTACTCCTAAACTTTTTCTCAGAGATATTTTCTTTTACTCGTGATGCGGAGCAGACGGGGAAGTTAGTTCTATCAAGGAAAACAAGTGTTTTACTTTACCATATGTATTTTATAAACTAATATTACTAAATGATGATAATTATATGCTGTGCTTTTAACATGGAAAGACCAGAAGTGTTTTAAGTCACTTATAATATGTTATTTACCCAAATTTAAATGGCAATATCAGTCATTGGTTCTTGTGTGTATTGTGACCAAATTTCTTTATTTCATTAAGCATGAATTGTGAGTTTTCATGATGTTGATGTGTCACTATATTGGATTTGATTGCTGTTTTCGTTTAATTAATTTGAAAATAACTCTTTTAAATACACTCAATCTCTCTATACTGAGTGAGTTAAACTGTTCATCAGTCAAATTGATTTTGTGCTCTTACAAGACTCGGAATATGGCACATGAGTCCCATAAACTACTTTAGACACTTTATTATCTTTTTTAAGCGTAGTGTGTTTTGCGTTCAGCAAAAGGGAGTCGTGTGGGTTTGGAATTACAATTTTAAGTTAACTGTTGTAATATTGTTACAGATGGTTCATGCTGGCTTAACAGAAAAATCAAAAGGAGATGATGTGCTTGAAAAGTATAAAGCCACCAACACATTGATAAGTGGGATGAGAAGAGCTTTGTTACACATACCAGAGACATGGGTAAGCCACAATTGCATATTTTAAGATAACTGATTGATAATTGATTCATTTTGACTGCAAACTACCTCCTATGACAGTTTAATTAAGACTGTTCTCTGAGCTCTTTAGCTCTTCATCACTTTAACACAGATAAGCTCTTTTTTGCACTACACTCATTACATCTGCACAGTTTTTTTTGCACTACACTCATTACATCTGCACAGTTTTTTTGCACTACACCCATTATATCTGCACAGTTTTGTTTATTTAATGGTTTGCACTATCTGCCATGTGCCTTACGCCACTTTACCTATCTCTTTTTTACAATGTCCTTATTGCATATCTGTATAGTTTGTATTTATATATATTTAAACTGTAATTATCTGTATTTTTACATTACTGTTAGTGTTTAGTGTTAACTGTATGCACCAAGGGTCTGAGAGTTACGCAATTTCAATTCTCTGTATGTATGTGCTGTACATGTGGTGGAATTGACAATAAAGCTGACTTTGACTTTGATTTTTGATTGTTAAACAATAATAATAAAGAGTCTGGTCTCCTTATAAAAAATGTTTCTAAAAAAATTTATCAAATGTAAATTTTTGGTATGCTTGCACTGTCATTTATTTATGTGCTGTCCCATTTATGTGCATTCATTTTGGTAGGAGGAGTCCAACCTCGATGCAGAGAGAGATCAGTTCGCACTTGGAATTATGACTTTGTTTCTGTCATTAAAAGACCGATTTTCTAGTAAGTCTGACTTTCTTTTTACAATATACATATATATATATATATATATATATATATATATATATATATATATATATATACATACATTTTCAGTGAATTAAATGTTTTCCTTAAAGCGATAGTTCACCCAAAAATGAAAATTGAGTCATCATTTACTCACCTGTGGCCTTGTGTTGCTCTAACGCCATATGCCTTTCTTTCTTTTTCGGACCACAAAAGGAGATTTAAAAAATAAAAATGCCCTGAACGTACTTGTCCATATAATGTCAGTATACGTCTTTCATAGATTATTCAAAATATAATTTTTTTGTGTTCCTCAGAAGACAGGAGGTCCAAAATGATGACAGAATTTTCAGTTTTGGGTGAACTATTTTTGTATTGTCTACATTTAAACTGACAGAGCGCGTCTGCCTCCCGAACAGTGTTGGGTAGATTGTTCCAGAGTTTGGGTGCTAAATAGGAAAAGGATCTGCCGCCCGCAGTTGATTTTGATATTCTAGGTATAATCAACTCTGGCCATTTGATACCTTGAATCTTGACAGTTTAAATCTAGATTAAAAAACCATCTCTTTAACCTGGCTTACACATAACACACTTACACATTTCTATAATTCAAACCAATTAAAGGATTGTTAGGCTGCATTAATTAGGTCAGCCGGAACCGGGAACACTTCCCATAACACCTGATGTACTTGTTACATCGTTAGAAGAATGGCAGCTATGCTAATATTAGTCTGTTTCTTTCTTATTCCGAGGTCACCGTAGCCACCCGAATCCAGACTGTATCCAGATCAGATGGTGGATCAGCACCTAGAGATGACCTCTACAGCCCTGAACGTCAGCGGAGATCAGGACAACTAAATGAGCCACCTCTGATGACCTCATCATCTAGACGGCCATCAGGACAAAACCACGAACCAGATGAGTCCTCTGCACAATATGACTTTGTTGCAGCCTAGATCGTCTGGCCAGAGGAAAATGGAACACTATTTCACTGTTTAATACTTTAAAGCTGCTTTGACACAATCTGTATTGTAAAAAGCGCTATATAAATAATGGTGACTTGACTTGACTTGACTATTGTAATTGATACTTGTCTCTGACATTTAACCTGATAAATGGATGTGAAATTATCCCGTTTTTTATATTTTTGTTATTTTGTTTTCCAATTTTACAGGAGCACTTTTGTGATGCTGCAAGTGGGAGTGGATATCTTACTTGGCTGAAAACTGCAGAGAAATGCATTTCGTCATGCTGAAAACAAAGAATGAGACTACTCTCTCCAAGGAGGTCCAAATGCCATTAGCAAAGACTGTTGTTTAAGCTGATAAATGTAAGCATTATAAACCTTATGACATTAAGAGTACATATGGACCAAATAAGAATATGTATTTTGTGCATTTGCATTGATTTGCCTTGACATTATGATATTTTAATTGTTGTAAGAATATGTTTTTTACATGTATTGAAAACACTGAATGTGAAGACATTTTGGTGCAGGGAAAAATATTTATAATGTTTCAATTAAAAATAAATAAATGTAAACGTGTATTGTTTTGTGGGTTTATTTTTTAATATTTTCACCTGAATACTGGTGCAGTGTTGACCAGTTTGAACACCAACTTTGGTGTTTTCATCATCCATTCTGGTGTTAATATTTTACATTTTAAGAGTTTGTTAGTAACACTGTCAGGGTGTTAATAATGTTAACTCTTTCAAAAGTGTTAGTTTAACACTACCAGTGGTATCCATATATACTGGATGTGTTCATTTTAACTGAGGGAGTGAAATTCACTCTTTAAAATTTGCAGTGAAGGATTAACAATACAGATTTATTTTCACAGCCTTCTTTGATCATATTTACCAAGAGTATGAATAATTTTGAGCACAAATGTATATGTGTATGTATATATATTAGGGATGGGAAGATTCCCCGATTCGCTCAGTGCATCGGCATAAAAAGTTAACGATGCGATGCATCGATTTAAAAAGTGTGCATCGGCTACAAGTTGTCATTTATATCGCAATGCATCGTTTCTAACATATTTGCATCGATAAAAAACTATTTATTTATATATAATTACTAGTGGATGCGCTCAAGGCCGTAACCATGTCTTGAACATTGGGGGGACCAACTTTATATATAAGCCTATATACATATATATGTATTTAAATGCAGGTGTGCATTTAAACCGTTTAATTCCAAGTCAGTTTAATCACCACTCTATATTAATGCGCTGCTTTCATTGACGCACAGAGTTCGGAGATTGCGCACAGAAACATTAAGAAACTTGCGGTCATCGCTGACTTTTATTAATAAAATAGCGATACTGAATCACTACACTATTTCACAGCAAGGAGGGGGTAAAATTGCTGATTTTGAAGTAATGATTTTGAAGTAATGTGAACTCACAGCTTCATTGTTTGTTTAGAGCACAGAAGCAAAGCGTGAGTTCCAGCACGAATCATCAGTTTAATGTTGAAAGAGAGGTAAGATAGAAGTTGCAAATCATTTAATATGTCAACTGTTTTACGATAGAAATAGAATGGCCAACAGCTATATCCAGTGATGCAAACTACTCCACTTTTTTCTCAAATATGGCAATTATGAGAGCAAGAGAGAGATTAAAGTTGCATGTATGGCTAAGTACCTTACCTGCGTCTGTGCGTAATCCATTTCTAATTACTGGGGGGGACTATTATTATTTAGAAATTGACTAATAATCTGTGACTGATTTCTCCTCTCTAAACTGTGTCTCAAGCGCGTTCTCTCATCACCGCTGCTGCATATGTCGAAACAGCACAGAGACCTGAAGAAAAGCGGGGATTAAAGTCCAAAACCTGACTTGTTCAGTGCACACAGACTTAAGTAGTTTAAGTCTTTGGTTCTTTTAATTGTGATGATTTTGGCTCACATTTAACAAAAACCCACCAATTCACTATCTCAACTGTAGTGAATTTTGCTTTCACCAACCTAAGGAGGTGAAATAGTGTAGTGATGTGTACTCACGTCACAGGTGACGTTATGATTTTTGGATCACGTGTCGCTTAAGGTGTGGTTAGGAGTACATCACATAAGAAAGATTGGAGAGATACCTAACTTGTAGAACCTTACTGCATTATCAACACAAGGAAGACACAAGTGTAATAAAATAAATTTTATTAACAAAAAATAGGCAAGAGTAATCAATAACTACTAAATGAATACCATGAATGAAAAAGGAATAAAGTCCATAAGATGCATAAAATGCAAGTGATTATGTTGGATGTTGCTATATCAGAGCTATGTTATCTGGAAAGATAAACTGTTGCTACTCTGAAAGAAATAAGGTGAAGAACCTTATTATGCATCAAACAAATACATGAAAGATTTGCTATAAACTGCAATAAGCTATATAACATCTAATGTCAATTAGAAAAATCATATACTGATAATACACAACAATGCCAAGGTCTCTGGAAGAGGTTTGGATAGGTGATAGTTACGTTCTCTGTGGGTGAGTGAGCAGTCCGGTGGCAGTGACTTCATCCACTGGTTGTACTGGTAACAATGCAGTGGGAAAAGGAGCAGGAATCCGTTTCTACAGCCTTGAATATGAAGCGCTGGAGGACGCTGATCTCCTGGAGCACCAAAAGGTCCTAAAATCTGGAACATGCAGATGTGACCCTGAAGTAGGTGCAGAAGGTACTTAGCCTGGAACACGCAAGCAAAGGTACCTTGGAGTGAAGGTTTACTCGCTGGAGCTTAACCTTGTTGCAAATGTCTGTGTGTCTTTTGCCTCTCTGGGCTAGAGACCCAGAACTTGATCGATCCGCTTTGTCTCTCTAGGATGGAGACTCAGGATGTGCTGCATCTGTTGTTGTCTCGCTGGACAAAGACTCTGAATGAAGTCTGAACGTAGATTATCTCTTTCCTCGCAGGCTGGAGGCTCAGAACGTGGTCGTATCTGTTGCTGCCTCAAAGCTGGAGACTCAGGAACTGTGTATCTGCTATTGTCTCACGCTTGCACGGCTCAGACTCAGAACAGGTTGTTTCTGTTGCTACCTTCCCTGTAACAGACCGTAGACTCAGAATGGATGTCTGTTACTGTCCCTTCCCTTACGGGTCGGAGACTCAGAACGGGTTGTTTCTGTTGCTGCCTTCCCTGTAACAGGCCGTAGACTCAGAACGGGTTGTTTCTGTTAACGTCTTTCCCTTTCGGGACTCAGACTCAGAACAGGTTGTGTCTGTTACTGTCCCTTCCCTTACGGGCCGGAGACTCAGAACTGGTTTATCTGTTAACGTCTTTCCCTTTCGGGACTCAGACTCAGAACGGATGTGTCTGTTACTGTCCCTTCCCTTACGGGCCAGAGACTCAGAACGAGGAGTGTCTTTTGGGAAGGTACCTTTATCCCTTTCCGATGAGGAGGAGATTGCAATCTGGCACTTCTCCGTTTCCAGGCTGTGATTGGCTATCTCCATCAGAGAGGGGGGACATGGTGTGGCCCACCCTTCTTTCCTCCTGTGGAACTTATTTGCATAGTCCAAACACACATTTAGAAAAGTGTCACTAAAGTTTTACCAATGCATCATTCACTTACCAAACCACAACCAGAATACCTTTGGCAATGTTACGAGCACATTATGTCCAAACATGATGGAAGAAGATTGAACTGTCATGCATGCATTCATTTGTCCATTAACAGCTGAGTTTGTGTAAGATGTTGCACTACACATCGCTGTCACTGAGAATGCTTATTTCTCTGATTAAGTATAAGATGTGTGTGTTGTAGTTTGCATCAGTTTAAGGTTTAAGAACATAGTTATGAATGGATTTGGATGGAACTCTGTGATCCCTGTTTGTTTCACCCACACTGCTGTGTCCAGAGGTCCTAAGGAATTTTTATGGCAGTCATGGGCCAAAACCTGAGGAATCAGTCTGTTGGTGGGTGAAGGGCAAGAACTGCATTTTGACCAATAGGAAGTTCCGTCCTTCTCGGGCTTTGTACCAAAGGTCTTCTTCTTGCCCTCTAAGAGGTGTCTGGCCGTTGTCTTGGCATCTTTATCTGATGACGTTGGACAGTTTGCTTATGTTAGTCCACCAAGATCCAATCAAAATATAGCAAACCTTTGTCCACTATAGTGGTCAGAGAGGGATCCTACCATAAACTGGGCCCTGGAATGTGCTGTTCATTACACAACAAATTAGAACATGGTGACATGCCAATCAACTAATCAACTCAAAACACCTGCAAAGGTTTCCTGAGCCTTCAAAATGGTCTCTCAGTTTGGTTCACTAGGCTACACAATCATGGGGAAGACTGCTGATCTGACACCCTTCACAAGGAGGGTAAGCTACAAACATTCATTGCCAAAGAAGCTGGCTGTTCACAGAGTGCTGTATCCAAGCATGTTAACAGAAAGTTGAGTGGAAGGAAAAAGTGTGGAAGAAAAAGATGCACAACCAACTGAGAGAACCGCAGCCTTATGAGGATTGTTTTGCAAAATCGATTCAAGAATTTGGGTGAACTTCACAATGAATAGACTGAGGCTGGGGTCAAGGCATCAAGAGCCACCACACACAGACGTGTCAAGGAATTTGGCTACAGTTGTCGTATTCCTCTTGTTAAGCCACTCCTGAACCACAGACAACGTCAGAGGCGTCTTACTTGGGCTAAGGAGAAGAAGAACTGGACTGTTGCCCAGTGGTCCAAAGTCCTCTTTTCAGATGAGAGCAAGTTTTGTATTTCATTTGGAAACCAAGGTCCTAGAGTCTGGAGGAAGGGTGGAGAAGCTCATAGCCCAAGTTGCTTGAAGTCCAGTGTTAAGTTTCCACAGTCTGTGATGATTTGGGGTGCAATGTCATCTGCTGGTGTTGGTCCATTTAGTTTTTTGAAAACCAAAGTCACTGCACCCGTTTACCAAGAAATTTTGGAGCACTTCATGCTTCCTTCTGCTGACCAGCTTTTTAAAGATGCTGATTTCATTTTCCAGCAGGATTTGGCACCTGCCCACACTGCCAAAAGCACCAAAAGTTGGTTAAATGACCATGGTGTTGGTGTGCTTGACTGGCCAGCAAACTCACCAGACCTGAACCCCATGCCACGCTGAATTGAGGCAGTAATTAAAGCAAAAGGAGCCCCTACCAAGTATTGAGTACATATACAGTAAATGAACATACTTTCCAGAAGGACAACAATTCACTAAAAATGTTTTTTTGTTTTTTTTGTTTTTTTTTAATTGGTCTTATGAAGTATTCTAATTTGTTGAGATAGTGAATTGGTGGGTTTTTGTTAAATGTGAGCCAAAATCATCACAATTAAAAGAACCAAAGACTTAAACTACTTCAGTCTGTGCACTGAATTTATTTAATACACGAGTTTCACAATTTGAGTTGAATTACTGAAATAAATGAACTTTTCCACGGCATTCTAATTTATTGAGATGCACCTGTATATATATATATATATATATATATATATATATATATATACACACATATATACAGTTGTGTTCAAAAAAATAGCAGTACAACATCAGTAACCCGATGAACCACTGTTATTAACAGTGTTCTTAGTAGTGATATTTCTGCATTGCAAATAATTTACTTGTGGATGTAGTAATAGAAAAACAACAGCCCCAACAGGCATGACATGCGTGCTGCTTGTTCTGAGTAACTGACTAATGCATTGAAAGGGGTGTGTTCAAAATAATAGCAGTGTGGAGTTTAATTAGAGAATTCATTTATTAATGTCATTAATTGTCCTTTATTAAGAAGGAAGGGAAGCAATGTGTCACACATTGTTATAAAATATATTTCCATCTGAATTGTGAAGTGAAATGGGCCGTTCCAAACATTGTTTGGAAGAACAACATAATTAATTAAAGCGTTGTTTGGAAGGGAAAATGTATAAAGAAGTGCAGCAAATTATAGGATGCTCAGCTAAAATGATCTCAAATGCTTTAAAATGGCAACAAAAACCCAAAACACGTGGTAGAAAATGAACAACTACTGTTAAAATGATCACATAATACTCCGAATTGTAAAGATCCAGCCAATCATCACCTCCAGAAAAATCAAAGATGATCTAAGAAGACTGTGAAGCACGGTGGCATAAAAATCATGGTATGCATATATTTTTCATGCTATGGCATTGGGCCTATTTATTGTCTACCAGGGGCCTGTACCATGATGGTAGATGAACAAATTCAGGGTTACAGGATTAGTTTCGAGTTGACAAAATCAAACCACTCCAATCCGGCTTTGTTGGTACCATGATGCTGATCATCAACTTTCTTTGTCAACTCAGGCTTTGATCCTGAGTTTGTGGAGCACATGCACATGAATGTGTGACATCACTGGCAAACAGCCAATCACGAGCCTTGGTTAAAGGTTAAAGGTTTTGCTAAAGGTTAAGCGATTGAAGAATATGATTTAAATGTATTTACAATGAAAAAAGTACTTGTTCACTCAAAAAAATAATTCATTGGATGAACTCAATTTAATTGAGGGCAGGATTTCCATCCAATAAGTATGTGTAGCCCCAATTCATAAAAAATGAATTCACGCGATGAAATGTAATCGAGTTGGGCCAACTCAATTTGATCAAATATAGTTTAAATGAAATTGATGAAGTGCTTTTTTATGCTTGTTGAACTCAAACTAAAACATTTAACTGGCAGATACCCTTCTACACTCAAAAAAAATATATACATTGCATTTATTTAACTTTATACACTAACCAGCTTATTAGGCATAGCATAAGATAGTTTTGATATATCCATGGCATACCCAAAGCAGTTGTTTTTTATTATTATTAAAAAAACTTTGAGTCACATTAGCAGGTCCTCAACCCAAGTACATGCTCTACACTTTACCACAATGGTAACCCCCAAAAACACTAACACACTCTTTTAAATACAAACATAAAAGAGCATTAAACATTAAGAAGTCTCGCAATTTTATCATCTTAATAAAAAATGCCTAAAATAACATTTTATTTCAAGATTTACTCTCCTTATCCAGCCCTGTGCAAAGCATGATGGGAAGGGGAAATCCACTTCCTATTTACACAGGTAAAATCATTTATGTTCTTTCAAAATTAAAATATTGAGTTGAACCAAAACGCACCTGTTTCGAGTCAGTTTAACACAATGCAATTGTTTAAATAGGAAACTTAGGTTTCCTATTTAAACAATTGCATTGTGTTAAACTGACTCGAAACAGTTGCGTTTTGGTTCAACTCAATATTTTAATTTTGAAAGAACATAAATGATTTTACTTTGGTTTGGTTCATAATGGTGTTAAATGAAAATGATTTTTTAAAATAAACTGAACAGTGTTGGAGAATCATTTTTTTGAGTGTTCATGAAAGAAGACAAATAAAAGAAATTATCTTGCTTTATCAGTGCAGTCACAAGTGAAACTTGTTAAGTTAGTTTATATAGTTGGAAATATACAGCGATAGAGACTCGAACATGTAAGGTCACATAGTCATTTTTAAAGCATTATCTATTGATTCTACAGCTTATTTATATTATATACAATCTGTATATATTAACATTCATATAAAATAAATGATTTATAATAACTGTTAAACTAAAATTGCTTGTGTGTAATGGATTAATAATAATATAAATCATATAATTACATAAATCATATAGAATATCTCAATTTTTGGTTTTGGTCAGACAATTTTTTTTTTTTAGTTGTAGTGACCTTTTATTTGGAGCAAGAGAAACTGGGGGAGTGACTTTTTTTGTGTCAGATGTGTCACTTTGCTCACATCTGATTGGTCCAATTTCAATTTGAGATCTCAGAACATAACCTGCCCCGGAGCAGGTTAGCTGTGGAGTGTAAGTTACTATGGCAATGAATGCAGCTGAAAGCCAAGCCACTTTCATGGTATCTAAAACCCAGGATTGGTGCAAACTAAACTGAAACTTACCTGGCTAGCCAGCTAATCCGGCTTCATGGTACAGGCCCCAGGAATCATGGATCAGTTTGAATACATCACAATACTTGAAGAGATTATGTTGCCCTATGTCAAGGAGGAAATGCCCCTGAAATGGGTGTTTCAACAAGACAATGACCCCAAACACACGAGTAAGCGAGCAACGTCTTGATTTCAGACAAAAGGGTCGAGGAAATGGAGTGACCAGCTCAATCTCCTGACCTCAAACCAATTGAAAACTTGTAGGGTGACATTAAAAATACAGTTTCTGAAGCAAAACCCCAAAATTCACAGGAACGAATTTTGTGCCGATATTCATCAAACAAATCCAGTGTTTTGCAAATAAACACAATCTGCTTTGCAAAGAAAACTCGTCTTTCAAAAAAACGCAAACTGATTTTTGCAAATACAAAATTATTTGAGAGAAAATGCAGAGGTATGGACAAATGTGTAAATGGCTAAACATTTAAGTAGGCTGTCTTTATAAAAACTGATCCATTCTCTGTACCTCTTATCCTCTGTTGGATTGTGGGATATAGAATATATAGGCTACATATGTTGATTCAATTATTTAACATTCAAAACAATGCAGGGGTATAACAATATATTGTGTCACAATATATAGTAATTTTAAAATGCAAATGTATTATGGATAGCGACAATATTGTGTACCAAAAACAAAAGCTTAGACAATTTAATTTAGTAGCAGATATAGTAATATCACCCAAGAGGTCATTAATTATTAAGAAAAAAAAATGAAAACAAATCCCATTATTTAGTGCAATATCTAAAACTTTTTAAATGTTATAACACTGTGCAATCATTTGTGTTTAAAATAATTATGTAATTTTGTAGCTAAGCAAAATGATGAATATTTCTCTTCTGGTGTCACTCTTGTCCTGTGAATTGGGGAGAATTATCAAGTTCACGCTGATATAATACTAAATTCGGCGTTTTAATAAACAGTGGTTTACCAGTATTTCCGAATGATTTTAACAATGGAATGATTAGAAAATAATCTTTGGGGTCGAAGACCGTGGGTTTTGTCATGTTTTCGCGATGACCACGAAAATAACTAAAAATACAGATACGAGTATTGCATAGTTTTAAACTGCAAAGGTTCTACTTTTATTTGTGTATAGTTTTAATAACAACAGAACAATGTGCTTTTGTAAAATAAAGAAAACAAACAGGATGCATTCTCTGCAGTCTCTGGGAATTTTCTTCATTGGCACATTAAAGTTGGTTTTACTATAGCAAAAGTGTGGTAACCATGTTTTTTTTTTTTTTTTTTTGCAGGTTACCATTTCTGTAATGGTAGCTTTTCTGCAAATACCATGGTATTTATTTAGTAAAACCATGGTTAATTTTCAAAAGGGATATCGATGTTTAGATATTTCGGTACATGTAGCTGAATCACAATAAAGCTCATCTGAACTTAAACTAGCTTGATTATAGTAGCCTATTTGTAATTAGTTTAGCATACTACTTTCAGTAGGTTGTCTATGTGTAGTTTTATACTTGTTTAAACTTTTACTGCAGAGGTAGCCTACAACATTTCTCTCCACTTTAGGCTATGTCTCAACATATATAGCAGAATGACAATAAATCTTAATTGACCTAACGTAAAAATAAAGTCCATTTTTGGTACACAGTTGTCGCTATCCAAAATACATCAGCATTTTAGTATTACAATATATTGTGACAATTTATTGTTATATCCTTGCATTTTTTTGAATGTTGAACAATTGTATCAACATATGTAGCCTATATATTCTATATCCTGCAGATGGTGTCTATATGGGTATAATTCTATAGAGGTACAGAGAATGGATCAGTTTTTATAGAGAAAGACAACCTACTTAAATGTTTAGCCATGTCACTACTGATTTTTGAACTAATCAATCATGTTAACAACTTTACAGCACTTATTGTGAATTTCCCTAACATTGTAGTGGGGACGCTTTGTGAAAACACCTAGGCTAAATGGTTAATTATAGACATAGTAAGACAGAAACTCACCTGTTCTCCACTCATGTTGGTCTGCTGTATCCCCTGAAAAGGTAAAGAGGTGTTTCGGGTCTCGAGAGACTAGTGTAACTTGACCAACAGCGCCATCTGCTGCTTTTGGATTGCATTTGTGAGAAAATCTGTTTGCACACGTGAGAAAATCCGCCTGCATGCATTTGTGAGAAAATCTGTTTGCACACATGTGAGAAAATCCGCCCGCATGCATTTGTGAGAAAATCAAGTCACATTTCGTCATAAAAAGACAAAGGAGTCTCACAGTTGTAACACACAATACATATTTGTCCATACCTCTGCATTTTCTCTCAAATAAGAGTTTTGTATTTGGAAATCAGTTTACGTTTGTTTGAAAGTCGAGTTTTTCTTTGCAAAGCAGATTGTGTTTATTTGCAAAATGCTGGATTTGTTTGATGAATATCGGCACAAAATTCGCTCCGTAGAACTGTGGAACGTAGTTCGTTCATCCTGGGCTGAAATACCTGTTTCTAGGTGCAAGAAGTTGGTGCTGGATGCAATGCAGATGTGCAGCAGTTATCAAAAACAATGATTAAGCAACTAAATATTAGTTCAGTAACTTAAACTGAAGTTTAAAAAATGTATTTAGTTTAGAAGTGTTTAACGAGAAAAATGTTGATACTGCTATTTTTTTAACAGATTAATATTGCTTTTCTTTGCCTCCTGTAAAAGAAAACCAGACTTCATAAAATCTCTTTATACTTTGATTTAGAAATGAATGTGTAATGTTTCCACTATATTTGAAATATGGGAATAAAAGCTACTAAAAATATTTGCACTTTATTCACTTTAAGGAACTGCTATTTATTTGAACACGACTGTGTGTGCATATATATATATATATATATATATATTAGTATCATGTAGTCTACCTACAAAATAATTCAGATGTTTGTATTGCTTTGCGCATTTTTCCTGTCAAAAACATTAAGTAACATGAGGTTTTCAGATCTCTATTCTGATTGAGATTAACTTTCTGAACTAAACACAGAATTTAATTAGATCTATTGCTAATATGTACCTGCCAAATGTTTTCCACTGTAAAAAAAAAAAAAAAAAAAAGTACAAAAAAAACACCAATCTTCAGTAGACTGGGGTTCACCTGAATCACTGATAAATGTTTTTTCCCTGACATCAAAAAACACTTAGAAAATGGCAGTTTTCTAAGCCAGCATCAGTGATGTTAATTCTGCTTTTGCTGGATCTCTGTAATTCAAAATACACTTCAATGTTCAATTTAATGTTAAATAAAATTGTCACTGTGTTGGGCTGCAAATAGACATTCAAGTAAAACCAGCCGAAAAATACTAAGAATCAAAGCTCAAAACACCTTCAGATGACCTCAAAGTCAGATTTCTGAAACACAGAATACAGATGATCACCTGCAGGTTTCTATCAGGACAAAACTTAAACACAATGTGATATGAAAAACCCAAAACAATGAATATGAATTTTCCAGATATTTTATTTAGCAAAAGGAGTTTAAGCGGTCAGCACACACGCTCCTCCCACACCCTTGATCTTCTCCTCGGCTCGTCTGCTGAAGAACTTGGCCTTCACGATGACCGGCTGCTTGGGCAGTTTGCCTTTTCCCAACACTTTGAAGTAGCCCTGAAAAACAGCACAATATCAGCACATTCATCTGGACCTAGAGACACACGAATAAACACTTCAAATTACTCAAATACACCGTATATAATCAAGAAAAAAATCCCAAATACAAAAAAAGCATGCTTTTCCAGATATGAAACTGCGTATGACCATGTTTAAGCTTAAAGGAATAGTTCACCTTAAAAATTAAAACTGTCATCAATTACTCATCCTCACTTCATTCCAAACCTGTATAAGCTTCTCTCTTATGTTGAGCACAAAAGATACTGACAAAACATTCATTTTTAAGGTGAACCATTCCTTTAATGGTTCAAATTGTGTCTCAAAGTAATAGTGAGGAAACCTCAGATACAAATGCACATGATTTGGTGTGGATGTGTATGCAGCAGTGGTTTTCAGCCAGGGGACGCACAGCACTGCACATGTCTCTCTTATCTGACACACACTGCAGAGGGTCCTCATGAGCAGGATGAAGATGTGTTTGAAAACCACCGCTGCTGATCTGATTTAAAACAGTTACGGCACTCACAGCGCGCACGACGTCGATGATGGGCGCCGGGCCGTCGGGCTTCTTGCTGTAGTTGACCCTCATCTGCTCGCTGACCAGTGTCCACAGCTTGTCCAGGTTAATGGTGGGGCAGAAGAGAGTGTTCCTCTTCAAGTGGTAGTGCCTCATGCCCACCTTACCAAAATAACCCGGATGACTGCAGGACACAATCACCAATCAGCACTCCAGAAAAATCACTTCACAAAAAACTATTTCTAGCCACATTCTTCCAGCAAACAGTGTTTCTGCAGATTTTATGAAGGTGAATGTAAGACTTAAAACCAATAAATGAAAATTCAAGGAATAAGTTAAAGGAAATGATGTCTATGATGTCAATATAAAGGTCATGGGAGCACACAAAAATCAAAATACTGAGAAAATTGCCTTTAAAGTTGTCCAAATGAACTTCTTAGCAATGCGTATTACCAATCAACTATTTACAGTAGAAAATTTACAAAATATCTTTATGGAACATGATCTTAATATCCTAATGATTTTTGGCATAAAAGAAATGATAATTTTGTATTTTTGGCTATTGCTACAAATATACCTGTGCTACTTAAGACTGCTTTTGTGCTCCAGGGTCACAAATGTATCTTGAATTAAGGATGTTTAGATACTGATATTGGAAAACACCACATTAATTTTTTTTGCAGTACATGCAGTTAATGCCATGACTTTGTAATTTAACTTTCTGCACTAAGGTCTCAAAGACTTATGGAGTACCTCAGACCTTTTGAAGACACCTGGAAGTGAGGAAACTGTATTCAGTAGCCCTAGAAAACACTCTTCCTGATATTTCCAGGTTTCCTAAGGAAAGCCACTTGAAGTTCAGATAAAGCAGTGAATCTGCTGCAGTGTGTCAGTTCTGACGGGATGAGCAGCACTGGAAGCACACTGATGAACACACTGCTCAATCAGAACCAGAACCAGAACCAGCGCATGGACAACACGAGACTCAGACCTTCAGAGATCACTCACTATTTGTCGAAGTTGATTCTGTGATGGTGCATCCCTCCAGCATTGCCTCGACCTCCAGGATGCTTCCTGTGCTTGCCTTCAGAAACCAGCAGACAGACAGATTAAAGTCAGAAACAGCTCTAAACACTCGGGATTCAGACTCTCGCGCGTTCACTGACCGACGCGCCCGTGCCCGTGGCTCACGTGCCCGCGCAGCTTCCTGGTCTTCGACTTCTTGGTCGGCTGTGGAGAAAACACGTTAAAGTCACTGTAGTTTACACGATTAATGTAGTTTACACTGAACTTCTGAGAAACACCACAGCGCTGTCTGAGATTAGCAGAGCTAGCGCCTCAACACCGCTAACATATCTGTCCCGCACAACATCTGCACAATACAGACTGATTATCACTCTTAAACTGATATGGAACCACATCAACAAGTTATAAGTCTGTTCTGACTCTACTTCATAAAGGATTGAGAAGGATAATGTTTTAATCGCAGTCAGAGAGCGCTTCGCGAGCACCTACCATGGCGGCAGAAAACGCAAAGAGGAAGTTGTGCTGTGATCTCGCGAGATATCGCGTGTCGCTCGCGTGGAGCGGGATCTCAGCGAGAGAGCGCCGCCTGCAGACTGGAGGCTAAACTACTGCTCTGCTGATTTTGAGTATTATAACATCATCATTATTATTATTATACAAGTTTTTTCTCATTTAATCCAACACGTCTAATTGTGTAAATACAGTTTAAAAATCATCTGTAGGCCTAAATCAGCATCATAGACTGTAAAAGACGAAAAAAACGTATGTTTTTATAACATTTGTTACATTTACATAAAAATTGAAATCTGCCCCAGTAGTCTATATAAATTGTATTCATTTTTTTTTTTTTTTTTTTTTTGCATTTCAGCCTTAACTGAACAATATAGGCTAACATAAGTACAACTGTAAGTCCTCACAGACTGAGATATTCATATTAATCATACTATAACAGAGAAACTAAACACCATACAAGAAAATAATCAAAATAAAACTACATACAACCATAAACGACGTAGGGGATTAAACAAAACCACACTAAACAAATTAAATAATTGGCCTTATCACTTCTCATACATTTGTGAATTAAGCATTTTAATATAATATAATATAAAAGCCTACACTTTTGTCCTCCAGATGTACTCCAAATTTCCAGTTATGGATGGAAAAATAGATATTCTTCGTTTATTCAATTACACACTTCAGTCCAGTAGTCTATAGAGATGATCAAATATCTAAATAAAAATAAATAAATAATTAAATAATCGCAAGCGTCTGTGATTAGTTTGTCTTCATCAGCGCTGAGAAAACTCTCAGCTGTCACGTGACCCGCGCGGGCTCAATGTTACACATCAATGATGCCGCGGACACACAGCAGGTCTCTGATAACGCGCAGATAAGAGCGTTATTCTGGAGACTCGTGCCTGAACTGTCTTCTGTCTCTGTGGAATCAGGACTCAGACGAGGAGACAGTCAGTCTGAAAGCAGCTCGAGTTAAACATGTCTGTCTGCAGCTTTCTGAAAGAGACTGCTGCTTCATCTATTTCGTTTCATTTCATTTGAACGCAAACTCTTTCTTTCTAGACTCATTGAAAATGTATTTGTTTTCTGTATTCGATTCTTGAAAGGCATTGTCTTCTAGACCAGATATTCGCAAAAACGCGTCTATAGCCAGAATGAAAATAAACAGGCTAGATTTTGTAAATAAATGCAAATACATTTTGTAAAACATAACAAACAGCAAATAAAGAGTGACTGAAACGTTGTATGTCCACGTACTGATACAAAGCCATTTGAAATGGTTTTTAAACATACAAAAGCATTAAATAAGCAGTGGTTCACTAAGGAAAAGTATGTAAATAATGCGTTAGTGTTTATAGCTGGGTAGAAACTGATTACATGTAATCTGGACTACATAATCAGATTTCAAAAATTAACTACTTGTAATCAGATTAAATTACATTTTAAAATACTCCTAATCAGACTACAGTTGCTTTTTTTATGGATTACATAATATATTGTTTACACAATAGTCATAATTTATTGAATCTCCCTAATTCCTCTTTTTCATCTTTTAAATGTTCTTTTCTAAATTAGTCTGCAGCTTATATACACTCAGAGAGTCTTGTGGACAGAGATCAGTGATCTGTCAGGCAGCTACACTGCGTTTGGCCGCTGGATTTACTAAAAGTAATCTAAAAGTACTCAGATTACATTACCAAAAATGTGTAATGTAATGGATTACATTACTAACTGCAATTTTTTTCATGTAATTTGGAATCAGTAACGGATTACAGTTTGTAAGTAATTTACCCAGCTCTGATGATGAGATGAAAGAGAGCTTTGATGATTATGAGCAGGATCAGCTGAATGAATGTAAACACTGATGGCAGTATGTAAATGTCTCTCAAAGGGCCCGCAGGTCATTTTCCTCCTCTGCCACACAGACCGCCTGCATCTGAGGAGCAGCGGCGCTCCGGAAGACTCTTCTCCTCACAACCCCGAGGCCATCGCAGGGGCCAGAGGAGCCGGCACCGGAGGAAAGGCCACCCTCGCCAGCCAGATCATCCCCATCTACGGCTTCGGCATCTTACTCTACATCCTCTACATTCTGTTCAAGGAGAGACGCGCTCCTGCATCTCACACGGTTCAGCCGGAGGCTCAGGTGACGTGTGAAGTGTTTGTTTGTGTCTGTTAAAGATCACCTCCAAAGACAAAACAACCAAACCTCCAGAGAGCCGATTCACTGCGGTCAGATCAGAAAACATGAAGAGGAAAATCAGTATGACCACAAACACACATCATATCACATTTAAACACCTTCACATTTGTGACCATGGACCACAAAACCAGATTTATACAGCATCTGAAAGCTGAATTAACAAGCTTTCCATTGATGTATGGTTTGTTAGGATAGGACTGAGATACAACTATTTGAAAATCTGGAATCTGAGGGTGCAAAAAAATCTAAATACAGAGAAAATCACCTTTAAAGTTGTTCAAATGAAGTTCTTAGCAATGCATAATACTAATCAAAAATTAAGTTTTGATATATTTACGCATACAATGTATTGTTGACTATTGCTACAAATATACCTGTGCTACTTAAGACTGGTTTTGTGCTGCAGGGTCAGATTCTTGTCTGTCTGAGTAAGGGATCTGTCTCTCTCAGCTGATTCTGAGCTGGCTCAGCTGCAGGACAGACTGAGAAGATCATTTCTGCAGCCGGCGCTGGCTCTGACAGGTGTGCATCTCTCTGTGTGTGTGTTGTGTTGTGTTGTGTGTGATGTGTGTGTTTGCTGGGCTGCAGTGTGGCTGTGGATGAGGAGCAGAAGCTGCTGCAGGAGGGACGCTTCGTGGACACCGTCCCAGCAAACACTGACCACTCCAGTGAGATTCACAGATCAGTTCATGTTATGCTCGGACATCACTCATGAACTGCCTCTGTTTTTTATTTTGTATTGTTCTCTGATGTTCGCTGAAAGTGTCATGAAACCCCTTGGTTCAGCACTGGTCTTTCACACATTAGATCTGAAAAAGACTCCAGAAATGGGCATTTAAAGCTGTGGAAATGTGTAGAGGGGAGAAAACACCCAATAAAACACAGACTTACGACACACTCATACAGACAAATGAATATAAAAATATATTTAAAACAGAAAGAATAATTTTTGTTTACTCTTCTGAGTTTTCGGTTTTATCATTATTTGCTGTGTATCACAATAACAACGTACTGCTCAGCGCCATTATTTGCGAATATTTCATTTGAAGAAGACATGATATGTGCGCAAACACGGTGCTGAGCACGAGAGAAAATGAAATATACTCAAAAAAACTTGAAATACACTTGCTGAGAAAAGATTCGTGTTTTCAAATTTCTTGGACCTCAAATATTATATACTGTGTATTTACATCTAATTCATCACCTAAAGAAAACAAACCGTACTGTACAACAAACTAATTTTTCTTTATTTTTACACTGTTTTCACATTATCACAGAGTGCTCCGACTGTAATTCCATTTAGTTTTGTTTCTGTGCTTCTCATTTCATTGCTTGTGTAGTAAACATTGGGATTGATGCTTTTATTGTTTATGATTTATTCTCCTATCATACTTGCATGTTTATTTATCATTTACTGCTGCGTTTTGTGTTAATAAAACAGCACAAACACACAAGGTGTTTATTTCTTTGGTTCTCCATCCAGCGGACTGCATCTTGATTAGTTACTGAGATGAAGAGTTCATCAGTGAGCTGATAATAAATACAGCAATACTGAACTCTCATACAACACATATGACGGGATATAAAAACACGAGAGCTGATACGATGAGCTGAACTACATCTGTCGTGAACTCATTCCAAACGAACACGTCCTGCATTGTGTCGTACACCTGAATTCAAGAGTGGTTCGAGGTTTTCAAAACTTCCAAATTTCCATTAAGACCTCAGAGGTTTTTCCTGGTTTACAGAGGCTCTATTCTCGACCAAAACCATCTCAATACCAGGTGTAAACAGGGCCTTAATGGAATGAAAGGGTTAGTCGTCTGGAAGAGTAGATCTGTTGTTAACACGATCTAATGAAATATGTTTGACAGACTGGGAGCTTTAGCATGAGATATGTGGAGGTTCCTGTGCCACTGAGTTGATCTCAGATGTTACTGTACTTCTAGACTAAATGTCAACATGCATTTACTCATCTCACTCGCACAAAAACAGATTCAGTACTCCTCAAAATGAATAAGAACAGTGAATATGATCTGCAATAATATGTTAAATAACACAAGTGTCATTTGTGTATTTAATCCCATTTTATTTAACCAAGGTCTTTGCTGCTGTCCTTTTGATCCAATTCAACTAGTAATCCATAATAGTAAGCAACACATATCATTTGCATTTCATTTTTTTTTTTTTATTAAAAGAATGTTGAACTTTATTCCCCTGCGTCCTATTCTAAAAGCAATCCAGAATGGCAGCACAGCTGAAAGGTTTGTTTGAGCTGCGCTGTACAGATGTGAATCTACACTTCCTTCTGGCTTTCACTTTGGGAAAGGGGTGAAATTGCTTTTACATTCACCAAAACTGTTTTTTTTTTTTATTAAAAGCAAACAGTAAGCCCAGCCCAGATAAGAAAAAGTAACAGGAAAGTAATGTCATGCACTACTTTCCATAAAAAGTAACACAATTAGTTACTTTTTTTTAGGGAGTAACGCAATTCTTTTAAAAGTCACCCCAACACTACCAATGACAACTGCTCGTAATCAATCACATAGTTCTGCGGTACTTTGTGCAGATTCACTAAATATTCTAGAAGGGTCCAGCAATTTAGTCATATTAATAAACAACGGAAAATCTGACCAATCACTTATTTCTCACTTTTGAAGAATTTATTTCTAATTAGCACTACAGGCAAATAAGGGCTTGCACGATGAACGTGAAACATGCTGAATGAAGCATTTTCTGGCAAAAGAACAGAGAATGGACTTTACCTTGAAACAGACTGTGGTAAGGTCAGTCTGACAGATTGCACAGGACAGTAATTATTACATAAACTGACTGTTGTCCAGCCTCCATAGTGAAAACACAAAAACACTCACAGAAACAAAAACAGCTTTATTACTCTTAAACTCACAGATAGAAAATGAAGGTTTCACTGCGTAATGTATAATGTGTGAGGAGTTTAAACGTTACATGTTTTGTTTGATTTCGGTGAGCCAGAGAAGCTCCAATCAAGTGACAGACAGAACTAGAGAAGTATGAGTTAGTGCTCCATGGGTTCATCAGGTACAGCTGGAGCCGCTTCATCGGCCGGCTGGGCCACCTGCGGTCAACAAACACCATCAATACATCACTCTCACACATCTGCAGAAACCTCTGCGTTTGGGTAATAATACTCACCCGTCTTTGGGGCCTCTCCTCCAGACCCTCCAGGAACGGCGCCACATCGTCATCGTCATAGATGGTGAACTCCATGTCCTTTCCCACAATCCCGATGGACACGTTCTAGAGGAAAGCAGCAGTCAGTGGCGTCACAGTCGTAATGAGCGCGAGTACAGCAACAGGATGAAATATCAAACCTTTGTGGTCAGATCCTGTTCAGCAGGAAGAGTCTCCCGCAGCGCACGCAGGCCGTGCTGCACCAGATCATTCAGATTAGCTGAAAACAAGACCACATCAGCCGCTATCATCTCCCCAGCGCACAAAGAACATCTTCAGGGATGAGATTATACAAGCTTCTCTACGTAAAAGTATGCTGAATTGTATTGAACTAGTTGCACTGAACAGAAACTGTACTGACTTGTAGTGTACAAATCTTAAAAGTATATAAAACAAATTGCAGACAAAAATATTCATGAAATTAAAGTAATTAAATTAAAGTGTAATAAAAATAACACTTAAATAAAAGTGTACTTAAAGAGAGACTTTCAGGTGCCACTTTATATTAGTGTAACTACAGAAATTAATTGCATCTGGAATTACATGCAGGTGTTTTATAATGCATCTGCACAATAACTACACTATATCAAATGATTCATTTAAATGTTAGTACACAGTAGTTGATGACGCTTCATATAAAGTGGGTTCTACTTTCATGACTGTTTCTTAACACATTGTACACTTTAATAAAAGTGCACTTTATAATAACTTCTTAATCTTTTGTTCTGGTTTAAAGTAGTATTCAAACACTTATTTCGATGTGTTGACTAACATACTAAAGAACATGCACTTTATTATAAGCTTAACTGTAATGTGTTGTTATTCTACTTAAAGTCAATACATTTTAAATGTACTAAACTCCAACTTTATCAATACAAATGTGTAATTACAAATATATTTAAAGACGTGACATTCAAGTTTCGATAGAAATGACATTAAAGCATATTTTAGTTTACCATAAATACTCATCAGTACATTTAGCAGTACACTTCAACCTTATTTCAAAGAAAATGACACAAGTCCTACTTCAGGGAGTCAAAAAGCACTCTGAAGTTCAGCTAACTGCATTTAATATAAATGCAAGCTATGCTACACTTTCATTTATTTGTAATTATTGTATTTTTACAAGTACAAATACGCATTAGTGTATTTAACATGCTCTTAAAAACTGCCTGCATGATATTTAAAAAAAAAAGAAAAAAAAAAAGAGAAAAACGCTGTTAGAAATGGTTTTAGATGACGCGTCATCTACTCTTTCATATAATGTTAAGTGTTTCCTGATAGGATACCATCCGAGAAGGCCTCCATGTTTCTCTCCAGGTACGTGCGGGCCGACTGCGAGCGAGCGCCGATCGACATGGCCTTACAGTCGAAGTAATTAGCCGAGGGGCACGTCTGGAAGATGTGCGGCCCCATGTCCTAAAATCCACAAAAACAGCAAGAATTCATCATTGAAGACGTTGTTGCTTGCACTGACAGCACGCACATACACATCGATCTCAGGACTCACATCATATCCTGCGATCAGCAGCCCCACTCCATACGGCCTCCTGCCGTACCGCTGCGTGGGAATCTGAGTTTCTGTGGGAACACGCGTTCAAGAAATACAGCAACTAGTCTTTAGACGCTTCAACTGAACGGTCAATGCAATGACAAGACACAAAAAGTGACTATCGTAGCCCTCCAGAGCGAAAAGGATACTGCTTCCGATGAGCGAGACCAGTCGAGACACAGGAAGAGGTCTATCGAAGACAAACCTGGAGTCCAGACTCTCCTGCCGCATGAAGTTGCTTTTCAGAAAGAGAGAGGCAGTAAGATACTGAAAACAATGGTGGAAGAGCACAAGACACATTCAGCATCTGAATTTAACATGGATACAAACGAGGCTGTGAGGGACAGACTTTCTGTGATTTGTTAAATAACAGCACAATTTCAGGCCCTCACAGCCTCGTTCTCATTCAGAATCTAAACACACCGCTACCCTGACTGAGATCTATAGCGCCTGATCGTTCACAGATGTTGAAACGCTGGCTTGTGGTTTACCAGAGGAGTCTGGCGTCGGCCGTCAGCCCTGCGATGGAGATGCCCACGTGATTGTCAACATGCAGGATCTTCTTCTGATGGGCGGCCAGTTCAGACTGAGCTCTCTGCAAACAAACACATTCAACACGGCTTTCTGAAGTTACTGAGAGCAGCGGCTGTCCATGCAAAGGTGTTTTGGGTGGTTGGGTTTTGCTATGTGATTGGTATTACTGCTAAAGCGGACAGGTGATCCGGGTGTGGTGTAACAGAGTACCTTGAGGGCCACGAGGACGGCGTGAGAGCGTGATTTGAGTCCGACGGTGGCTGAACCCTGCTTCACTGCCTCCATCGCATACTCGATCTGATGAATGCGGCCCTGAACACAAACCCACAGATAAACAACTCAACACACACGGACTTCACAAGCAGGTGCTAGACGTCTGAAGAATGAAGCGTGCAATCACCTGAGGACTCCACACGGTCACATCGTTGTCATACTGGTTCCGAAACTGAAAAAAAATGAACATGATTGAAATGGTGTAACAACGTCTGGAAGATCTACACTCAAATGAGCTCTTACTATGCATTCATTTACAGGAGTGAATCTCATGAAGAAATGCTCCTTGAGAAAGTGTACTGAATCATCCTGTGCTTCAGTGTACTGAATCATAGTGAATCATCAAATCCTAAATATGCATCAAAACTGTACTTGGAGATCATTCGTTATTGAAATAAAAGGCCACTTAAATGTTCACTTTCATTACTAACTTATCTACATTTGTAAAAATTGCACTTTCTGTCAGATAATGTCAAATTAAAAGTCTACTGTAAAGTAAATTTTTAATTGTTTTAAATAATCTTTAAGTCATGCTTTAGAGATACGCAATTATTTTGACAAGTTGACTAACATACTAAAATTTTAACTATAGTGTTTTATTAAAAAAAATAAAAAAATAAAAAATAAAAAAGACCTTTTTAAATGTACTACATGGCAAATGCATTATTTAAAACACGTAATTACAAATGTGTTTAGATACATGACTTACGTGGTTCAATAGAAATTAACGAATATTTTAGTTTACCCTAAACGCTTGTCGGTACATTCAACAGTAACAGCTTTTTAAAGTATGCTAAGGTGCACTTTCCTTCCGACAAGGACATATTTCACCCTAAAAATAAAGAGCAAAACAATAAAGTTTAATAAAGGAAAACCTATTTTGGCCACAATTTGTTACGCTTCGGACGCAGTGAAATTGAGGATGAAAATTAATTCGGTACAACAAACACTGATGTAATTCATACTCAAAATACTTTTTGTAACATCTGAGTAATTTTGTAACGGCTGTGTTTGTGTTAAATGTGTTTTCTGAGTGTCTTGTAACGAAACCGAAAGCTGCAGCCTCATTCAAGAGCCACACAGAGAATCTATTTAATCGCCGAACAACAAAAAATACCGATATTTTCTGGACAAACTCATGTAAATCTACTAAAGCCAGAATGTAAAGCGCAGAGACTGATGTTTATTGTTTATTGTGAGAGTTTCGTTATCATCCTGCTAGCATTCCGCTTACTCACGCTAATCATTCACTCACACATATTCCTCTCTCAATACCGCACAAATCATCAAACTAGCACTGCATAAACGCTCATTCCAGAAGCTTGTTGAACACACTATCCACCAGTGAACTATGCGTAAGTTAGAGCGTAATATATGACTGTTTCTCACCATGTTTGCTATAAAGCCGGCGACTGTCCGCTGAGCGCGCGATGATTCAGCTCGATTTGTTTTCCTCGGTTCAGCAGGCGGAACTAATCGAGCACAGATTAGCTCTGCAGCGCCACCCACTGTCCAAATAAATAAATAAATAAACCTTTGTTTTTTCTTTTTTTTCAGACAATATACAAAGATGTCAAAATTTAACATCCATGAACTTCGTAACAATATACTTGAACCCTGTACATTACCGTGGGATTCTCAATGCATCTATTATGTCTTGTAATGGAATGAAGTCCAGCAGAATTATCTGGATAACTCACAATGTGAGCCAGGTCTGAAAACACATGAGCATGGGATGAAGAAGTAGTTGAGGCCAGGATCTATTTGCAGCTTTATTGACAAGATAAGAGAGAGAAAAAAAAAAAGATTAAAAAAAAAAAAAAAAAAAAAAAAACAACAACAAAAAAAAAATAAAAAACCTTCCTGGAGATGATGGAGCAAAAGGCAAAGTGCTTAACTGAAAAGTATGTTAAGACAACAACCAACAAAGACAGTCAGCACATAAACAGTATTCAGGAAGTACACTGTGTTTTCAGTCTGCTGTTCCAGCTGTGCGTGGCATAATAGCTAAATGCCATCTCACCATGTTTCAAATGAACCTCATTATCAATCTTATCGATCCTTGCAATCTTAGAGCTCTATTTGGTTTATATTTGACCAGCAGGTATTTTGGTCCAAGGCCATTATGGGATTTACATACAATTAAAAGTACTTCAAAATTGATTCTGAAAATGTAGTGCCAGTGTAATGAGGTTTGATTGAGTAAGATCTTGTAGATCTGTGATGCTCGAGCCTGTGGTGATCATGTTCATCCAGTTCATTAAAAGAGTGATTCGTTCGTGATTCAGACACCACTCTGGTCCGTTTATTGTCCTTAATAATGTTCAGTTTCTTGCACAAACTGATCATTATGCTTTGTATTGTCAGAAGATTTGCAGGGGCATTAATTTTGTCTTGCCTGCATATGCTTTTTTTTACTCTCAAGTAATGGTAGGCATTGACTTGCATTTTATGAATCACCAGTGACCATGGTTTCAGCTGAAAATCTTCTTTATTACTAAGTCACCTAGATCTTGGAAAATTTTAATTTTTGGATGAACTATCCCTTTAAGAAAGAGGGTCATACATACACATAAATGGCATGAATGAACCAAACAAGACACAGACGAACCTAATTAATCACTATAGAATGTACACTGTAAAAGATGATGCACTGTTAACTTAGTAAAATTACGTTCATTTTATTTATTTGTTTCTGCTCTGTTGACATTACTCAGTTTGATCGAGTTTTTATTACTTTATGTTACTTAAAGCATTGCAATTAAGTTCAATAAACTTAATTTCTTTGTGTTCAGTGAAAAGGTCGAACATGTGACTTCTTTGTGCATGTGTTATAGACAGAGGTGCACATTAGTTTTTCAGCCTGGTTCTCATAAGAGAACCTGGAGATTTGGTTTGGTCCTCACACTGCACATAGTGTGACCCTAATAAATAAATAATAAAAAGTGCTGTTTATTTTGGATGTGATTAATCATTTGATAGCACTAATATATATATATATATATATATATATATATATATATATATATATATATATATATATATATATATATATATATATATATATATATACACACTATTATATATATATATATATATATATATAAATATAAATATATATATATATATATATATATATATATATACACACTTATATATATATATATATATATATATATATATATATATATATATATATATACACTAATATATATATATATATATATATATATATATATATATATACATACACACACTAATATATATATATATATATATATATATATACACTAATATATATATATATATATATATATATATATATATATATATATATATATATATGAAGAGTTTATTTGCAAAAATAATTTTCAAAAATCATGTTTTTATTATGTTTTATTGTTCAAAAATTAAAATTCAATTCAATTCAAGTTTATTTGTATAGCACTTTTCACAATACATATTGTTGCAAAGCAGCTTTACAGGAAATTAAGTTTCTACAATATATTTATATATTGTAGAAACTTAATATATTTAACTTATGGCAAAATTTGGTAGCTCTGTATGTTGTCTGAGGATTGGCATCATCTGAGGTCCTCTGAGGGGTTGGCATCATCTCTTCTCAGGTGTTCTGGATCCAGACTGAAGCTTGTGTAAATCCTAGTTACCTCGGGATGTTAATCTCGCGGCAGAAAGAGACAGAGACATAATTAGCGTAGCTGCTGTTCCATCCAAGCAAAAATGATTTGTTCAACCCAAACTAAAGAATAATAATGTGCCTGTGATCAGATATAACTGCAGTACAAGATTATGAGATGCATTATATGAAAGCTTGGCTAAAGAGATGTGTCTTTAATCTAGATTTAAACAGAGAGAGTGTGTCTGAACCCCGAACGTTATCAGGAAGGTTATTCCAGAGTTTGGGAGCCAAATGTGAAAAGGCTCTACCTCCTTTAGTGGACTTTGCTATCCTAAGTTCTACCAAAAGTCCAGAGTTTTGCGACCTTAGGGAGCGGGATGGATTGTAGCGTGGTAGAAGACTAGTTAGGTACGCAGGAGCTAAACCATTAAGGGCCTTATAGGTAAGTAATAATATTTTGTAACTGATGCGGAACTTAATAGGTAGCCAGTGCAGAGACTGTAAAACTGGGGTAATATGATCATATTTTCTTGACCTAGTAAGGACTCTAGCCGCTGCATTTTGGACTACCTGTAGCTTGTTTATTGAAGATGCAGGACAACCAGCTAGCAGTGCATTACAATAGTCCAGTCTAGAGGCCATGAATGCATGAATTATCTTTTCTGCATCAGAAACAGGTAACATGTTTCATAGCTTGGCAATGTTTCTAAGATGGAAGAATGCTGTTTTTGTAACATGGGAAATATGATTTTCAAAAGACAAGTTGCTGTCTAATATAACACCCAGATTTTTGACTGTAGAGGTAGTAACAGTTCATCCGTCTAGTTGCAAATTATAATCCAAGAGATTCTGTTTACTGTTTTTTAGTCCAATAAGTAATATCTCTATCTTATCTGAATTTAATAGGAGAAAATTATTGGTCATCCAATCTTTTACATTTTTAACACACTCTGTTAGCTTAGATAATTTAGAAGTTTCATCTGGTCTTGTTGAGATATATAGTTGAGTATCATCAGCATAACAATGGAAACTAATCCCGTACTTTCTAATAATATTACCAAGGGGCAACATGTATATTGAAAATAGCAGAGGACCTAGGACAGATCCTTGTGGTACTCCATATTTTACTGGTGATAATTGAGATGACTCCCTGTTTAAATAAACAAAGTGGTAGCGATCGGACAGGTAGGATCTAAACCATCTTAAAGCCTTCCCTTGAATACCCGTATAATTTTGTAATCGATCTATGAGTATGTCATGATCTATAGTGTCGAACGCAGCACTAAGATCAAGTAAAACTAGCAATGAGATGCAGCCTTGGTCTGATGCAAGAAGCAAGTCATTTGTAATTTTAACAAGTGCAGTTTCTGTGTTATGGTGGGGCCTGAAACCTGACTGAAATTCTTCATAGAGATCATTTTTTTGCAAAAAAGAGCACAACTGAGAAGACACAACTTTTTCTAAAATTTTAGACATAAACGGAAGATTAGAAATGGGTCTGTAATTTGCTAGTTCATTAGGATCTAGTTGTGGTTTTTTAATAAGAGGCTTAATAACCGCCAGCTTGAATGATTTTGGGACGATATCGATGAGTTAATAATATTGAGAAGCGGTTCTTCTGCTACAGGTAACAACTCTTTCAGTAATTTAGTGGGTACAGGATCTAATAGGCATGTTGTTGGTTTAGATGCAGTGATAAGTTTATTTAGCTCTTCCTGTCCTATAGTTGTAAAGCACTGCAGTTTTTCTTTGGGTGTGATGAATGGAGCTAAAGTACTAGACGCTGCAGAATCTACATTTGTTATTGTATTTCTGATGTTATCTATCTTATCAGTGAAGAAATTCATAAAGTCATTACTATTAAATTGTGAGGGAATATTTAGATCGGGTGGCGTCTGTTTATTTGTTAATCTAGCCACTGTGCTAAATAAAAACCTTGGATTGTTTTGGTTATTTTCTATGAGTTTGCGGATATGCTCTGCCCTGGCAGCTTTTAAAGCCTGTCTATAGCTGGACATACTGTTTTTCCACGCAAATCTAAAAACTTCCAAGTTAGTTTTTCTCCATTTGCGCTCAAGTTTACGAGTTTCTTTCTTTTATTTTTTTTTTACATTTGTTTTATTATGCAAATAAAGAATGTGACAATGTTTACATGTACCAAATACATAACCCCATGGACCAAACATATAACACATAAGACAAAGAACCACTTGGACAAACAAACATACTGATGACCAACATTACAAGTCCGTTCTGATTAACTCCTGTATTTGCATTCATATGTCTGTGAGCATGTGTGTGTGTGTGTGTGTGTGTGTGTGTGTGCGCGCGTATGTGTTTGTGTGTGTGTCATTGTATCTAGGGTTGGGGAAGGAAGCATACAACTGAAATAGCATCATAATAGATTGATAACAGATATGAGTAAAAAACAAAAAAAACAAAAAAAAAACAAAACATAAGTAAATATATAAATAGAAATAAATAAAGACTAATAATAATAGAGACAACAAATGTTATTAGCAACAATAATAACTATAATAATATTAATCATAATAATAATAATAATAATAATAATAATAATAATAAAAATAATGATTTCATCAAAACTGGGGAGGGGTGGAGTACAACGAAGAGGGCAAGTATAAATAATATTAATAATATTAGTATTGGATTATAAATTAATAAATGTTTAATAATTGGGGGGGGGGGGGGGGGGGGGGGGGTGCCTCTGATCCCACCGTGGCTACAACATATCAGAACTTAATTCCCCAGCCCATGTCACAACCCAACGGGGGTGCCAGGGAAGGATGCTGCTAGGCAACAGGGCCCAAAGCCCCCGTCTCCCCAAACATCAGCCATCCCCGGCCACTACCTACATGCCACACTTATATGTCTATTTATTTATTAATTTATTTTCTAATTAATTATGTTTTTAACGAGTTTCTTTCTTGAGAGAATGGGTATTACTGTTGTACCATGGCGCAGTACGTTTTTCTCTAACCTTTTGAATTTGATGGGCGCAACAGCTTCTAATGTATTAGAGAAGATAGTGCCCATGTTGCTAGTCATTTCATCTAGTTCATGTGTATTTATGGGTACACAGAGCAGTTGAGATAAATCAGGCAGGTTATTTCTGAATCTATATTTAGTGGTTGGAACAATAGTTCTTCCTGGACGATAACGCGGAGCCATATAGTTAATATCAGTAATCCTCAGCATGCACGATACTAGGAAATGGTCAGTAACATCATCACTTTGAGGTACGATATCTATGTCAGTAAGATCAATTCCATGCGATATAATTAAATCTAGCTTATGATTAAAACGATGAGTGGGCCCAGTGACGTTTTGGTTGACTCCAAAAGAATTTATTAGTATTGAGGGTAGGTACATTAGTACATCATTTGTATTATCAACGTGAATGTTAAAATCTCCAACAATTAGCACTTTATCAACAGTAACCAATAGATCTGAGAGGAAATCTGCAAATTCTTTTAAGAAATCTGTATTCGGCCCTGGCGGTCTATACACAGTAGCCAGAGCAAGAGATAGGAGAGATTTCTTTTGCATATCTGACAGTGTAACATTAAGCAGAAGTAATTCAAATGAGTTAAACCTGTATCCTGTTTTCTGGGTAACATTGAGAATATCACTATATATTGTTGCAACACCGCCGCCACGGTCAGTCTGACGGGGCTCACGCTTATAACAGTAGCTTGGTGGAGTAGACTCATTTAGACCAATATAATCATTTGGTTTGAGCCAGGTTTCAGTCAAGCAGAGCACATCAAAACTATTATCTGTGATCATTTACAATAACTGCTTTGGGTGCGAGTGATCTAATGTTTAGGAGCTCAAGCTTTAAAAATTGCTTTTGTTTATTTGTTTTGCATTTTTCTGGTTTAATCACGATCAGATTATTTCTAGATCCTGCATTCAATTTATATTTTGGCTTCACTGTTCGGGGAACAGACACAGTCTTTATAGATTGGACAGCACAATTATTTCTATCATTTAAGTGGGTAGAACAAAAGTCATCATAGCAGTTATTTGAGAAAGGGCTTACTAGTCATATGGAGCGTAGAGTCCTGGAGATGTTGTCCCGACAGGAGTTCTGCTCCGACTCTGCTGGGGTGCAGGCCATCAGCGCGGAAAAGCCTAGGAAGCTCCCAGAAAAGATTCCAATTATTAACAAAGAGCAGTTTCTGTTCTTTACACCATGACGATAACCATTCGTTTAAAGCAAAAAGTCTACTGAACCTTTCGTGTCCTCGTCGATACGTGGGAAGTGGTCCAGACACGACGATCGTCGCCGTGGGTGATGCGCTGTGCACTGTCTCGATCAGGCTCCTGAAGTCCCTCTTCAGTGTCTCCGTCTGCCGCAGCCTGGTGTCGTTCACACCCCGCGTGCAGCACGATCGCGCCGATGCTCTCGTCGTCCTTCAGGATCGCGGGTATCTGCGCAGAAACATCGAGAACACGAGTGCCAGGGAAACAGTGAATGTGCGCTTTACCTTCAGCTAACGTAGCACGGACGTGCCGGACGATGGAGTCTCCGACGATCACAGCGTCGCGGTCCGTCTCGCGGAGGGGAGCGAAGCGGTTCCGGGTGGAGATCTCGAAGACCGGAGGCAGTGGAGGAGGAGAGGTCCTCGCGCGGGGGCCTGGCTCGCGTCTTCTGCTGCTGCTGCACCCAGGGTCCGTGGTGTCCCGGCGCCGGAGTGAAGGACATCTGGGAAGATCGCGTCCTGGGTGCACAGGGTCTGTGCAGAGAAACACACGGAGTAGAGGTGGTGGGAGTGTTAGCGGCGCGCTGTATACTTACCCCGACTTGTGAGCGTCAGCCCGGGATGTTTCCAGCGCGGCTCTCCGCTCTCTCAGCTGGGCCTGCTTCTCCACCAGCTCGCGGATCTGCTTCTCCACGGCCTCCAGCTCCAGCTGCACCGAATGCAGCTCGAACGTGTCCTCGCCTGCACTCAAAGGTAGACACACATCCGCCATTAAAGCAAGTAGCAGTGAGTAAAACAATGGTAATGTGTGTGAATAGAGTATATATATTTTTATTTATTTATTTATTTATTTATTTTATTAATGCCAAGGTACCAAAGATACAAGTACAAAAAATACCAACTTTACGTACGAAGAGGTGACATTACATGCAAAGCACCATTTATATACGTATGTAACAATAAATTAGTAATATAAAATGAAAACTTTAACAGAATAAATTAAAAAGATGAAATAAATTAACTGTTTTAAGAGATTTAAGATTCTTGTAAGATGAAATAGTTTGCATATACTGTTGAACCTCTTTTTTAAAAACAATAATTAAAGGATTTGATGAGAGAATTTACTGCGGTGAATATGAAATTTCGCGAGAAATAATAATAGGTTAATAATAAAATATTCATTAATTTTATCTTTTTGTATATTAAAGAAGCCAAACAGTACATCCTTAAAAAGCAAAGAGAAACCCTGGAGCACATTGTGATTGATAACATTAGAGAATTCAATCCAAAATAGCTGTGTGTGAGGACAATCCCAGAAAATATGCATATCAGTTTCATTAGGGTCACCAAGTCAAGTCAAGTCACCTTTATTTATATAGCGCTTTTAACAATACAGATTGTGTCAAAGCACTTAACAGTATCAAATTGGAGGATAGAGTGTCAGTAATGTATAATAATAAGATTAAACACTCAATTTTCAGTTAAAGGCATTTCATTATTGAATTCAGAGATGTCATTGTCTAGCTCAGTTTAGTTTAAATAGTATCTATGAAATAAAATTGATGTTAATCGTAAAAAATTAAGTGTCCCCAACTGAGCAAGCCAGAGGCGACAGCGGCAAGGAACCAAAACTCCCTCTGTGACAGAATGGAGAAAAAAACCTTGGGAGAAACCAGGCTCAGTCGGGGGGCCAGTTCTCCTCTGGCCAGGATATTACTATTTATTTTTTTACTTATTGTTTTAATTAAATGTTAAATGTATAAATGTATTATATTTCTATTTTTATATTGTTGCAATTTCTAACAATAATAGTATTATGTAGTTAGGTATTTTATTATATTTATAGTTATTTTGTTTAATTTTAAGTTCTATTGTATTTAAGTCGAGGTCTTCACTGGGGATATGTCCCCGGGGCTCATCCAGGTGTCCGGCCTCCGCTGACGATCAGGGTCGCAGACATCATCTCCCGGCGCCGATCCACCATCTGATCCGGACACGGACTGAGAAACAGAATAATAAAGAAACAGACAAATATTACCGTAGATGCCATTCTTCTTACGATGTAACGAGTACATCGTGTGTTATGAGGAGTGTTCCCGGTTCCGGTTGATCTAATTAATGCAGCCTAACAATCCTTTAAGGGATTTGAATAATAGAAGTGTATTAGTGTGTTATGTGTAAGCCAGGTTAAAGAAATGTGTCTTTAATCTAGATTTAAACTGACAGAGTGTGTCTGCCTCCCGAACAGTGTTAGGTAGATTGTTCCAGAGTTTAGGCGCTAAATAGGAAAAGGATCTGCCGCCCGCAGTCGATTTTGATATTCTAGGTATTATCAAATGGCCAGAGTTTTGAGAACGCAGCAGACGTGGAGGACTATAATGTGATAAGAGCTCACTCAAGTACTGAGGAGCTAAGCCATTCAGGGCTTTATAAGTAATTAACAAGATTTTAAAATCTATCCGATGTTTGATAGGGAGCCAGTGCAGTGTTGACAGAACCGGGCTAATATGGTCATACTTCCTGGTTCTAGTAAGGACTCTAGCTGCTGCATTTTGGACCAACTGTAGTTTATTGATCAAGCGTGCAGAACAACCACCCAGTAAAGCATTACAATAGTCTAACCTTGAGGTCATAAACGCATGAATTAGCATTTCTGCATTTGACGTTGAGAGCATAGGTCGCAATTTAGATATGTTTTTGAGATGGAAAAAACGCAGTTTTACAGATACTAGAAACATGGCTTTCAAATGAAAGATTGCTATCAAACAGCACACCTAGGTTCCTAACTGATGAAGAAGAATTGACAGAGCAGCCGTCACGTGTTAGATAGTGTTCTAGGTTATTACATGTGGGGTTTTTAGGTCCGATAATTAACACCTCTGTTTTTTCAGAATTTAGCAGTAAGAAGTTACTAGTCATCCAGTTTTTTATATCGACTATACATTCCGTTAGTTTCTCAATTTGGTGTGTTTCACTGGGCCATGAAGAAATATAGAGCTGAGTATCATCAGCATAACAGTGAAAGCTAACACCATGTCTCCTGATAATATCTCCCAAGGGTAACATGTAAAGCGTGAAAAGTAACGGCCCTAGTACTGAGCCTTGAGGTACTCCATACTGCACTTGTGATCGATATGATACCTCTTCATTTACTGCTACGAACTGATGGCGGTCAGATAAGTACGATTTGAACCATGCTAAGGCACTTCCACTAATGCCAACAAAGTTTTCTAGTCTATTCAAAAGAATGTTGTGGTCGATAGTGTCGAATGCAGCGCTAAGATCCAGTAGAACTAATAAAGAGATACAACCACGATCAGATGATAGAAGCAGGTCATTTGTAACTCTAATGAGAGCAGTCTCAGTACTATGATACGGTCTAAATCCTGACTGGAATTCCTCACAGATACCATTTTTCTCTAAGAAGGAATATAATTGTGAGGATACTACCTTTTCTAGTATCTTTGACAGAAAAGGGAGATTTGAGATCGGTCTGTAATTAACTAGATCTTTGGGGTCAAGTTGTGGTTTTTTAATGAGAGGCTTAATAACAGCCAATTTGAAGGTTTTGGGGACATATCCTAATGACAATGATGAATTAATAATAGCCAAAAGAGGATCTATGACTTCTGGAAGCAGCTCTTTTAGTAGTTTAGATGGAATAGGGTCTAACATACATGTTGTTGGTTTAGATGATTTAACAAGTTTATACAATTCTTCCTCTCCTATAATAGAGAATGAGTGGAATTGTTCCTCAGGGGATCTATAGTGCACTATCTGATGCGATACTGTAGCTGACGGCTGCATGGTTACAATTTTATCTCTGATAGTATCGATTTTGGAAGTAAAGTAGTTCATAAAGTCATTACAGCTGTGCTCTTGGGAAATGCCAACACCTGTTGATGCTTTATTTTTCATTAAATTAGTGACTGTATTGAATAAATACCGGGGGTTATGTTTGTTTTCTTCTAGAAGAGATGAAAAGTAATCAGATCTAGCCGTTTTTAGTGCTTTTCTGTAGGATAGGGTACTTTCCCGCCAAGCTATACGAAATACCTCTAGTTTTGTTTTCCTCCAGCTGCGCTCCATTTTCCGGGCTGCTCTCTTTAGGGTGCGAGTGTGCTCATTATACCACGGAGTCAAACTGTTTTCTTTGATCTTCCTTAAGCGTAAAGGAGCAACTGTATCTATTTATCACCACAAAAAGAACAGCTTGTATCTATGTCTGATTTAAACCTTTTCAGAAACACTTTAGCTGGGTAAAATCTGTGTAACAATTTGAATGAGATTTCTCTGACCTTGTTAGTTATTATGTATTTCAAAGACAGAGTCCATATTTTTTTCCAATCAATATGATCAACAACATTCTTACAGTAAGACACCACATAGGGAGTTGTTACAAGCTCCTTTTGAAAGAGCGATCTAATCTTATAGTTCCGTGATGAAGGATGTGACAAAAAGCACAGTTTTCCTACTGGGATTTCAAATGGGTCCAAAGAAATAGGTAAAGTACTGGGTGATCTAACAGAGTCCCTTAAAAGCATGACAACTCCTTTAGGAATAGCGTCCATGTCAATGGAGAATCCTTTGGGAGATACTGGAAAATCTAATTTACATAAGAATTCTTCATAACTTAAAATAAGACCTTCTGAGTTAAATAACTGGGAAACAATCAAAATGTTTTTCTCAAACCAATTACTAAAAAACAAAGATTTTCTCTTATATACAATGTCTTGATTGTTCCAAATAAAGTACCGGTGAGGGGAGAAATTGTGCTTAAAGATTAATGACCATGCAAGTAAAGCCTGTTTATGAAATTTAGATAAATTGTAAGGGATTCTAGCAATATTATAGTTACAAATTAATAAGAAAGGGAGACCACCTAATTTGGAAAAGAAGTAACTGGGGATAAAATTCCAGACTGAGTTTGGATTACACAAAAACTGCCTAATCCAATTAATTTTGAAAGTGTTGTTCAAAGAAGAGAAATCAAGGAAATTCAACCTCCCATGCTCATACGTGTTCATTATTACAGACTTCTTAACATAATGGATTTTGTTTTTCCAAACAAAATTAAACAGGATTTTATCAACTGATTTACAAATGTTTGATTTACAAATGTTGTTGTCCACATATAGAGAGAGAGCAGCATATGTAAGCCAGCAGTACTCTGCCTCTCAAGGTCAAGTCTCTCTGCAACCATGTGTTAAATGTTCTTTGGGCTTTTAATATAACCGGGTCAAAGTTCAAAGTACATCTTTTATCTTGATTTTTAGTTATCACAATGCCTAAATATGTAATTTCAGATTTAACTGGAATATTAAAAATAGTGGATGCTGTACAATTTTTAATAGACATTAATTCACATTTACCTATGTTTAGATTAAGACCCGAAGCTTTAGAGAAAAGTTTTATACAATTAATTGCTTTTGGGATTTGGGAAGCATCTCTTAAAAATAAGGTGGTGTCATCTGCTAACTGACTAATAAATATTTCTCGATCCGCTATATGGATACCCCGAAAACCACTTTCACATACAAAAGATGAGAGTAGCTCCACACAAAGAAGAAATAAATAGGGAGAAATAGAACACCCTTGTCTCACTCCTCTGGATAAACTAAACCTTGGTGAAGTGCCATTCTTTAATTTAATCGAGGCACTTCCATTATTGTAAAGGGTTTTAATTACTCTGCAAAACATATCTCCAAAACCAAAATTTTCTAATGAATTAATAATAAATTGGTGCTCTAAAGAATTGAAAACCTTATTGAAATCTATGTGTGAATAGAGTATTAGCAGTGTAAACGAGATTATGCAACCACGCTGGCGATGCTAACGGGCTATAAGCTAATAGCTGACTCAGAAAATCAAAATAAAACTAGTGATAACAAGGCGCTTTGATTGTTTTTGTTGTAGAATACGATAGGGGATTTATTCACACGTTATAGAAACAAAAATGATGGTGTGTAAAATAGATTTCAGGATTAGAAAATAGAAGATAAAGAATTAACTTGACGGAGCTCAAACTCAAAACACACAGCAGCAACAAACAGCCATGTGACTCGTATTAAATACAAATACAATTATTATATAGTAAACTTAATATTACTAATATTTACTTCTCTTTTTTTCATATGAATTTTCATCATTTTCAAACTTAAAATCAGCAGGCTTTTATTTTGGCGGGCTGCCGGCGATTCCGACAGACGCGTGCGAGCACTTGTGCTACCGCGAGCATTTTCAAAAGATATTTGCATGCTTTTTTATATATTGTCAAACGGCGGTAAGTTATTTACTTCCACAGTCTATAAATATGTAAGCAAAAACACTGTAAAGGTAATGCTTAAAGTGTAGTCAGGTGGTAATTGACGCAAAATAAACCCTTTGAAATTTGCCGCGAAATTAACTGTCTCATTCTGAAGGGACGCAACTTAAACATGATGGCGCAAGCAACCGCGAAGACTGAAGATATTAATTCTGTATATTACTAAAGACTGAAGATAATACCACCGCGATAGATTGTGTATGACTTTATTCTGCGTTGAGAACACTTTATCAAACCTACAGAGGACGAGACTCAGAGGCCTTCACTAACATGACGCAGTTTGAAATTCAAACCGTAACTTAACGGTCTTCTGACGGTGACGCGGCTCTAACGGTCATCTGACGGTGACGCAGCTCTAACGGTCTTCTGACAGTGACGCAGCTCTAACGGTCTTCTGACAGACGGACGGGTGCTGAGCCAAAGGTAAGCTTTATAAATCTACTTTTATTTGTCGTTTTCTCCATGTAATGTTAAATTTCACTCTAAATTTATATTTTTCAGTGTTAATAAGTTTTCAAATTCCCCTCTTTGTTATTTTACATGGGTAATCCCTGTTGGTGTATTTGCGCTTGAGGTGGTTCAAGATACAGTCTGAGGTAAATTTATGTTTATCCCTTTTAGTTGTTTAAATTGTTCACTAAAACACGTAACTTTACAATAATATATTTAATATTTTCAAAACTTTATCTGGTGTGAAGTGTTTGTTCTTGTAGTAAAATAGGTTTAGTCGTGGATCCCGGACGCTCACGCGAGCCTGTGAGAGGCGTTTACAATTTAAAAAGAATTTTAAAAAAGCACACTGAAACGATTCAGTAAAGACTAAATATCAGTCTGACAGAAGCCAAAATGAGCATTGCGAAACTATATTTATATTTATGATAATCGTTTTTCAATTGTGTTTCAGGGCAGTTCATGAAGTCAGTTCTAGCTCCACCTGCCACATCAGACTCTGCTGTATGGAGGCCCTTATGTGTGTACTTCTCATTATTGTGCATGCAGATATTATTCAGGTACGTGAACACTTGACTATTGCAAGAATAATGAATGTACCATCTTTGAATGTACAAGAATTTTAATTGGTTAATTGCAGTTTAAATAAAAATGAATTATAAATCCCCCCCCCCCCCCCCCCCCCCCCCTTACTGTTCAAAACCTTTTGACTGGTAGTGTTCTTTATGGACCCAACTAAACTAAATTGTTTGTTATTTGTTAATTGTTATCCACTGTATGATAAGTAAAGTTTATTTGTTTTATTTATTTTTATACAAACACTATGTCTGTGAGTTGATTTGTATGAGTTTTAATTGAATGCATCCTAAGAGTGTTCATTTTGTCAAGCAGTATAAATGATGTCTAAATGAGACTGCGGTTATTCCTAGTCAACCGTTTTGTGTTAATGGCTCTCATATCATTTCAGGCATATGCTAAGAACACGCTTAAGCAGAAGTGTCAGCGCAGGACTATTTAATGGATTATACATTCTTCTTTCGTGTGGGCGAATTGTGGTAAGTTATTTACTTTGACAGTCTTGCAATTTGTAAAGAAAAAGTAGTGTAATTGTAATGTTTTAAGTGTCTGTTAAATTAGTCCCAAAAAGGCCACGTCTCATTCTGAAGGTGTTCGCTAACAATAACAATGTCAATAACACCTGATGTACTTGTTACATCGTAAGAAGTATGGCATCTGTGTTAATATTAGTCTGTTTCATTCTTATTCCGAGGTCACCGTAGCCATCCGGATCTAGTCCATATCCAGATCAGATGGTCACTGCAGTCACCTGGACCCAGTCCGGATCCAGATTAGATGGTGGAGACAACTCTACAGCCCTGAATGTCAGCAGAGACCATGTCAACTAGATGAGCCCCAAAGACAGATCCCCAGTGAAGGCCTCATCGCCTATACCACTCATCGGCACAAAACCTCAGCAAAGACCACGATGACAAACACCACGTTGGTTCGTCTGGCCAGAGGAGAACTGGCCCCCCGACTGAGCCTGCTTTCTACCAAGGTTTTTTCTCCATTTCTGTCATCTTTGGCTTGCTTATTTGGGGACACTTAATTTTTGGGAATATTAGCGACTTGATTGCAGAGACACTTTTTGAAGGGAACTGAACTGAGCTGAGCTGGATGATGATGATATCACTGAATCAACGATGAACTGACTTTAACTGAAATATTGCAGGGTGTCCACGTGTCCTTAAAAAGTCTTAAAATGTCTTAAATAGCGTTTTCCTAATAAAAGGCCTTAAAAAGTCTCAAAATGTCTTAAATTCAGATTCAGTAGGTCTTAAATATTTTTGGTCACATTACCGCTAAAATATGTTTTTCAGTCTGACGGACCTAATGACCGTGGTTGTTACTGCGCCATCAGACAGCTAGAATTGCAGTAGTGGAATACAGGTTGAACTGCCTTTGTTTATATAATGTTCTCAATAATAATAATATAGATCGAGCTACAGCTAGCTGACCAGTCTTCTAGCTAGTTTTATTTTTATATATATATTTATTTATTTATTTATTTACTTACTTACTTACTTACTTACTTACTTACTTACTTACCCGACCGGACAAATAGCCTGACTAAAATTTAAGTGACAAAAAAATTACCATCGAAGCGCGAGAATGATTCTTCTGATTTTATTACATTCTGCGTAAACAGCGATTGATAATGTATTTCTGGTATCAGAAATACAGACTTGAGCTGTCTGTCTCTTTGTGAGCATAACAGCACACAGAAAGTCAGAAGAAACACACTGAGGTAAAAATTCAAAATGTTTAGTTTATTCATAACATGATATAGTTAAGTAACACCTTGACAAGGGAGCTATTTTGCTGAATATTTTCACGATTGCAAATGTCACATTGATTTTAGTTCAATAAACAAGTAAAGTAGTCAGGTAGTTATTAAGTTACTTACATGCAATATTTACTGTTTTTGTTCTATTTCTACAACAAAAATAGTTCCAAACAAAGATCACAGCAGAAGGATTAAACATTCTCCAAGCAACACTCTGCGGTGTTTGGCTACTAAATGATTCAGGGTTCTGAATGAATCGGTTGAATGACACAATGACTCACTCATTAAGTGACTTACCGCCACCTACTGGTGGTTTAGTATGTATAAAAGTATGCATTTGTTCCCCCAACATTATTTTTTATATCCAAAAATGTATTTAAAACTATAATCTCATAACATTATTTATTGCAATTGTAATTTTTCAGGGTAAATTATTTAATCTGACTGGTAACAGCCCTATAGTGTATATTGAATTTATTAATTGTAATAATTTGACATGAAAAATGATGCATACAATTAAAAAGGTTGAAAAAGGTCTTTGTAAAGGTAAATAAAAATATGCAGATTTAAGTATGTAAAAGCTGACAGAACATTGAAAATATTGCTTCAGAATAAATTGTTTACACCACAAAAAATCTTGGTGATGCAGTACATTTGTGGGGATATTTTGTATATGGAATATTTTCTGCTGATATGAAAAGTTCATAGTATATCATAGTAATAAATATAATTTGTGACAGCGGTGATATTTTGTTTTCTTTTTACATTAAACACTTAAATATTACATATATGTATGTAATATAATGTGGATTTTCATTACAGGTTTAGGTCTTAAATTTCATTTAAGGTGGTATTAAAAAGGTCTTAAAAGTCTTAAATTTAACTTGTTCATATCTGCAGAAACCCTGTATTGACTGTTTACTTTTGTCCTCTTTTTAGAGCTGCTTTACTGCATAACTGAATTTTGTTTGCATTATTGACACTATTTTCCTGTTTAACAATGTAAAGCTGCTTTGACACAATCGGTATTGTATGAAGTGCTATATATAAATAAGAGTGACGCCCGTTTCACACCGCAAGCGTGAGCGGCAGGTGAGCAGCGCGTATTTTTTTTCGGCGTGGATGTTAACAAATGAGTGCATTCACACCGGGAGTAGGAGCAGCGCGTGAGCGTCAAGCAGGAGCGTCGCGTGAGCAGCACTGCAGCGATAGTTTCAGCGCCGAATCTATTTTTGCTGCGCCGCTCACGCTCAATTAAAGTGACAGCACACTTTTGATGGACAAAATAAATATGATTTCACACAAAAAGTGCTAAAAATGCATAGAATAAGCATGTCTAATGTGTTTTATCACGAATTTGAGTATGTCAGGAAAGAAAATGAAGCATCAAAAATATGTAGAAGATTTACCCATTTAAACTTGTTTTTAATTATTCAGTTTTATTTCTTTTTCCGCCAGTGGGTGCAGCACTCCGACCCCAGCATGCCATAAGCAAATTATAACTTAAAACATTTTTATTTTCAGTTCTTCAGTTACAAAAACGGAGCTATAGACACAATAAATTCACATGAAACATACTGACATCTTTAACATTCGGCCTAATAAAAATATTATGAACGCTCAGTGTGTTCACCTACGGTTTGGTTAGAAACACACCTTTTCATTTTTTTTTTTTTTTTTTTAAATGAATCTCTAGCCCATATAAACAAATAATTAGGCGATTTAAACATATTATTCTCACTTAACAATTACCTAAAATAGAACAAATAATTATATTGCTCCAGGTCTCCAGTTAGGCTACAAAAAACGGACACAAGCCACAAATTACAAACAAGGACACAAGACGGACATAGACACAAAAAATCGTATAGCCTAAATCATATTGACAGCTTCTAAGAAAAATATTAGCTAGTCTATACTAAGCTTTAAATTACGGTTGGCTAGAAACGCATAGCCTACTTTTTTTATTCAGCTCTAGCCTACATAAATAATAACTTAAGACATTTTGACATTCTAACTTAGCCTAACGATTACTTAAAATCCAACAAATAATTCACATTTCTCCTTATCAGCTTAATCACAAGAAATTAGGCCATAAAGCATATCTACAGCTTGTATTCAAAATATTATGGACACACACTAAGCTGTAACTTGGTTCAAATTAATAGCACGTATCTGGCGTTTTTCCGTGGGTGCTCGAGCCCCGGAGGGTTAAAGTATGGTGCATTATTAAAAAAACAAAAAATAATAAAAAAATAAATAAATAAAAAAACGTATAAACAGCACGTTCTATATTTAAGTATGACTGAAAGGACATGATAGGAGCTGTTTTTGTTGTTTACCATTTACACGCAATCCCCATGTTAATAAACTTTCAAGACTTCGACACTTTCAAGTTTATAACTGACCAACTTCTAAAAACCAATTTATAGTTGTCTTTGTAAAGAAATATGTCGCTTTGGAGCCGCTGCTGTGACGCTGTACAAACGCTTCCAGTGTGAATACTCTGGCCAGTCTGCAGCTGCAGTGATGCTGTAGTTACGCTGACGCGCCGCTCACGCTTGCGGTGTGAAACGGGCGTGAGTTGACTTGCTTTTGACAATTCTTCATAGAAATGTTAGTGTGCTGCCTGTTTTGAACAATTTAGTATTTTTGAGGATTGTATTAGTACACTCTAAAAAAACGCTGGGTTAAAACAACCCAATTTGGGTTATTTTGGTAACCCAACGCTGGGTCAAATATGGACAACCCCAGCGTTGGGTTATTTTAACCCAGCCAGTTGGGTTAAATTTTTGACCCAACATGTTGGGTTGTTTTAATTAACTCAAATATTAATTGAAAATTACTACTGTTGGCTTAAAATGAATCAAAAATAGGTTGGAAATTAAAAGGCAGACACAGAATTACAAGAGGCAACAGTAATAATCAAAACATGAACATTTATTAATAAGTGAAAACACCCATAGACAAAAATATAAGACAAATTGAATTAGGCAGCATAGATTTCAACTTTGCATACATTTAAACTCGTTTAACACGCATTTTAGAAATAAAAATATAACATTTAAAAGTAAAATTTTAATTCAAGTGTATTAAACGGTTCTCTGTTATCCGTTTTAACCGAAATAGTGCCGATTCTTGTGCCGGTGTGTCGCTGAAATCTGAGCCGTCGATGGGCTGCTATTCCCCGGGGAAACTGCGAACTTCAGACCGCTACCTCGCGTTTCACTCGTAGTTGAAAGATGCCGGGACTGACTTCATAACCTGCCGATAAACAAACAGTACAGAGTTTTGAGAACATATTTTAACATCCGAATTAATTAGAAGCAGTATTATAACGAATAAAATCAGTTTATTTTATGTAAGGCAAGACATTTCCATCACGCGAAACGACCGTTGCTGACGCATTTAACGTTAGCTGACTGACATCTCCTATGTATGTTGCGTTGCGTGAAATAAATTCATTTACAACACAATTAAGACTTTATAGATGGAATAAAATGTATACAAACCTTAATTTCACTGAAGAAGTCCACTAAATCGGCGGCGCTGAGGACTCGCTCTCTCTTGAGGAGAATGAAAAGCCCGCGCTTTGACTGTAACCCAACAGCTGGGTTAAAGTGCGCGCGCTGGGTTATTTCGTTGGAGGGAGGGGGAGGGGTGCATAGTTTCAATGGTCAGTGATATTGACCCAGCCACTAACCCAACAGCTGGGTTACACAAAAACTACCCAACACTGGAAAAACAACCCAACATAATGACCCAACAGGCATAACCCAGCAATTGGGTTAAAAAAACAACCCAGCGTTTTTTAGAATGTAGCCTTCAATGTGAAAGAAATCAGTAAAATAAGATTACATCAAATCAGTCTCAAGTGAATTGTAATTACACAAATACAATAAGTTGTGGTTTCTTAATTTTCTCAAGGCAACGGGTTTCCTCAATTTAATTGAGTAGACAGAACTCAGATTAATTTGTTAGTTTTAAGTTAAGTAGATTCACACTTTTAAGTAATCATTCACATTCTCAATTTAATGAACTTAAGTTAGTCCAACTTAAAATAAAAAGTGACCACAACACATTTTCTTCTGTTTATTTGTTAATGTAACTCAGAATTGTCACGTTCACTTAACTTTTTTTCTTTTAATTTTGCATTAATTTCCTTTACTTAAAAAAAAAAATTGAGGAAACCCGTTGCCTTAAAATGATTAAGTAAAGTCAACCGATAGCTTTTTACAGTGTAATAGAAACAGGAACTAAACTAAATGAAAACTGAAATTAAACAGAAATAAACTTCAACACAAGAGTCCTAAAGAGAAACAGACACAGGACAGAAATTATATATAAGGACTCTTTTGATAGCATTAGTTAACTCCTTAACTCACTAACAAAGATTAATAAATGCCAATTATATATATATATATATATATATATATATATATATATATATATATATATATATATATATATATATATATATATAATTGGCATTTATTAATCTTTGTTAGTAGTTAAGGAGTTAACTAATGCTATCAAAAGAGTCCTTATCATTGTAAAACGTTAGCTTTTTTTTTTTTTTTTTTTTTTTTTACAACATTAAATATTTGCACATGCTTTCTCCAGTTGTCCACAGAAACCCACACGCATTCATACAGACTCACATTGATTAATGGATTTCTTCAATATCTGAGATTAAATATGAGGAACACTTTACAATAAATTATAAGTTAAAAATAAGTAAAAATAACTAACATTTTAAATGGATTATTATTAACTCAGATTATAAATACTGTAGTATTTTTCATGGTTAATATTATCTAATGTAGTAAACTGTTGTAAAGTGTAACTTAAATATTACAGATTTTTATGGCCCCGGTCACATAAAACATCTCCTGATATGCAAAAATCACACGACAGCTCGTTTAAGACTCATTTAAGACCTGTAAGACTCTGCAGTAAAAGCCAGAAAACAGTGTGATAATTGATGATGAAATTGTGATCTGGTGCTGCAGTAGTCTTCCTCTCTGACCAGCAGATGGCTGCATGAGCTGGATCACAGCGATGCAACAGCTGTGCATGTCAGTAAAACATATTGATCTAACAGTATGTTTATTCAGAGCATTTATTCAATTTAAGCTAAATTAATGACCTGAATGTAGATGCAAGTGCAGATATCGAAGGCTTCAAATGGGAGTGAGTTTACTGAATGGAGCACTTAGTGGCTCAAGAATGACGTCACAGTAAATCTTTAGACATTATCCGTGCGCCAGAGCCACGATTGGCTGACAGCTGCCGGTCTGTCTGATGATTGGCCGGCGGGAGATAATTAAACACCTACACAGATAAGACACAACTCCTCATAGTGAATATATAGGGGCTTGACCACTGAAGCCACACACAGAAGTATCAAGGCGGTCATCAAGTTCAGAGAATCAATATTTGTCTCAAACAGCAAGACAAGGTTAGGTAAGACCTCTAAAAATGTACTTTTTGTGAGATCTTTGTGGTTTCGGACAGGGACATTTTTAATTCTACTAAGTGGTTTAAGGAGTGAATGAGGAGTCAGCAGACATTCTCACAGAAGGCTCTGAGTTTGTGTGTGGCGCAGCCCACCCTCACAGAATTACACAGAGTAAAATCAGACAGATGAAGTTCAAAATCCTCTGTTTCAGGGTACCATGTTTATGCTGAAGATCTCCGCCTTCCTCGTCGCTTACGCCGCAGTCGTGTGCCAGATGTACAGCTCAGACGCTGCCCCGGCAAGGTAAAGTCTTTGTCATTCTGTCTGAGCTGAGCTCATGGATTCTTCAGTTGTTTCTCACCAGGTGGCACACTGTTGTTTGATGTTTGTCTTCAGACCTGGGTCAGAATCTCTGACAGACAGGTTTGCACTCATGGACTACGAAGCACGAAGATTACTGAGCGCTATAGTCAAAAACGTAGTGCAGATGACAGCAGAGGAACTGGAGCCGCCGAACGATGACAGCAGGTACATGCTCTCACAGGTTCTGCTGTATTTCAGGAGAGTTTTGAATGGAAAGAGTCTTCTGTGTCCATTCAGCAAGAGGCAATCAAAGTTAGTAAAGTGAGGCATCCGCTGCTGAGATTTGTGTCAGAGTCTCTCTGCCTGAATGAGGTGCATCTTCCTTTATTTCAGTATAGTGCAGTAAAACCCTGTCCGCTTTCTGAGGGAATGTCCTAACAGCAGCATGTCAACCTTCCCGTTTGCTGGAATGGCTGCATGTTAACCCCAGAGTTTTGTTGGTTAGTCTGAAGACACGCAGCATGTTCTCTCTCTTAACCTGATGCATGCAGTGAAGGGCTCTGTATGAAGACTAACGGTGGTCTGGCTGGGACCCTGCATGTGTGTGATGTGTGTGCATGTGTGTTTCTCCCGACAGCCAGGGCAGATTCCTGTCCAAGCGTTGCTCCAATCTCAGCACCTGCGTGCTGGGCAAACTCTCCCAGGAGCTGCACAAATTACAAACGTTCCCGCAGACGGACGTGGGCGCCGGTACGCCCGGCAAGAAACGCAGCCTGCTCGAGGGCAATCAGTTCACAAGCTACGAAGAAACGTTTAACGCCATCTAACCCTAACTGTGTGTTCGACGGTCCCGTTGCATGTGGATTCTGCCTGCTTGACTGATCAAACGGCTGGTTGCATTGGTCTTTTTTTTTTTTCTTTCTTTCTTTCTTTTGGCAGAGAAAGGCATGTTAAAAATCTAGATGAAATTTCTTCCCTACATAGTCAAATTCAGGAATAGTTTTTGTTTTTCATTTTACACATGCCTCTTGAATAACTGAATACATGTATTATAAAGGTAAAGATAATAATCTAAAAAAAAAAAAGTAGTATGATTTCTTTCAAGTGTTTAAGTTCAATAAAGTTATTTTTATATCAGGAACTCTTACTTTGTCAAATTATTAGTTACATTCGTTTGAATTCATTTTATAAGCATGTTAGTACTGAGTTCCTCTACAAATAAACATCAAGATTTCTGCAGGTAAGACATCTGAGATGTAAACGTGATCAAATAATAAGACTGATAATGCCATAAACATCAGTTATATGTTTATAGGATATATGTGACTCTGGAGCACAAAAGCAGTCGTAAGTAGCACAGGTATATTTGTAGCAATAGCCAAAAATACATTGTATGGGTCAAAATTATCCATTTTTCTTTTATGCCAAAAATCATTAGGATATTAAGTAAAGATCATGTTCCATGAAGATATTTTGTAAATTTTCTACCATAAATATATCAAAACTTAATTTTTTGATTAGTATTATGCATTTCTGTGAACTTCATTTGAACAACATTAAAGGTGATTTTCTCAGTATTTTTATTTATTTATTTTATTTATTTATTTTTTTGCACCTTCAGATTCCAGAATATCAAATAGTTGTATCTCATCCAAATATTGTCCTATCCTAACAAATTGATGGAAAGCTTATTTATTCAGCTTTCAGATGATGTATAAATCTCAATTTCAAAAAACTGGCCCTTATGGCTGATTTTGTGCTCCATGGTCACATATATCTGAATAATGCATGAAAGCTGTAAATGTTAAGACAGAAACAGTGTGGTCTTGATTGCGTCTGAAGTCTGCTCTCGCTCTGTGTTGAAGCAGTGTTACGGCCCAGAAGCGTGCCTGTAACACAGCCACGTGTGTCACTCACCGTCTGGCGGACTTCCTCAGCCGCTCCGGTGGGATGGGCAACAGCAACTTCGTCCCGACTAACGTGGGCTCCCAAGCGTTCGGCCGTCGGAGGAGAAACTCTGGGATGTGAGCGGCTCCAGTCGTGCGGGGTATGAACACGCTTCTGAGAGTCTCTCCTGTCTGTCCTGTGGGCATGCCTTCCTGATATTTTGTTTCCCCCTCTTTCAGCTGTGAACTCGGGCCGATTCATTTTCAGAACAACTACAGCTACAGAAATCGTCTCAGCGGTATTCTCGGCAATGATCTCTCTCAACAATTTTCAAAATGCACTTAATCACTTGTGATGATATTCCTTATGTATTGACAGAGCGTCTAAAATACAGAGAAATCTATAGATTTTTATACAAAATAAATCAGATTCGTAAAGACATCGAGTGTTTAATCTCCATCTCTTAATAAATCCAGCCTGATCAAGACTTGAGGACGGCTGTGTATATGTGCCTTCATGTTTGTGTAGGTTGTGATAATAAATGGAAAATACTGTATTGTTAACTTTGTGTTGTTATGAACTCCTGAGAAGATTAAATGTACTGTGGATACATCTGGGTGAAGGCATAGTGTTTACAATTCACAAGCCTGCTTTGGGAGAGCTCTTTCTGCTCTCGTTCAGCTTTATGAACAAACAGGTGAGACCTGCTGAACTGGCCGTGTAATAAAGGAGACAAAGCCCAGAATCCCACAGGATTCACAAACATGACTTCATTCAGCATCATCCCTCTAATTGAATCTCATGGTATCACATCTGCAGGGTTTGTTGTAAATCCGTAGCAGGTGAAGATAAGGGCCATTAACATCAGGAAATGACAAAACAATACACAGCTATTCATATATATAATCATGTTATAATAGAGCTTGTTGCAGCTTTGCTGAGATTGTGGTTTAAAAAGGCATTAGCTAATCCATCAAATATCTACCTTCGATCATTAAGTCATTTCAGTTTAACTGGGGTTTCTCACCTCTGGCCCTCGAGGTCCGCTTTCCTGCAGAGTTATCTCCAACCCTAATCAAACACACCTGAACAAGCTCGTCAAGGTCTTCAGGAGCACTAGAAAGTTACAGGCGGGCGAGTTTGGTCAGGGTTGGAGCAAAACTCCAGAGGCCCAGAGGTGAGAACCCCTGGTTTAGACCTTTCCTGATCGGTCCAGTTCATTCAGTCAAACCTGAGAAAGTGTTGCACCATCATTGTCCAACAGGTGGCAGAATGAGCCTCATTTTAAAAGCCTACTTTTAAAAATAAATCTTACTTTGAAATGAATGCTTTTGATGGATATTTTAAAATAGATATGAAGTTGGTGATATTATACAGCCAAACCCTTTAAACTAAGAACTCTCTAAAGTTGTTCATAGCTTCATCGGTTTGTTGCAGTTGGTCTCTATAGTACGGTTCCCCCTCCCCTTCAAAGTGTGCGTATGGGATTTCTCATCTGTTTTCTGGTTCAGCTGGTGAAAAGACAAGATTTGAATGCTGGAGGACGGTGCACAAGTTTAATATTATAACATATTCAGATCCTCTTTAGAAACAACTGTTTTTAAAAAGCACAAATAAAATACTCTAGTCATTTTGTCCATGTTTCCAATGTCTCTTTGCTTCTGTGACACTAAATCAGAATCACAAAAGTAAACCTTCACTTTTCTGATGATATTCGTTTGAAACATCAACATATTCAATTTGACTTCAGACACTTTGCTAGAGAGTCATGTGTGATTCTTACACCGCAGACCATACAGGATCTGTGATTATGCATTAAGGTACTTTAAGGAGCTAGAAATGTAAAAAAAAAAAAAAAACAACAACAACAATTGTTTTCCTGCAGACATACTATAGCAGAAGAAAAAAACAGAGGAGAGATATGTACTTCTGCTGTAACTTTTGTTCTTGTGGTTAATGGCAATTTACTGGAAGTCAGTGTACTCTGAGCACATTATATAACCTGAAATTATAGCCATTATTCATTTTTCACTAGTTGTTTTTACGGTCTTTCCACGGTCTCTATGCAGTCCGTTTGGATGAACTCAGCTGTGGAGGCTCTTGCGGTATCCACATGGAAAGTTAGCTTGGAAGATTGTGGCAGGCTTGAAATCAGGGAGTGTTTTTTTCTTTTTCGCTGGTTTCTCAGCGATGTTCTACTGAAGAGAGCGCTGTTAATAGTGAACAGCTGTTTGTCATTTAGTCATTGCAGTTGAAAACAAATCATAACAGCGTGAGCAAGGATCTCCTTCTTTATAAACAACCAGCAAGCCACTAGTCTTTTTTTTCAGTAAGCCATTCAAGTGCAAAAGGCCATTTTCCCTCCCCTGTTTTTAATGGTATATTTCAGAGTCAAGGTCTGAACGAACATCTAAACGTGCTTCTGAACCGATGAGTTCCAGTGAAATGTACTATGGCTTCCTCAGCATGTGCTGTCTTTTGTTTTCATAGGCCTTTTTTTTTTTCTTCTTTTTTCCATGGCTGATTTTTCCACAGAGTAGCTGAAGTGAAATCAAATACCCTGAAAGTTTAATGGTAAAAGTCTAGGAATAACTGAACCCAGACAACTCCTCCCAAAATCTCCCCTCTTCTGAGATTTTTCAAAAAACAGTCGTCTTGTCACATAAAAAAAGAGTTTTCTTTCCCATCGCAGCGGCAGCTCTGGCTCTCCTAACTGTTTTCCCCGGCGTCTGTTACCTCTCTCGTTCCTCCCATATCCCACATCTGGATTCCAGGCCCACATTTATTTATGTGACTGGAGTTGTTTTTAAGGGAGTTTAAAGTTCTTAACCATGTACCGTTGGCAGCTGGGCTGGATCCGATGAAGTCTACAATTACACTTTACCATAGCCGGTCACTCTGCAATTACATGTTTGACCACAGAATGTCTTGAAAAGCACAACCCTGCCGCTCATATGGCAGACAGAAATAGACTGGTTTCGTGTCTGGTTGGACTTTTGCCCAGCTGAAACTATGCTGCTTGACTGACGAAGAGATGTGGGCTCCGCTCATTTCAGGCTAGAGCTGCGTCGAGCGACTTCCAGATCCGCAGTGAACATCGTGCAGTGGAGACCCTCTAGACCAAATGTGCTACCTTACTGAATGGAACGCACAAACTTTGAGATACTGACAAAGTGCCCTGGTAAGTGGTGTTTTTTATTTACATGCACTTGGTTTATAGAGGTTTTTCTTCTCAGTTGTGTAAAGGGTGCCGTGACCCCCTGAACTCAGCGTGTGTGGGACAGTTTCTTGGGCAGCAGCATCAGCACGCATGATGAATAAATCATCCAGTCTGATCATCCAGGGATCTGTTTTCTGTGCAGTATTTAAAATGTCTCATGTCTGGTGATAGGAGCTTCAAACCTAGATTGATTAACCCATTTAATCCCACATTTTTCCCAGACATGAAAATATCCAAATGATGGAAAAATCAAGTTATTTTTAAATTTTTTTTAATTTATTTATTTTTTTGGAAAAAGTGTTTGAAAAATTGTGTTTTATGGTAGGTGACCGGTGGGATAATGTGTGTACTGAATTAACATATTTCTGCATTCATAAAAATTATTATATATCTTAGCCCAGCTATTTTAAACTGTTTGATCACATTCTAGGGTTAATATTATGCATAAAAACCCTTATACAACATTGATAGGTATACTGAGATAAAAGACAAAAATACAACCATCAACATATTTCAAAATTGTTACTTTTTTGTAACATATATAAACAAAAATTTATATTAGTGCTACCAGTATTACAACATCAATATTGCAACTTATTTGTTACATTTGAACTTTTAATGTAGTGCAACATTTTGTCGTTGCAACATTTTAGAGCAGTTTTCACTAACAACTGTAATTGGATTTATATTGTATACCTAAATTCACTGTTATCCCACCGGTCACAACTGTGACCATCAAGATGTTTACTCATTCTATGACCACACTCAACAACACTGAATATATGTGAATTCATATATGAATACTAGACACCCTAAAGATAATGTGCACCAAAAATCTTTGTTGTGTCTTTATGTTAACATACTTTAATAGCCTTTTGTTTCGGAGCTTTGATGCAGTCATCATCTTCTCAAGGTGCAAACAGGAAATAAACTTTTCTGGTCATGTGACAATTTGCACTAATCATGTGAAACTGCACATATTTAATTGAGACCCTTTATTTTTTTCCATATTTGCAAAAAGTGCACTAAAACATCAGTAAGTTTTTAGAGCTTTACAAATGAAAACCTTTCTATTATTGGGATTAAATGTGTTAATACACATGTCCACTTGTCTTGAATTAGTTAGTCACACCATTATCACGCTCTACAGACGCATTTAGAAATCTTGACCTCTCAAATTCTGACTGCTGCTGTTGAACTGATGGGCGTTTATGAGAAGCATCACACGTGGAGATTCTACCACTAATAACAGAGCTGGAGGAGCAGAACTGTTTAATGAGCATCTAGAGAGGAGTGAGGGAGACTCGAGCGTCTCCACTGACTCAAACAAATGCATCCGTGGATTTAAATGGCTCAGGGATACTGTTACTCCCCTCCATCCACACAGAAAGCCTCTTTGTTTTATGAGAGTCAGGCCTGGAGTCAAACTCACCCATGCAAGCTCGCAGTCAGCACTTTTCTCCAAACCCAAAGTGGAGGTTATGGTGAATTCTTTTCTTGCAGCATGCAAAACGTCTTCATAAGCAGTTTTAAAGAAAACACTCTGTAAATTGCCTACTTCATTGTGGGTGGCGGAAGAGAGCCAAGAGTTCACCATCAGTTTCATGCAGGACAGCCTGCTCTACACGTATGCTGCTTGAGCTTCTGTTTTGTGCTGTACCAGAAATTCAGTCTGGCCCTCCATCAGCCTGGAGGTCAGAGAATTACTGAATCAAAAGCAATATATTAATCCAGAATGTAGGATTAGCAACTACATTAGGTAAGCTGTTAACCTCAAGGGTAATTTGAAGTGTAGGCTAGTAACAATTAACAGTTCAGCAGCAGGTTATGTACCAGGGTTAGTTTGCTTCAGGTAAACTTCAGAGGTATTTGATGAGGCTCCAATAGACTTGACACCACACATATTGTAATGCTAAAACATTATACAAAGTTTTTTTTCAGCAGGGCATTTTCTGTATAATACAAGTTATCCTTATTTACTGTATATTGCGCTTTATACAATACAGATTGTTTCAAAGCAGCTTTAAATGTTCTAGCTTTGAATGCTACATGAACATGCTGTTATAAGACAAAAACACTAAATCACATAGTTTGTTACATGAATTTATAATATTACCTGCAGTACTGATGATGTGACTTTGTTACATTTTGCTTCCCTCTGATCACCTTGTGTGGGTTGAAATCAGTTTACTTGTGTGGCCAGCCAGTCTAGTCATCACAGCAGCTGCTGAACGAACCGCAGAGTTGAGTGTAGGTGTGTCCAGCTCCAATCACAGTTCAAACAGATAGATCAAAATACAAAATACCTGAATGAATTTTAAAAAATCATTATTATGAAAAGGTAATTTGATTTTTACAAGTATATGGAATCAGCAAATAACACTTTGCTATATAAAGATACAGAGTAGTAATGACATCCTGAGCAGACGGTGCTGTTGCAATCCAAGCTTTTCTGGGGTTGTGGCTAGGGATGCAGCCAGTGTTGCTAACCAATTTTCAGAGAAAGTTGCTAAAGGACGGTCCATTTGTTGCTAAAAATTGCTAAATGAGGTTGTGATGTCATTGCGTAATCACGATGCAAAATTGTGTCACAACATCAAATCTCAGCAAAAAATACATTTTATACATGTTAATTTAGATTTGTTTGTAAAATAGTATGCATAATATAATATTAAAATATAAATAACTGTATTTTAAATACACTGAATTATTGAACAGCTAGTAAACACTACACATTCTCAACAATTATGCGTTAAGCAGTGTATTAGTAGTTAGTTAGTGTGCTACACTCTAAGAAAAGTCTGTACAAATAGGGCACAATCTACTATGTTAATATGAAAGAATTTTCCGTATTGGCTTTTTACCTGCATTTTAAATTACACATTGTGTTTTTGGGTTACTGGGTTACAATGCATAATGGATAATGTCCTGGAAAATTACCAGTATCTTTTCTATTTTTCTTACAGTGTACTACACTCTTAAAAATAAAGGTACTTCACTATGCCATAGAAGTACCTTTTTGTCTAAATGGTTCCATAAAGAACCTTTAACATCTGAAGAACCTTTCTGTTTCACAAAAGGTTCTTTGTGCCGAAATAAGGTTCTTCAGATTATAAAACGGTAAGAAAGAGATGGTTCTTTAAAGAATCTTTGACTGAATGGTTCTTTGTGGAACCAAAAATTGTTCTTCTATGGCATCGCTTGAAGAACCTTTTGAAGCACCTTTATTTTTAAGAGTGTAACTGATCAACAATCGCAGGTACTACTAACAAATGAAAAATTACTCAGTTATTAAATTATTATTTATTATTATTAAATTGAACAATTGCAAAGAGCAGCTAGGCATCTTTGGTTTCCTCTTTTTGTGAAATTTGGATGGAAAATGTGTGCCTTTTTATTGTCTGAGTCATTTATCAAAAGTTGCTAAAAGTTGCCAAATACATTTTAAAAATTGTTAAATTTGTTGCTAGGTGCTTTTGTAAGAAAAGGTTCCTAGGGTAGTCTGAAAAGTTGCTAAATTTAGCAACAAAATTGCTAAACTGGCAACACTGGATGCAGCTCCGACCGGAAACTAACAATGAAATTTAATTTTCCAGCTATTAGATTGTGTTTTATTAACGTCTACACCAACACCATCCCTTAACCTACCCCTTACAATAATGTAAAAATAGTAATTATTGTTGTACAGTGTGACAAAAATTACGCTATATTGACGTGCACATGCCCAGTAGCTGCAGCTGTATCCCTTCTAGCCTTAACCCTTTTCAGTTGAGTTTTTGGGGACGCACTCTTGTTTTTGTCTGAATTGCGGTGCTCCCGCGTGACATCTAGTGCTTGAAAAATCGCATTTAGCACCTTTGAAGAATGTACTTAAGTGCAAATTAAATATAATGTTTTTGGACATTGAATTGCATTTTATTTACAATTAAGTTGAAATGTATTATAGTTTACATTTATATTAAACACAATGAGTTGAACTATTATATGTAATTTTATAATTACTTCTATTGTCTTTTAAATATTGGTAAAGAGTATTATCGAATGTACTAACAAGCTTTTATTGTAACTAAAATGTACTTTAATGTAATTTCTACTGAAACGTTTATGTAATGTGTTTAAATGTATTTATAATTACACTACAGTACTATGTGTATGTTTATGCTTTAGTCAACACATCAAATTAAGTGTACTTCTTTAAAAGCATTACAAAAGATAGTTCACCCAAAAATGATAATTTGCTAAAAAGGTTACCCTACATCCAAGATGGAGATGAGTTTGTTTGTGGATATGCATGTGTTGTGAATTAGGCAGAAATGGTTGTGAGAAATTCTCCTGTTTGTACAAATACAAATTAATCAGATAATGAATGAGACCTCATGATTTAAAATTAACTTTAAAGTAAAACTTTTAATTTGCCACACAAAGCGCACTTTTTAAAAGCGTATACAATCATGAAACGACTCTTTAAGTACACTTAAGTGGCCTTTATTCTATTTGTATTCCATTATCCAAAAATACCGCTTAGCTAACATTAACATTTTCCCATTTTAGCTCATTTTTTTCCTATGGAGTGAGTGGAAAACCTGAATCAACACCCAATAGTGTGTCTAAAACAGCAAAGTACAGCTGTTGGGCCTGTTTCCCTTTTATAGTCCATATGCTGCTTGTTTGCTATTCTCTTTGTCTAAGGGAGCTTGTGACAACACAACAAAGGCAACTGTTTTTGTCACAGGTCGCTTGCGTGTGCTTGCATTCATCCTCATTGCAGGAATTTCAAGTGACTGACAGAATGTTTCAGCTTTCTTCCCTGTTTCCTCCCACTTTTCATCACTTCTCATACTCATAACTGAGGCCTGTGAAAGCACTGTGTTTTGTTTGCAATGCCTTGTGTGTGATATAAATGATATTTTCATACAGTGCCATGAAATATATAAAAAATGGAAAAATGCACATAATATTCAAACACGTGTGTAGATTAATACAGTACGCCCCCACACTATATCACACTGTGTGCAGTACAAACAATGTGTTGTAATAAACTAATATCATTATTAAGCATAATTCAGTGTAGCTGCAGTAGAGGATTTCTGTTGGCTTTTTCTCTAATTGCTGTAATTTTGTGTTTATAAAGCACATTGTTATAGCAAACAAAACCAGGAGAAAATGTGCTCAGGTGATGTTGTCAAAATCATCATGTAGTGGCTCAATTTAATGATTGTTACATTTTGCATTGGTGATTATAGTAGCCCTTTGTTTCTACAGCTTGAGTTTTTGACAGCTTGAGTTTCTTGACCCTTTTAGTAATTCAAAATAATGTGCTTTTAAACAATTGCAATATTGTTTCATAGAAAACATTTTTGCATTGCTGTATTAAAAGCTTTAGATAGCGGATTTGCTTACGTTTTCTGTTTTTAAAATCTTTTAAATTAACATCATAAAGTGGTCTCTCTTCTGTTTATTGGCTGACATTAACCTACTACTCAACTGTGAAAAAAGTCCTGTTAAACAAATGCTGCTGTAATGCTTAAATATTGGGGAAAAAGAATTGTAACCACTCAGGCTTTTAGACAAGAACGCTTATCATACAATCCTCAACAGTGGTGACAATAATTATTAATACTGCAGTGCATGATGGGAGTTTTTACTATGGTGTTACCCAGCATGCATTGCAGCATGAAGAATTTTGCTGATTGTCACCATTGTTGAGATTCATATGCTGGTTCTTGATGTATGTGTGTGTGTCTAAATAGTACTGGAATTAAAATATTTATATGAATTTCATATAGTAGATTTAAAATTAACTAACTCATGGCTTTTAGAGCAATGCTTTCCTTGCAGGCTGAAGTTTCACAGAGTTGATTGTTCAAAACTTAAACCTATAAATGAAAAAGGAATAAGTCACTTTGGATGTAATCAGGCCAGTGCCTGACTAGCTCACCAAATAAAAACAACTAATTGCTGCTCATTGCACAGCACTGATTTCTTTGCTTCACAACAGCACATGCGCTGTTACAGAAAGAGATCTAACACAAGAAGTCAAGGGTCAAGAGCCCGAATAAAGCAAACACTGTTCTCCAAGTTGGTGGCATCATTTTAACCAATAAAACATCAACATCTGATCTGCTGTAATTCTCAGTAACAGCAGGTGTTCATCACTAATGCACAATCATCATTTAATTAGTCACTTAATTATCTCATTAACTTTAACTCTTTGAGGACTTGGGATTTGACTTGAGACTTGCTTGTGACTTGAAAGGAATGACTTGATTTCTCCTCTGGTGAAATCAGCTGCTGAGTTCATGGGTGGAATAAAAATATGGCAGGACTTTTAGTCTTGGTCCCCTGGACTTTACACCTCTGATTATATATGGCATTTGTGTGATTTTGGTATGAAAGACTTAGCTTTTTCTTTCCCAGACACACATATCAATAGAAAGTGGTAGCAGTGATGATTGCAAAGCACATGGACAGCATGTGCATTTGAGAGACTAGTTGCATTTCATTCATTATTAAATGGCTCAAGGTGTTTAGCCGTGTGCATCCCATCTGTTGGAAGTCTCACCGTTTCATTGGACATGAATGTCTGAGATGTTCCCTGAGTTCGGGAAGACATTAGCTGTGACCCTCTATTCAGCTCTTTACCGAAATCATCTGCCATCATCTGTGCCTTTGGATGAAAGCAGCTTTTAAATTGCTTTATAAAAGGTAAGGCACAGTTTTTTTTTCTGTCTATTATATGTCTTCTCTTATGCGTCCCTCTGTCCATTTATGAGAAGATAAGGAACTCGTTTGACACTTTGTATTTGAAATGGCAAAGGACTGTTGTACAGACAGTAGTGTGGTTTATTAGACAGATGTCATGTATTGTCATGTAGATGTCATGTAAAGTCATGTATTGAGGGCTAGTATTATTTCACTTTCGTGTTCTAAAACTCATACTCATACTCATACTCATAGGGAGGGTCTCTTTAAACAGTAACCTGACCTCACTGAGTAATCTAACCCGTCTCGGATTTCTCAGGGACTTCGTGATGACAGTCTTCAGTGACTGTCTAAGTTGTAAAATGTAGATATATGAGTACAGGAAACTTAAAAAAAACAAAACAAAAAAAAAACAAGCAATCATCAGTTGCTACAAAATATTTAAGTAACATTACTACTACAATTTAAGTTACATTAAATTATATAATTTAATTTAATAACATTTAAAGTTCTTTAAACTAAGTTTAGATAAATTAAAAATTTTGATATATATATAAGAGGGATGTTTTAATTAATTAAGTGAAGTAATTAAAGTTGTCAGTACTCAAAACTTTGAGTTGCACTAAAATAAAGATGAACAAAACACTAAGTTGCACGAAAATAAAGATGAACAAAACACTAAATATATATTTTGATTTAAATTAATGTTTATTTATAAATTACTGTTACTCAAAATAACTAGCTATATGCTTACTGATGATATTTAAGTTTGCAAACTTACAAAAATAACGGCAATCAGTTGCCTCATTTTTTTTTTTTTTTTTTGAGTTAGTAGAACTTCCGGGTTTACAGTGTAGTATACTTGTAAGTGTACTATTTGAATACTCCTTTGGACTAAACTGGCCCATTTTCTAGTATATAAAAGTATACTTTTAAGTATGCTTTAAGTATAACATAGTAAACTTTGAGTACACAACAAGTTTACATCTATGTTTTTAGTTTGTACAGCAACTATACAGGAACTTATCTATAAGTGAACTTATAGGTATACTTATAGTTTACTAATTAAATACTTGTAGCATTTTTGGCACACTTTGAAGTATAGTCTATAGTCGTAGCTTTCCTGTAGCTCAAATAGTAGAGCATGGCGCTAGCAACGCCAAGATCGTGGGTTCGATTCCCAGGGAAAGCAAGAGCTGATCAAATGTCAAAACTGTAACTTGAATGCTATGTAAGTCGCTTTGGATAAAAGCGTTTGCTAAATGCATAAATGTAAATGTAGTCTCAGTAAACTAGTAGTTTTATACTGCAAGTATACTCATAAATTTTCTTTTAGTGAACTTTACATCATACTTGAAGTATACTACTATGTTCCTATTTAGTTATTAATTTGTATATATTTTGTTATAGAATATCTGAACATACATAACATCAAAAGAAAGAGCAGGGTATCTGCTTGTAAACAAAAACATTTTGTTCTAGCTTCATTCATTATTTTTATAAACACTTGAATATGGGTAAGTTTCATAAAATAAATAAAGAAAGAGAAAGAAAGAAAGAAAGAAAGAAAGAAAAAGATTTTGAACAAAAAGCTGAAAAAAGACTATGAATTGGATTCAGAATGATAATCAAAGTGTACATGAAGTCGTACAACTCGCCAGTCATTATCAGAATCAGAATCAGAATCAGAATGAGCTTTATTGGCCAGGTATGCTTACACATACGAGGAATTTGTTTTTGTGACAGAAGCTCTACAGTGCAACAGAAAGACAGCAACAGGACAGGACACAGATAATAAAAGAATAATATACAAATAGGCAATGTACAAAAAGCAAAAACACAATATACAATATAGACAATTATGGTGTACAGGTCTAATATGTGCAAATCTGAAATGAAAAAATAAGTATGTGTGTTGAATAAATAATTTATAATAGTGTTGTGTGTTCCACTTTTAATGTCAAGTGTTCATGAGATGGATTGCCTGAGGGAAGAAACTGTTCCTGTGTCTGGTCGTTCTGGTGCTCAGAGCTCTGTAGCGTCGACCAGACGGCAACAGTTCAAAGAGGGAGTGTGCTGGATGTGAGGGGTCCAGAGTGATTTTGCCAGCCCTTTTGCTCACTCTGGATGAGTACAGTTCTTGGAGAGTGGGGAGGGTTGTACCAATGATTCGCTCAGCAGTCCGGACTACCCTCTGTAGTCTTCTGAGGTCAGATTTGGTAGCTGAGCTGAACCAGACAGTTATTGAAGTGCAGAGGACGGATTCAATGATGGCGGAGTAGAACTGTTTCAGCAGCTCCTGTGGCAGGTTGAACTTCCTCAGCTGGCGAAGGAAGTACAACCTCTGCTGGGCCTTTTTCACAATGGAGTCTATGTGATTGTCCCACTTCAGGTCCTGAGATATTATTACCTCTTCATGGGTCGACATTTTATACCATAACATTACACAGTGTTAGATTACATGTGGAAGCATCTGTTGTTTTGGTTTCTTCACTTGTGTTTTGTAAATTTTGTACAGAAGCTGTGTAATAGCGCCCTCCACATGGAAACCATGAAAACATGGATTCTCGGAGCACAAGTATAGCTTAAATATATTTAGACTTTTTCTAAGTATGTCAAGTATACTTAAATGTCATTTTAAGTATATTTCTGAGAAGTGCATAAAGCACATTTCTGAGAAGTACATAAAAAGTAGACAAAGTATACTTTCCTATTTTAGTTTAAAAGAAGTATACTAATAGCACACTTGAATAAACTTATGTTTCATAAGGGTGGGCAGACTTTCATTCAGTGTCTGCTGTCATAATGAATATTTATGTGTACCCTTGTCCTGCCTTTTGACAATGTTTTGCTCATTACAGAAAATATAATATTTTTGTAATGCATACTCTGGAAAAAAGGTCGAAAAAACCGTCACTGGGGTGATACCCTTTCAAAAAATACTAATATGTACTTTTAAAGTACTAATATGTACCATTTATGGGTAAATAAGGTCCACAGATGTACATTAGGGTGCCACCTCAGTGACAATTTTGAACCTTTTTTTTTTTTTTTTCCCCTCAAAGGTTGAATGTATTTGAATTATTCTGTTTCATTTTCTCTTCTCATTATTTTCAAACCATTCTACTCTGACAGCTGTAGTTATTTGGACCAGAAACAGACTGGCCCCTGTGTGGCTTCACCTCTCCCATGAGCATTGATGGTGTCAGGGATTCCACGCAGTCACAACCACCTCAGTCACTACAGTCACCAGTCACAACACTCACCAGATCACAAACACCCGATTACTGATCACTCGCACCTGCAGCCAGCAATCAGCACTCCTTCATAGCACACTCCACTCAGCCACTCATCGTCCAGTCTACCATTCACATACCTGAACCTAGCCTGACTCTCTCTATACTTACCTGCATGTATTTACCCTCAGATACTCTAGCGCTCCTGCGATCCCGTTCTCCTCTGCTCCAGCCTGATCCCGATCAACCTGCAAAAGACATCATCAAAACAGTCATCACAGCTAAGAACCAAAGAACTGTCATTTGTGTTTCTGCTCACCTCTTCTCAGCATCCGCTCACTCATCCAAGAAATCTGTCAAGAAACAAACCTGTGTGTTCACTTACCTCTTGTCTCCGGCCTATGTTGTGACAGAAGACCAGACCTACAACATTCACCTCCATGGATCTCCGGCACCAAACACCCACTGATGTCCTGGAGGAACTAGTCAATAACCTCCAGACTTCACTCACACTAGTCACCGCTCCTCCTGCTGTCTCTGTAAGTCCCATGGCCTTACCTGCTTCCTACATGGGTGACACAGCTGAGTGTGGCGGCTTCCTGTTACAAGTGGCTCTCTTCATTGAAATGCAACCCCAGAAGTTCACCACTGAACGCTCCGGATTGGATTGGCTAATTTAGCAGACGCTTTTATCCAAAGCGACTTACATTTGCATTCAAGTTACAGGTTTTTTTTTTTTTTACATTTTATTGGTCTTGCTTTCCCTGGGAATCGAACCAATGATCTTGGCGTTGCTAGCGCCACGCTCTACTGTTTGAGCTACAGGAAAGCTCCAAGGTAGCGTTTCTCATTTCTCTGTTAACCAACAAAGCTCTGTTGTGGGCCCGAGCAATATGGAACGCTAATAGTGTCATAATCAACTCGTATGAAGCTTTCACTAACCATTTCAAGGAGGTGTTTAGTTCAGCTACCAGAGGGTTGTCGGTGTCTGATCAGCTGCTGCTGCTGAGACAGGGCGCCTCCACCACCAGTGACTACACTCTGCAGTTTCGCACGTTAGGGGTGACTAGCGGTTGGAATGAGGCGGCCCTCCTCAGTGCCTATCGTCAGGGATTGATCGGTCATCGGTCAAGATGGAATCCAGATGGACCAGGGGAAGGTGAAGGCCATACGGGAATGGCCACTTCCACAAACGGTAAAAGATCTGCAGCGATTCCTGGGATTTGCCAACTTCCATCGTCGATTCATCAAGAACTACAGTATGCTCAGAGCTCCACTCACCTCCCTCCTGCAAGGAAAGCCCAAGTCCCTGTCCTGGAATCTCAACGCCCACAAAGCCATAGAACAGCTCAAGGAAGCATTCAGCATGGCCCCCATCCTGCGCCATCCTGACCCGTAAGTGTCATTCGTAGTAGAGGTCGACGCTTCTACCACTGGAGTTGGGGCCGTGTTGTCCCAGCAGTTTGGTGAGCCTCCTAGCCTCCACCCTTGCGCATTCTTCTCCAGAAAACTGTCCCCAGCAGAGGTAAACTACGACATCAGCAACCGAGAGCTGTTGGCCATCAAATTAGCTCTCGAGGAGTAGCAGCACTGGCTGGATGGAGCACAGCATCCGTTCATTGTCATCACTGACCATAAGAACCTCCAATATCTGAGGGATGCGAAAAGACTTAACCCCGTCAAGCCCGCTGGGCTCTGTTCTTCACCCGGTTCAATTTCACTCTCACTGAACCGGCCCTGCTAGGAGGCCCAGAAGGGAGGATCTATGTACCTACATCACAACATCAACCCCTTCTGGGCTCAGTGCATGGTATTCCAGGATCTGGACACCCAGGCAGCAGACGGACCCTCTCGCTCCTTCAAGCTCAGTACTGGTGGCCCAGTATGACCCGTGATGTCATCTCGTACGTCCGCAGCTGCTCAGTCTGTGCCATGTCGAAGACGCCTCGTCACCTGCCGGTAGGCAAGCTCGTGCCGCTGCCTGTCCCTCGTCAGCCCTGGTCCCATGTTGGGACTGACTCTGTGACAGATCTTTCCAGCTCCGACGGCAACACCTGTGTCTTGGTAGCAGTTGATCGCTTCTCAAAAAGCATGCAAGTTCATTCCTCTCAAGGGACTCCCCACAGCCTTAGAAACTGCGGAATGCCTGTTTAACCATGTTCTCAGGAACTTCAGGAATCTTCCTGAGGAGATCGTCTCGGACCGGGGCCCTCAATTTATCTCCCATATGTGGAAAGCCTTCTTCTGGCTTATGGGAGTCATGGTGAGCTTGTCCTCCGGCTACCATCCTCAGACAAATGGCCAGACAGAGTGTAAGATCCAGGAGCTCGGACGTTACCTCCGGTCATACTGCCATGATGACCAGCACAGCTGGAGCCGCTTCCTCCCCTGGGCTGAGTATGCCCAGAACTCTCTCCGCCAAGACACCACCGGATGTCTTCCAATGCGTACTCGGTTTCCAACCCAAGCTCTTCTCGTGGACGGGAGAGCCCTCGGAGGTTCCAGCTGTGGACTACTGGTTCCGAGCGAGCGAGAGAGTGTGGTACTCAGCTCACATCCAACTTCAGCACACAGTGCAGAGGCACAAGACCTTCGCAGATGCCCGTCGCTCCAACACCCCAACATACCAGCCAGGGGATAAGGTGTGGCTGTCCACCCGGGATCTGTGACTCCGCCAGCCTTGCAGAAAGCCGAGTCCCCGCTATATTGGTCCATTCCCCATACAGAGGCAGATCAATGAGGTCCCTTACCAGCTACAGCTTCCACCCAGGTACCGCGTTCACCCCAACTTCCATGTTTGCCTCCTTAAACCATTCTCTCCATCTTCACCAGGACCCACCGAGCCGGAGACACCTCCTCCTCCAGAAATTCTAGACCAGCCATCTGTCTACCAGGTTCGGGACATTCTTGATTCGCGGCGATGGGGTGGCCGGCAAGAATATCTCATTGATTGGGAAGGATATGGACCTGAGGAGAGATCCTGGGTGGTCCAGGACGACGTACTCGATCCCACACTGTTGACTGAATTCCAGTCACCAGTCACAACACTCACCAGATCACAAACACCCGATTACTGATCGCTCGCACCTGCAGCCAGCAATCAGCACTCCTTCATTGCACACTCCACTCAGCCACTCATCGTTCACATACCTGAACCTAGCCTGACTCTCTCTATACTTACCTGCATGTATTTACCCTCAGATACTCCAGCGGTCCTGCGATCCCGTTCTCCTCTGCTCCAGCCCGATCTCGATCAACCTGCAAAAGACCCAGCATCAGTCATCACAGCTAAGAACCAAAGAACTGTCATTTTTGTTTCTGCTCCCCTCCTCTCAGTATCGCTCACTCATCCAAGAAATCTGTCAATAAACAAACCTGTGTGTTCACTTACCTCTTGTCTCCGGCCTGTGTTGTGACAGATGGAGCCTTGTTATAAGTACAAACATAAAAAATTGTCACATAAAATCATCCAGTTTTAGCAGAAATGATCTTGATATGGAGGCTGCTGTTTGTGCAGTCAGTGTGATCTTATGAGTATTCATATGTTTTTTTTATTTCATTTTTTTTTCATTTGCACATACACTAAAATGTACATTAATGAGAGAACAGAAAATGTAAGTCATTACCATATGCACAAATGTTTACATATGCATTACAAATGTTTATGAATCCTTATTTAATTTCTGGATATTTATTGTTTATGATCAGTGAGATTACATTTTAACATTTCACTCTGTTCTGTCTCATTTCACTCTGTTCTGACTTCTGATGCCAGCTTGTTTCAAATGATTACATTTTAAACAAGGGCACTCTTTAACATTTTTAAATGAATACAATTTCTGTGATCATTTAACCATTCATGGAACTAACATGATTACATGACATGATTTAACCATCATGTAATATTTGTTTTTGATTTGGTTAAAAACCAGCATAAAATAGACCACGAATGCAGCATAAATTTATCATAAATCCATTTTACTTGTGTGCTGTAATCCAAATATTCAGACTACATGATTGCGCTGATGCATTTCAAGTCACTTTTATTTATATTACACTTTTTACAATACAGATACAGTTTTAAAATGGCTTCACAGGAATAAACATGAAACATGCTGCAAAATTTGTCAGTAATGAAACAACTTCATTTTCAGCTACAGTTCATGAAACAAACTCAATTCAGTTACAAAGCAGCTCTACAAAGACATTATTCAGCTCAAGTCAGTTCAGTGTTGGTTCAGTTCAGTTCATCAATTAAGTTAGTGTTAGGAATTAAGAAACAAGTTTTAGCTACTGACAACTCAAATTTTATTCTGTACCTCATACATACTGGCAGAGAGCACCTCAAATGCAACACGTCGTCATTTGGACTGCTTTGGTACTGCATTTTTGGAACAGGTTGTTGTGATTGCACTTGTCTGCTTTTTACATTTTTCTCTAAACTATATAAATTTAGGGAAATGGTTAGGGTTAGATGTTATGTACGAATACCTACATATCAACAATGAAAGCAGGCTAGTCTCAGCAGCTGAATATGTCACATCGTTGAGGTCTGATGAAGCGGGTCCTCTCACTGAGAGCTGATTAACCGTCCTGCTCTCCACAGGCCTCAGAGCCTCTGAGCCGTACAAGAGCTGCTGATCCACAGCTTCTTCAGAAGCATCACCGCATGCAGCCATCTATTTTGCGTTTTCATTATTTGCTTGTTTTGTCCTGTTGTCGACAATTGAGTACATGCACTCATGCGCAAATAATACTGAGGAAGTGTTTAGTTGATGGGCCGCTAGTGATTTGATGGACGCAGTGATTATGTAACCGAGTGAGCCGTCACCTGCTCTCTGTAAATGTCTTATTGTGACTGTCAGTTTTTGAAAGGAATGACTCATTTCCATTTGGCCTTTGAATTCATTAATTTTGTATACAAGAAGTCATTAGTAATTTGTTATAATACAGTTGCCACACACAAGTGTTTATATCCCTGTTGAAAAAACAGCATATGCTGGTTAGGTATGTTTTGAAGCATGGCAGCTGGTTTGAGCTGGTTTAAGCCGGTCCTTAGTCAGTCATGAGCTGGTTTAAGCTAGTCCTGAGCAGGAGCTAGTTGCTTCGGACCATCTCATGACCAGCTAAGGACCAGCTTAAACCAGCTCAAACCAGCCGTCATGCTTCAAAACATACCTAACCAACATATGCTGTTTTTTCAACAGGGATGTGTTTATTTTGAAACAGTTTTCACATTCTGCTTCTTTATACTGTTTAAAGATCCTGATTAAAACTTCTTCAGAGCTAGGAGTTACAGACAATTAATCAATACTCTTATAACATCTGCCAACCAATCAGAGTAGAGAATTCAGCCCAAGAATATTTGTTTGCTTAGCGAAGCCCTGTTGTCTATTGTTAAGTCGATTTCTTTAGTTCTGTAGGAATCTCCAGTCAATCGCTTACACTCTTTAAAAAAAAGGTGCTTCACGATGCCATAGAAGAACATTTTTGTCTAAACGGTTCCATAAAGAACCTTTAACATCTAAAGAACCTTTCTGTTTCACAAAAGGTTCTTTGTGGCGAAAAAAGGTTCTTCGGATTATAAAATGCTAAGAAAGAGATGGTTCGTTAAAGAACTTTCGACTGAATGGTTCTTTGTGGAACCAAAAATGGTTCTTCTATGGCATCACTTGAAGAACCTTTTTAAGCACCTTTACTTTTAAGAGTGTAAGAAGACCATATGTGCCTACGTGGGATATTTAAGAGGGCTTTTGATGTAAAGATAGCAGAGATGGTAAGGAGGTAGTTCATCATGGTGCAGATGTTTAAACAGATTTTTTTTTTTTTTTTATCTTGAATCATGAAGGTCTTTTGCTAACAGAGAAGGTCATTCAGTGATAACGTGGTCAGATATATCAGGAATGAGCTACATTTAGCCCGCTCAGCCATCAGAACCCCTCAAGTTAAGATCTTGGTGCTCTCACGGTTTAAAGCATGAGAAAAAAGGCCCTGATTACATCCATAAGAGCTCCTCATTCCCTACTTTTACAGACAGTACTTGTGATGTGTTTTCTGCTAATGCTTGATATTGTGTTTTTGTGATAATATACCTTTTGGGACTTGAATGCTACTGTGGACTTTCAGTCAACCCACTTGCTAGTGCTGGAATGCAAGAGCAATGACAATGAACAATGAAGAATGAAGAATGAGTTCATAGCTGGAAAAGCGTACCTTCCAGTAGTCCTCTGGTTTAGATTATGAGCACTTGGCCTGCTCCTTCATCAGGTTCTTCTTTCTGTGTAGCAGTGCCAGATTTGAGTTTTACTGAATAGACTGAGTAGACAATAGACTGTGTTTAGAAACACTCTTTCAGCTCTGGGGATCATTTTAAAGGCGTGCGAGATTTAAAGCACACAACAGTGACATCTTTACTAAGTAACTAAGCATCATGTTGTTCAAAGCTGTAAGATCAGACATGTTTATTTCTATTTGCACATCTTTAAAGTGCTTTACAAACAAACGTGTCAAAATGTACATAATACAACTGAAAATTGTAATTTAACCCTAGTAGGCTTTTCTGTTATTTTTTACTGATTTCATTTATATTCTTACTATTCTCTTTTTCAAAAAGTTTAGGAAGGTATAAAAATAAATAACTGAAAGATACTTCTAGAAAAATTATGACAGATTATGATTACAAAAATTATTACTTCTTATGACAGAAGAAGTCTACTAGGTCTATGATCTACAAGCATATCTGTAATATGTCAGTCTGTCAGTCTGTAGAAGAAACAACACTTCATTTCTTAATAGCCACCTGACATCTGTGCAGCATTTCTATTGACTCTGGCCAGAATTTTTTTATGAACTATTTAATGGCCTTTTTGGGAAGGCCTGTTAAGAGGTAGCTTGGCTTGTAATGAATTCATGATTTTGTTCATCTTTGTTTGAAACATCTAATTTCTTGCTGTATATCTGAGATGATAATAAGCTGAAATCATCATTGATTTTGTATGGCTGCTATAAAATAGTCTAAAATGATTCTGCGGCGCTTAACAAGTCTACTGTAGTATTTATAGAAATGCACGGCTTTCATCACAAATATCCTGTTGGATAATAAAATATTTGAGTACAAATTGTCTTTGAGACTCAAGAGTGAAAAATCTGTTTCTGCAAGACACGAACATCTAAAATCAAGTTATTTACTTTCTCTTTGTTATTCCGTAACATGTACAGCTACAGCTATATTAGAAATGATACCTAAATCACACTGTTACATTAGTCACCACAATATCAAATCACTTGATTCCAGTGAAATTGGCTCTTATAGTGAAATGATGAGATCATTTTCGATGGCACTTGACATGTCACTTAAGTGAATGCTAATGGTCATTGACATGCTTGACTTGTCTACTTCAGTTTGTATATTCATGTTGTAGGTGGTTTCAATGACAGCTCTTGAGAAAGAAAAAAGACAGAGGGAGATTTTCTATGGAAACATTAAAACTGACAACGCAGGTTGAAGTAGAACTTCTTTGTTCTTCTCCTGCATTTAGAAAGAGTTTTATTCGCCAAGTGTGCACAAACACACAAGGAATTAGTTGTGGTTTCCAGGAGCTCTAGGTGCACACATACCAACATCGTTTCGATGCCTTGCTCTAGGGGACCTCGGTTGTGGATAAAAGAAAGCGCTGCTCACTCACTCCCCCCAACAACATTTTATGCTAGTACTCAAGCCCACAACCTTCAGGTTATGAGTCCAACCAAAGACTATAGAAATACAAAGACAGTTCACTCCTATACTTATGAATGGAAGAAAGTGCAACGCGCAATATGGCAAGATAGTCCCGCCCACAGATATAAATACATGTCTATGGTCCCGCTTTCTAAATGAAGGAGCCAATCGTTGATTTGGTAAAGTCATTGCATCACAGCAGCAGCCGTTAGAAGTAGAGGTCTTCACGGGTCCACTTGGATCCGAAAACCCGAGACCCGACCCGAGACCCCAGCGGGTTCGGGTCCAAAACTTCTATGAGTGCCTCGGACACGGGTTGGGTTCGGTATTAGCAGCCTCAGGTCTCGGGTAATTAAAATAAATGTGCTTTTCCCAAATGGACCCGATTAGACCCAAATTCTTTTAAACTTTCCTGTATGCGTAGCCTACTTGTGCGTTCATGTTAAGTTCATTTTTGAGAAACCCACGTAAAAAAGGAACATGCGTTTGTAACCTCAGAAATCTATCTTATGTGATCCATCAGGAAATCCACTCACTTCATAACGCTGCGTGTCAATTCAAGGCTTGTCTTTTTTTGTGTGCAGAAGCCCTTCACCGGAGATGAGGTAGCTAACGTTGTAGACAAAACTAGCAAATCCATGATTTATTAACCTACCGATTTAATTTTTATAAAACTATCACGTTTATATTTCAAATCCACTGGTTACAATTGAAAGCCAAACTCAGAAATAACATGTATCCATCAGGCAGGCAAAATATAAAGTAATAGGCTAATAAGTAAATAAACTGAATGAAAGGAATGGAGCAGCTGCCAAATCAGTCAGCAGGACCCTGGGACTTTTCCGGACCGATGCGGTGCTGCAGGCTGTGCACACGTCAATGCCGTTTACGTTTTTAGGATTTTAGGACCCGAGAAGACCTCTAGTTAGAAGCTCCGGTTCCCATAGAAACCTGAGGCTGGAGCAGCAGCTGCGCATGCACGGTCATAAGCACGTTGGAGCTACGCATGGGCATTGGCTGTTCTAGCCTGAAAAATAAGCTTTTTAAACGCTATTTGAGCATAAGAAACAACATTCATGGGGCAGTTAATTTCAGCTTTTGTTACTGATTTGAAATATGTAATTTAATCACGAGTTCAGCAAGCCGTTTTTGAGATATCAGGATTCCCCCATTCATTTAGATAGGACTTGGTCTTGTTTGAGCTGCCAGGAGGCGTTGCAAATATGGCGGCCGAGTGAACGGACTTTCCTTGAAAAGGACTTTGGTCCAACTCTCTAACCATTAGGCTACAGTTGCCTTTTGTGAGTTTGTTTTTAGTCACTGGTTATAGTATTGTGATACTATTGCTCTGTATTTGTGTCGTGTCTTCACGTTTTGGGTGTGGCGTCTGGATTCAGACACTCCTATGGATCTGGTTTCAGTATCAGGATCTAGACACTCACACTCCATGCTGTGTGTCTTCATCTGGTGCACATGGCTTCAGTTTCACTTTTCTTGCCATGTGCTTTTTTGTCCTGTCTTGACTGTTTGCATGTGAGCACATGGTTCTGTTTTGTTCATTTGCAGTTTGTACATTGTTTTGTTTTGTCTGGTTATGTGCTCATTCATCTCACATGTTGGCCCCGCTGTGCTTGTTACATTGTTGTTAGTTCATTTGCTTTCTTCCCTGATTTTTATGATTTCCTTCCATATAATCTCTCTTTAGTCTTCCTCTATGGTCAGTTTTCTCTTTCAACTAGTGTTATGATAGACCAGCAGTTTGAAGAGAATCTTGCTAGCCAAGCGAGTTAAAGCTGACCTGTTTATATCAAGCAACTGTACCTGAATTAACACAACAGGTTTCATTTGAAGATAGCTCTATTAATGCCTTCTTGGCTACTGCGTTTTGTTTCCACTACAGTAGTGCAAGAGCACATGCAAGCATAAAAAAGGACAGCATGCTTACAGTTGTGTTTAAGCTTGCACCTTTGCGTTTGTATAATTAAGTGTAGGTCAGTGGCCAAAATTCTGGACAGGTTTTTGCAGACAGTGCATTTTCAAAACTGCTATGGTGATATTATAATATTGGATACTGCTCATATCATAATTCATATCATAAAGTGACAGAAACATGTATTTTTACTGATTTGTCCTGAGATAGCATTATTCATACTCCAAAATCATAGATACCAGCTTCCAGCGTAGACGTGTAAACTTCAATCCGTCCTGCTGCAGGATGTCATTAAATGAATCAGAAGAGAGTACAGGCTTTCACGGTTAGCAGGTTGTGTAAATTGAATCATGTAAATGGGATACATCAATAAATAACATGGAATGAGCACTAAAGCTTACTGAGTCACTGGATGGCATTCTGCCAGTAAATCAGAAGATAAGACATATTCTTTTGGCATAGTAATAAAATTACTATGGAGGAAAGAACAGAATGAGAATAGAACCTCTTCAATTTAGATCAATGTTGGTAGATGAACCTGGACAGAGTCTTTCAACCACACTAACATCCCTGAAACAGTGACACTGTGGGAAACATATCACTCATTGCAAAATCGGTATTTTTACCAACAAGATAGTACAGTATATATTTGGACACTGACACAATTTTCATAATTTCGGCTCTGTATGCCACCAGAATAGAATTAAATTAAAATAATCAAGATGAAATTGAGGTGCAGACTTTAATTCAAGGGGCTGAACAAAAATATAACATAAAATGCTTAGGAATTACCTCCTGGAGAGTGTTCTTCACTTGGCTGGATGTTGTGAAACGGTTTTTCTTTACCATGGAGAGGATCATCCAATCATCCACCACTGTTGTCCTCTGTGAGCATCCAGGCCTTTTTATGTTGCTCAGCTCACCAGTGTGTTCTTTTTTTTTCTCAGAATGTACCAAACTGTTGATTTGGCCACTCCTAATGTTCCTGCTATTTCTCTGATGGATTTCTTTTGGTTTTGAAGCCTAACAATTGTCTGTTTTACTTGCATGCAGAGCTCCTTTGACCGCATGATTGAGTTCAGAGCAATAGCTTCCAAATACAAATGGCACACTTAGAATCAACTCCAGACCTTTTACCTGCTTAATTGATGTAGAATAAATGAAGGAATAGGCCACAGCTTTTGAGTCAACTGTCCAATTACTTATGGTCTCTTGAAGAAGGGGGGATACATATTAAAGAGCTGTAATTCCTTAACCTTTCCTCCAATTTGGATGAGAATACCCTTAAATTAAAGCTCAGAGTGTGCACTTTAAGCCCATATTCATTATATAACTGTAACTTGAAAACATTTTGGTCAACAGCTAAAATAATAAAAATTGTGCCTGTGTCCAAATATATATGGACCTGACTGTAGCAGATGGCAACACAACAGTGTTAATACACAACATTAACCAGACTTGGGAAGAGCATTACAATTACATAACTTACCCACACATGGAGTAGCGCAAGACTAGAAACTGCCACATAGACTACACTCTAAAAAAAAAAAGGGTGCTATATAGCACCAAAAGTGGTTCTTTGGATCGTAATCATAGGGGAACCACTTTTGGTGCTATATAGCACCTATTCTTAAAGGTGCTATATAGCACCTTTTTCAAATAGTGCTATATAACACCATAAGAGGTGCTATATAGAACCAATAGAGGTGCCATATAGCACTTTTTCTCAAAAATGGTGTTCAACAGTGGTTCTTTGGCTTTTAATCATAGGGACACCTTGTTTGGTACTATATGGCACATATTCTTAAAGATAAGAAGCTTTATAGCACATTTGTCAAATTGTGTTATACCGAACCATTAGAGGTGCCATATATGATTACCATAGATGAGCCAATATGGTTCTAAATGACACTTTTACTTAAAAGATGAATGATAACTAATTGTTTCTTACCAAATTGCGGCTTTAAAGATTAAAAATCCTGTACTAAATGCTTACTGAGAAACAAAATACATCACACTTTCAAAATCTTTTAATTTATTTCTATCAGCAGCAAATAAAATGAGTGCTGACAAGCCAGGGAATATACATATATAACATCACAATATACTGGGAGTTGTTGTTTTATACACATACAAAATAATGCAACAAGCTTGAAATATGTACATTTTTGAAAAAGAGAGAGTCCTGGTTTACATAAATATACTGTAGACCTGTAATCAGGTAACTTTTTTTTGCCTACGGTCTTAGGCCTACATTAGTTCTTTACTTTATTTGGAAAATCTAGTCTTTTTAACATTAAAGGGATACTCCACCCCAAAATGAAAATTTTGTCATTAATCACTTACACCCATGTCGTTCCAAACCCGTAAAAGCTTTGTTTGTCCTCGGAACACAATTTAAGATATTTTAGATAAAAACCGGGAGGCTTGTGACTGTCCCATTGACTGCCAGGTAAATTACATTGTCAAGACACAGAAAAGTTTAAAAAACATCGTCAAAATAGTCCATCTGCCATCAGTGGTTCAATCTGAATTTTATGAAGCGACAAGAATACTTTTTATACGCAAAGAAAATAAAAATAACGACTTTATTCAATAATTCGTCTCCTCTCTGTCTCTCTGTGTCAGCGTAGCGCCATTTTGGAGAATACAGCTGGATGCAAACTACATACACTATTCTGTGTCTACCACACCACAAGGATGCGCTGTTTTGGTTCAAATCAGAGCATAAATGCACATAGAAACGTATCACGGGTGACACAGAATAGTGTACGTAGTTTGTGTCCAGCTGTATTCTCCAAAATGGCGCTACAGTGATGCGGAGAAACAGAGAGGAGACAAATTATTGAATAAAGTCGTTATTTTTATTTTCTTTGCGTACAAAAAGTATTCTCGTTGCTTCATAAAATTCAGATTGAACCACTGATGGCAGATGGACTATTTTGACGATGTTTTTTATACTTTTCTGTGTCTTGACAGTGTAATTTACTTGGCAGTCAATGGGACAGTCACAAGCCTCCCGGTTTTCATCTAAAATATCTTAAATTGTGTTCCGAGGACGAACGAAGCTTTTACGGGTTTGGAACGACATGGGGGTAAGTGATTAATGACAAAATTTCATTTTGGGGTGGAGTATCCCTTTAATAGTGAGTGAGTGAAATTACTGAAAATTAATAATACACAATCATGTGCAAAATAAGTTGTACACTATGAAGAACTACAGTATCTTTCACTCTTTCACTGTCAACAGTGTACTAACATTTCTGTAAGTCCTTCAGGATTTTAAAAACAATAGAAACTGCAACTAGACTTGGAAGAGGCCCAGAAATATAGAATATTGACTTACAGTGACAGGAAGTATAGTGTAAAGCTGTGAAGGAATGTTCCGTGTAGGGACACTGTGTAGGTCTGATTCAGATCATGAGCTTTTCTAATGAGCTCATGATCTGAATCAGATGCGTTAAATAAGTGAGACATGTACAACATGTGGGGGCAGGTTGCCAGGACTGGAATTGAAAACCGCTGCTACAGGAGGAGTCCCAGTGCCGTCGAGATGTCCTCGCTCTCCTCTGTGATTACCTGTCCATCCAATGTGAGCACAATGTGGTCATACTGCATGAGATGACCCTCCCTACAACCTTTAAGCTTCCTCTTAGGTGTTGGGATGGGCTGGTCTGAGAATGGCCCTGGGGGAGAGGGAATAATAATTGCATTTATTTGCAAGGCAAACCTTATGAGTTAAATTACTTTTAACTACTGTCATACAACTGCTCAAATACTTTTGGCCATGAACTGAAAATGAAGAAAAATTCTCTCCAGTTTGATAGCATAGTTTGTGTAGACCAACAAACAAAAAACTAATGTTTCCATTGAAATCATCTGAATAACAAAATGTGCAAAAAATGTAGTGCTTTGATTAGATTGTGTTTCACACACTGTAGTCATCTGTTCATGGCTCACCTCAACTTCAAACAGAACCCCGGGTCCTCCTTGAACAGAGCAGGCAAGAGCAGAATAGCTGCTTCCAAGCCTTTTTAAACAAAATAACCTCATTAGATTAACATGACATGGTGGATACTTTTACCCTTTTTTTTTTTTTTTTTTTTTTTTTTTTACATCCATTACTGTGTGTAAGACAGATAAATACAGGAAAAAAGACAGGTATGATCTCAGGCAGAGAGGTAGGGCGTCAGTCAGTGGTACAATGAAAAACTAAGCAGTAATGATTTAATTACCTTTTTTCAGTCTGCCATCTTCACAGTCATCAATCATGCACCTGAACTTCTCCTTCAGGGGACTCCGCGAAACTTGAAGGACTCGGGGTGTCATTACAGAGAGCTGTGTGAGAATTTGTTGGTCCACGTGAATATTGGCGTGGTCTCACAGACCCAAAAGGAGCTTATGTTAAGAGGAAGGCAAAGGAGGAAAGACATTTATTAAAATATAGTCATAACTCATACAGTTAAATAAAGAGGCAATTAACACACTACTGCACTGAGCATTTTGGCCAGTCTGAAACACAGGAACTCAGAGAGAGTCTCCTCTGTGCTATATTTGGAAACACGATTTGTCCGATAGCAATTTATCAGCACCATCCTTTCTCTGAGGAGCTCTACGTTTGGTCTAAGCTTCTCTGTTTCCTCCTTCATTACACGCAGATGTTCCCTGATGCTTTGTTAATTTTCTCCAGCATCAACCTATTGGGGTAGTTAAATTGTTAAAAATGGGGGCTGTCAAATAAAATGTAAAAAAAAACAAAAAAAAAAAAAAACAGTCTTTAGAAAATCTTTAGTCGAGGGCAGCCCTACTAGAAAGAGTCCAGCCTTCTAATTATTATTAGGCAAATAACAAATAGTAATGATCAAAAAGTTATGCATGACAATCAATAATCTTAAATATGGAAATGTGGCTTAGCCCTTTTCATCCAACTTGACAATGTACTGATGATTTTATACTCAAACAAATTTCCTTTTGATTTTTCAGTTATTCCAGCATGAACCATCTGTAACATTAGAGGAATAATTTACTCAAAATGTAATTCCAATCCCATATAACTCACTTTTGATGAACACAAAACACATTCTTAAAAAAAAGCACCCACAAAAACTTAAAATTTAAAAGTAGCTTATGTAAGTCATGTGTCATATCTTATGAGGTGACAAAATCACTTTTTATTATTTATTTTTTTTAACTCACTCAATATAGAAAGTTTAAGTATAGAAAGTTTAAGTATTTAAGTTAAGAGTTTTTTCAAATTAATATTCGAAAATAGCACTCAAATCCAGTAAATCAACATCAAAATAACTCAATGTACAAGCTTCATGATATGATATGACATTTGGTCACGAGACATGCAGGTTTACAATGGTTTGATTTGTCAATATGATGTTACAAAAAACATTGTAAATGAGGTATAACACTTACTTTAGGTCCCTTGTTGATAACTGTAACCTCTTTGCCTGCTCCACATCGTGAATCAAAGCAAATGTCTCTCTGAGAAAAGTTTAGGAGCACACATCACATAAATGTCTCTGTAAAACTATGTTATAAATATGTTATAAATACATATTGTGAATGACGTAAATTACTTACTTTTGGTGTTTTCCAAAAAGTAACATCATCTCAGTCTTCTCAGTATCACGAGTCAAAGAAAATTATGTATATGAGAAAAGTGTAGGACTGCACAGCACAAAAATATCGTTATAAAATAATATAACGTCACAAAAGCACATATGTAAATGAGACTAACGTTAAACACTTACTTTCAGTGTTATCTCTGTTAAAACCTTTGTGTCTGCACAGCGAGTCAAAGGAAATGTCATCTGAGAGAAAAGTTTCGGCCGTTTTAACGCGCACAGCATATAAATATCACTATAAATCAATATGTTATAAAATACATATTGTAAATGAGATAAAACACTTACTTTCAGTGATTTCCTGTTAAAAAGCAACCTCTTCATCAGCTCCGCACCGCGAGCCGCACACACAGCAAAGAAATATTATTCTAAAACAATGTGATGTTATAAAATTAATACTGTGTGAATAACATAAAACACTTAATCTCTGTATTTTCCGTCGTCGTTTGCTCCGCGTCGCGATTCGCGGGTCAAAGAAAAGGGCGACTGTGAGAAAAGTTTCAGCTAGGGATGAGTGGATCGATACTTTCGATACTGATTTTGTATCGAAAGGATCGATCCTCAAATAAAAATATCGATTCTGAAGTGCCTTTTTTAACCATTAATTTTATTTATTTATTAAGAAATTTGGTGCATAAAATAAGCTTCTAAGTGGAAGAATAGACTATATTAGCGAATAATTGTGTTGGATAGAACCATTTCTCCTGCTCATCGGAACACGCAAATACTGAAAGACAGAATCAATCAATCAATCGATCAATCAATCAATCAATCAATCAATCAATCAATCAATCAATCAATCAATCACAGACAGTGTTCGTTGCTGACGCATGGCTCACAGTAAGTAGTGGCTACGTTTACATGCAACCAAATAATCCATTTGTAATAGGATTGACGGATGAATCGGACTGAAAAGGCTTCATGTAAACACCTTAATCGATCCGATTGAGCTCGATCTGAATGAAATTTCGATCGGATTGAAGGGGGTTGTTTATTCCTTTTCATGTAAACGAGTAGTGTTTGTTCAAATAGGGCTGCGTTTCCCAAAAGCATCAGAAGCATAAGTAGATCTTAAGAAACCATTGCCACGTTATTACATTACATTACATAACATTGTTACTATATATAAAATTAGTTCTGAAAAATGCATCACGGTTTTCTCAAAAATATGAAGCAGCAATAATAATCAGAAATGTTTCTTGAGCAGCAATTGATATCAGAATTATTTCTGAAGGATCATGTGACATTTAAGACTTGAGTAATGATGCTGAAAATTCAGCTTTGATCACAGATGCATTTTAAATTACATTTTAAAATATATTAAAATAGAAAATAGTAATTTTTAATTGTTATATTTCATAATATTGCAGTTTTTACTGTATTTTTGTTCAAATAAATGCAGCCTTAGTCAGCATGAGACTTATCAAAAAAATAAATAAATAAATTACAAAATCTTACTGACCCCAAACTTTTGTGTACATGTAATATTTATTTTAAGTTTGTGCAAGTAAATTTATCTAAACTGGTTGTTAAAAGTTCAAATGGATTGTGTTATGTTCTGTAATTGCTGTTAGTAAATCTGTCAGGAAAAAAATAAAAATAATAATAAAAAAAATATGCTAAAGTTTCACCTTTAGGGATACAACAGCCTGGCAGCCTTTTACAAAAATTAACCATGGTTTTATTACAGTAAGAACAGTATTTGTAGTAAAACTGCAGTAACCACAAATTTACCATGGTAATAATAATACATTTTAGTAACATGTTTATTTTTTCACGAGGTACCCTCAAATGTGCACCTTTGTAACATATCTACCATTAAAGCATGCAAACTTGTATGGTACTAATATGCTCCCTTTTAGGGGTGTAGTTGCACCTTTGAGGTTACTGCCCCGTAAAAGGCTAAAATACAGTTATAGTATATTTTATTTCTGACAGTGTAAACAAAAAAAAACAAACAAACAAACAAACAAAAAAAAGCCTATGAAATGTAAAAAAAAAAAAAAAAAAAAAAAAACTGCTTTAAAATCTAATATTAAGTGAGTATAATTACTGATTATATTCTTTAAATAATTTAAAAGATCAGTTTAGTTTATAGGTATAGGTATAGGTATAGGTATAGGTATAGGTATCGATATCGATATTGACGATACTAGGCTTGAAAATATCGGTATCGGATCGAAAATAAAAAAAGAGGTATCGCCCATCCCTAGTTTCAGCCGGTTTAGGCGCGCAAAGTAGGTAAATGTCCCAGATGTAACACCTTCTTCTTGTTTGATGGCGAATAACTCCTTAAGAGCATTATCGCCGCCTATTGTACTGGATAACTGGTTGTGGATAATTCAACGCCAGAGCTTTAACTCTTTACTGATTTTACTTTTATATGGTATGTGTAAATGAGTTACAAAGACATTTTATTTTGTGTGTGTTCATTAAATAAAAAAAAAAATATTGTGTGTGTTTGTTTGTGTGTGTGTGTGTGTGTGTGTGTGAGTGTGTGTATATATATATATATATATATATATATATACTGTATATTATAAATTAAAATCTGATGTACAATTAGTAAATTAAGTTTAATTTACTGCAATTACAAAATTTGGAGTATAATGACGTGAGGTGTGGGCAAGTATTGTAACCCATACTTGCAATTTGTTTTCTGCATTAATCCCATCCAAGTGCAAACACAGTTAAAAAACTTAATGGCTGGCTTAATGGCTTCTTTATGTACAGCAGTGGTGCTCTATAGCACCTTAACCACCCCAAAGAACCGCTGAAGAATCATACAGGTGCTTAACAGGTTCTTTATACGGTAGCGGTGCTATATAGCACCTCAACCTCCCCAAAGAACTGCTGAAGAACCGCTGAAGAACCTTTTTTTTTTTAGAGTGTACCACAGTCCGATGTCCTGCTCCATGGACTGATGGCTACTCCCTCAGCTGATGAGAACAGATGCTCTGTTGCCTCTCTATGGCCACATGACTGCCATCAGTCCCAGAACTCAAGTGTCCTGGCCTCCTTCATTATCTGTGGGGGTTCAGCTGATTGGGGAAATGGGCGTTTCAGGGCTGGCATGGGGTTAGAATTGTTTCATATTCGCAATAATGATCCACAAATAAATGTAGAGTTTCACAAAAATTCACAGACAAACAACAACAAATATATGTTAGGACTTTCATTTTCATCATCTCTGGGCCAGAGACATGGTCAATCCGCTTTTTCTGGGACGAAGACTCAGGAGGTGCTGCATCTGTTGCTGGATAAAGACTCTGAGCATATCTGGTATCTGTCATAATGTGGCCCACCCTTCTTTCATTCTGTGGAATTTATTTGCATAGTCCAAACACACAGTTAGAAAAGTGTCACTTACTGATGCATTTTTCACTTACCAAACCACTACCAGAATACCTTTGACAATGTTTTGAATGAATAAAGTCCAAATGTGATCAAACTGTCATGCATGCATTCATTTGTCCGTTAACTGCTGAATTTGTGTAAGATGTTGCACTACACATACCTGTCACTGAGGATACTTATTTCTCTGAATAAGTATGCAATGGATGTGTTGTAGTTGCATCAGTTTTAAGGTTTGAAAACATATTTAGGAATGGATTTGGATGGATCTTTGCGATCTCTTTTTACTTCACCCACTGCTGTTGTGTCTGGGGTCCTAAGACATTTATATGGTGGTCACAGGCCAAAACCTGGCCTAGTCTCTAGATGGGTGAAGAGCAGAAACTGCATGTGGGTTAATGAGAAGTCCTGTCTTTCCTGGGCTTGGTACCTGAGGTCTTCTTCTTGCCCTCTGAAAGGTCCAATCAAAATGCAGCAAACCTTTGTCCACTGTTGCGGACAGTGGACAAAGCCCTGGAATGTGCTGTTCACCACACAATCTATAATTATTATTACGAAGTGTATTTAGTGTGTTCACCTGGTTATTGCTCTGTTGCAGGACACGTGATAAAAGAGATAAAAACACTACTGTTATGCCATATAAATATTGAGTTACATTAGTTAGAAAGCCAACTTGCGATCATGCTGGACAATAACATTTTAAAATGCCAATAAGCTGTAGTAATTGTGACTAGCCCTGTGACTGACACTAAATTCGCCCAGGTTCTAGTGATACAATGCAATTTAATAATGACCTATTCAGTCTGCCAAATTTAATGAACTAAATAACAGACTAGTAGGTAAACATCAGATTTTATATCAAACATATTTTTTATTTTCCTTTATTAGATTATGCAAGCATTAACCCTGCGTTCCATTCGGAAGGGCTCATCCCTATGCCCTAATCCCTTCAAAGGGGTTTACCCTCCGGAGTGAGAGCTTCGAAGGGTTGAAGGATGTAGGGGACCAAACAACTGTTTCTTGAAGTGCCCTTCTTCATCATCATACGGAAGCGCCGTCATCATGTAAAGAATCTATGCAAAGGATCATGGGAGCCCGAAATGTCTATCAGTTGTACCCTTCGAAATCCTTCATTCCGAAGGGCCCTTTGAAGTGGCTAGTTTTGAGCACTTCGGTTTGGAATGACCCTTCAATATGGCGGCCATGATTGTTTTCACTCCGAAGTGCCCTTCAGAGGGCGATATATCCCGTTTGGAACGCACTGTAAATGCATTTTGCCTAATTCAGTGCATTTTGAGCTTGCATTTTGGCAACACTTTAGATAAAGGAACACTATTCACTATTGAAAGGTTGCTTATAGCATGCACATTGCTTATATTGCAGCATATTGGCTGTTTATATACTTATAAAGCACATATTAATGTCTTATTCTGCATGATAACATTAGACATTAGACAACATTAGATCCCTAAACCCTATATCGAACATAATTTCTGCAACTACGTTATTTACTACCAATAAGCAGTAATTAGGAGTTTATTGAGGGAAAACTTTTAATAGTTAATAGTTAATATGTGTTCACCAATCTCATGTGTTACCTGTATTTTTTTGTTAGCTCTGGCAAGTTTATTCAGGATGTTATCTAGTACGTGTCTAGATGAAGTCCTGGCTGTTGTAGCTGTATTTATCCACTTTTGATGAGGTCCACACTGGTTCCTTTGCTCCATCCATGGAGTCATCATCAGCAGAAAAATCCCTGCTCTGAACACTGATCTCCACAACAGAGTTTTCTTGGGTTGCTATATAGCATCACTTGTACAATTTGTAGATAAGTCAGTCGCTCAGAAATAATTTTGGTACTTTCTGACCCAAGCTTGATCAAATCCATTTCATGCCATTTAAATGCTATTTCTAACCCTCCAATTATAATTTTGGGGGCAAAGTAATTCATTCTCTTCAGGCAGACAGGCTTATATAAATACTATATAATAGTAGTAGTACGCAGTAGTAGTGGTCAGTGTATCTGCTTGCTGCAAAACATGATATTTGGTGTTTTTACTGTTCTGTGAGCTCTTCATGATGGCATGCATTCAGTCTGTGAATACTGTGTTTCATAGGTGCTATGTTGAAGTAAGGAGTACGCAGTCAGAATGGCGACACCGCAGAGTTCCAGACAGAGCAGCTATTCCTCAATCTCTGGAAAGATGTAAGTGGACTTTCATGCCTCATTATCTCTTTGAAATTAAGTCATCAAAAAAATAAAATAAATAAGCAAAAGAAGTATATCACTAAAGAGTCCATGGTGGCTGTTGTTTTATCCACCATTATTAACATATACTCAGGTGCAGCTGTTTGTAACTTGAATATATTTGTAGCCTACATAGTTTTACCATTTATGGCACCATGTTATTCTTCTAGTTATTTACCTTTGCCGGGTAATGAATCGGGTGTCTCGCACATTCACAGAAAATAGCTTACTTACAAAAATAAGATGGATATGAAGAGGAAGCAGAAGCTCAAGCAAACAGTATTCCCATTGTAATGTGCAGTAATAGATGCTGATGTATGTTGCTGAGAGTGAGACAGGCTCAGATTGCAGATCAGAGTCAGTGATTACCTGTGCGTGTTTGTTTCTGACAATAATCACCCCAAAGCTTCCCATATAACTGCATGCCCAGAACATAAACGTATGTGTTTTGTTTTGTTTTAACTTGGTCTGCCTCCTCACACACACATTTCAATTTTATATATTTTCCTTGGCTTTTGGTGAAGTGTCTCTACAAATGGATGATTTTAATTGTGATTTGAGTGCTGAAGAGCTTCTTTTCAGTTTTAACTCCACCTGTGCACACATCTTGGACTTAGTGGCACCTTTAAAGACACTTCATCAAAAACCAAGATCTGAGCCATTGTTAGATGACACTATTCGCTCTCTTAGGCAAATCTGTAGAAGATTTGAGCGTGAATGGAAAAAGGATAGACTCCAGGTCTCATTGCAAATGCTAAGAGACTCATTATCTCAATATCAGAAAGCTGTAAAAACAGCAAAATCAAGGTATTTCACTGAAATTATAAGAATTGTCATAAGCCAAAAACTCTTTTTAACATTATCAATGGCACTATCAATCCTTCCGTTTGCTCTTCTACAGAAGTGTCTTTGCGATCATGTGATGATTTTCTCAAGTTTTTTGTAAATAGGATAAATGAGTGTGTGATTCACGGCTCGTCGCTCCATCAGACAGCAGGTGGAGGTTTAGCAGGAAGTGAGCGTGGTGTGTTCTGCTGTTCATTCATGTTCACGGTGACGCTGAATCATTGTGAGTTGAGTTTGCTTTCCACCCCTGATGAACAATTAGCATTGCACACACCAGCAGTTTGGACAGGTGCTTTTCTGTGCTCCACTGGACTTTCCATCTGTTTATACACACACACACACAAACACACACACACACGCACACTTGTTTTGCTATCCTTGTGGGGACTTCCATAGGCGTAATGGTTTTTCTACTGTACAGACCCGTATATTCTATTGCCCTACACCAACCCTACACCTAAACTTAGCCCTCACAGGAGACTTTCTGCATTTTTAGATTTTCAAAAAACTTTATTCTGTGTGATTTATAAGCTTCTTTACCCGTGGAGACCTCAATTTAGGTCCCCACCGTGACACGAGTCCCCATGAGTCTGTGTGTATTCAGGTTTAAGTCTATATATAAACAGACACACACACACACACACAAGATTTACCTGTGATATAACAGCACGCCTGCACAGAGCGTCAGATATGATGTCATCACAGTGCTTCAGCTCGTTTCATCTGTGATGTTACTCAAAAAACAGGCCAAAAAATTCATGTGATCGTGTCAATATGTTAATGACAAACAGAAAACAATGTGAGTCAGAATAACTTCAGGATGCGCATGAATAATACAGGAGCTCAACTGACAGCTAATCCAAAAGCATCTTCCGTTTGACCAACAAGTGAAGAAACTGACATGAAGATTCAGACTTTTCTCCATATGCATCATCTCTGAGAAGAAAATTCAATTTTTATTCTGAAAGATGATCCATTTCAAATGGTAAACATAGACACAATGTCTGACAAGAGCAGATGAATAATTGATGTCTGTTGGGAAGAAATGCATGCTTTAATCGGCCAGGATGTGGAGGTTGTAGGTGCGTAAGACAGAAAATATAGGGAAATTTTAAATTCAATATATTTGTGGTGTGTGTTTTTTCTTTTTCCAAAATGTTCATCTTCATATTGAGAATATAACGTTTTATGCCTGAGGGAGGACGCTGAAGGTGACAGTGGCATATAAAGAAGCAGTGCTTTAAAAATCCCCTACTTTAAACTATAGAATATCAAAGACAGCTTCCAGATTCAAAATCATCATTTCTTTGGCAATTTCATTATAGTAGAAGATGCTATATGGAACATTTTGAGAGAAAGTATGATATGTCCTCTGATCTTCAGCAGATAATATTAGCAGCAAGACAGTTTTTTTTTTTTTTTTGGGTGGTTGTTGGTCTGATTATCCAGAGGCATCATGACTGTAAATGTGTCTTCTTCTCTCTCAGGTGTGTTTACTCTGTAAATGAATCCTAGCGGAGAGCAGTGAATGATTCTGACCTCACTGTACACGGGAATAAAAGCGCAGCACTTTCTGACCCATCAATGGGTGGAAATGTAAATATTTGTGCTGGAGAGCAGCTTTTCCTCCACATTCATTCAAATAAACCCATTATCATGATGATCCATTCACAAGAGGCCTTTCTCACAGAAATTGTTTGTGCTGGTTGATACTTTGTTCAAAATGGCCAGCTGTAACACATTGTAATAATGTAACAGTCATTTTTAAACATTTCTGTCTTGAAACAAGAATAATTTTGTGTATATAATTTGAAATTTTAGAGATATTCCACTTTATAACTTTCCATTTGTGCAGCATAAAAATATATTCATCACATGTAAATATCTGACTTTTTCACATAATAAAAACATGGATGTGGTATCAGTGTAAATGCACATCGATTTTGTTTTTCAGTTTTGGCTTCTGCACACAGTGCCAGTAAAATCTGTGGGTCATTGCAATTGATGTTTGTTTCCTGTTCCTCTCGTTCACTATGTGACAGTCATTAGATCACATTGCCATGGTGTAGGTGGAGAAGGGTCGCTCTGGTAGAATAATATGACCTGGTCCAAAAGGTACTGACCTCTGTTTGTGTTAGTTTATACTGAGGGACATTATCATTGAATATGCAACACACCCAAACACTGTTGCTAATTAGACCCCAGTTGTGGAAAGAAAAAGAAGAAAAAAACAAACAAACAAACATTTGCTTGTTTATAATGGTAGTATCTGTTGTGCCATTAACTGCAATATTTCTTTGTTTTAACATTAATCTTACTATATTGTTTAAATTCTATTTTTTATTGATAAATCATTTAAGTTCTAATAGGGTTTTCCCCCAAGTGCTCAAAATCTTTTTTTCCCTTTAATAGTATTTTTAATGACTATCTGGAAATGTATTAAACTCTTGATTGCAATCGCATCAGTCCTGACCTCTGCACTGACATCAGGTCAGATACAGTGTTTATTATTAAGCAGAATCAGGGGCATAGCAACCATTAAAACTGGGGGAACTGGAGATTTCTGTGTGCCCCCACATTTTTTCTGATTTAATCATTACCATGCTCTACTGTGTCCTCTCTGCTTACTTTAATCAGTTCTTCTGCCCACAGTTACTGGTATTTGTTAACAGTTCATCCACATGTGAGTACAATTATAAGAATATAAATGTAAATTAACTCTGGGCTGTGGAATAACCTTGTTTCTCACAATCACTTAGCCAGATGCCTGTAATCAACACGTTATTTAGCAGAGATGAGTGTGTTTTGTGGAGCTCCTCATATGTTTAAACAGAAAGGCTTATTAAAGTCATCGTTAACTCATTGGAAAAACATGCCCCTACCTAAATGTTTGTAAAGCTCTGTACCTGTAACGGGGCTGACGAGACGTGAGACGTGCGGATCCATTTGCAGGTTTTATTGAACACAGGTAAAGAACAACAGAGTCAATACTTAGGGCTAGGCAGAGGCAAAGACGATATCCAGGCTGAGGTCGGGGCAGGCAGAAAAAAGAACATAAACGAGAGAAACAGTCCTAGGTCAGGGAAGCCAAACGGAAACTAGACAGGGTAAACAGGGGAAAACGCTCAGAATTGACAGACTTAGCAAATCAAGACTTCGCAGTGAACTGAAGGTGTGAGTGACTTATATGCAAGTCTGTAAATGAGGTGCAGGTGTAACTGTGAGATCAGGTGATCGTGTAGTGAAGAGACTGATGGGAAATGTAGTCCGTGTGATGCAACAGTCTGTGTAGTGCTCGTGTCCAAATGATGAAAGGGTGACATCTAGTGGTTGATGGGTGAATGATCCTGGACCGGATCATGACATAGCCCCTCCCCAAGGAGCGGCTTCCAGACGCTAGCATAACAATCCAGGAGGGTGGAACAGGGGGAGGGAGGGAGGGACGGAGGGCCAGGTCCAGGCTGTAGCCCCCCCTGGGATTGATGCATGCCCAATAGCCCACCAAGGGGGTGCAGATGGAGTAGGGGCCCACCAGGGCGGAGCAGACAAGGCTGAAGCCCACCAGGGCGGAACAGACGAGGCAGAAGCCCTCCAGGGCGGAGCAGACGAGGCAGAAGCCCACCAGGGCGGAGCAGACGAGGCTGAAGCCCACCAGGGTGGAGCAGATGAGGCTGAAGCCCTCCAGGGCGGAACAGACGAGGCTGAAGCCCTCCAGGGCGGAGCAGACGAGGCAGAAGCCCTCCAGGGCGGAGCAGACGAGGCAGAAGCCCTCCAGGGCGGAGCAGACGAGGCAGAAGCCCTCCAGGGCGGAACAGATGAGGCAGAAGCCCTCCAGGGCGGAGCAGACGAGACAGAAGCCCTCCAGGGCGGAGCAGGAGCCCACCAAGCTGAAACATAAGGAGCAGAGACAGACAACATAGACAAAGCAGAGGACCAACAGGTTGGAGTGGTCGTAACCAGAGACCACCACAGCGGTCGGCACGGAGTAAATGACCTCCAGGCCAGGCCCGACTGGTCGAGACACCGCGAGAGACACCGGGGCCCAGGCGAAACAGAGACAAAAAATACAGACATGGCATCCACGGCCCCAAGGACTGAGGCAGGGAACCCAGAGAGTCCATCAAATATCTCCCAGGTGACGTCTGAACAAACAAACCATTCATAATTCAGCTCACGGGTGAATAGTTCAGAATATGGTAATACCCCAGTAGATACGTTAAAGTCAGATTCAGTGGGAACATGACAAACAGACTGTTCAGAGAAACATTCTTTGGTCAAGACTGGCTGAGTAGGTTGTTCGTATTTAGTGTGGCTGTTGGTGGAGGAGCAAACAGACAGTCCATTAATGTTCTTTGTGGCAGTCGCAGGTGAAATCGAGGGCTCTTGACTAGCCTCCCTGGTCAGTTCAACGCAAGATGAGGATTCAGAAACGGCCTCCATGACCGTGGCAGAGCAGGACAATGAACTGCGAACAGCTTCTATAGCCGTTGCCGGGCAGGTCGGAAAACAGTAAACGGCCTCCATAGCCGTGGCAGAACCGACCATGGCCTGAGGAAAGACCACCTCTGACACCTCTGGATTTTGGGCAGCGAGCGTCGCCACCTCCAGAGGATCCACAGTGGTGTCATCTGGGCATGACGAGAGCTCAGAGACGGTTACCTTGACAGTAACATGATGGGCTGGAGGAGAGTCATTGCCGGGTGCCCTCACCTCACTTTGCTCTGAAGTGAGCACCGCCGCTTGAGAAGGTTCTGCAGCAAGTGCTGCCACCTCTGGGGAAACCGTGGCAGTTGACACCACTTCTGATGACACAGCAGCCGATGACACTGCCCTGGGAGGTTCTGCAGATTCAGCTGCCACCTCGGAAGGCAAAATTTTAGCTGCCGCCGTCTCTGACAGTTCATGGGTGATGTAGGCAGCCCAGACGCAACATATGGCAACTCCCATCCAGGTGAGTGTTTCAGACAGGGAAAACAGTTCAAGAACAGGAGGGCTAGAGTAACTGGGTTTAGGGATGCCAGCTGCACGTGCCGACACCAGCAGTGCATCCCTCACACTGGACATCAGATTGGGAAATCGAAACACTGACCTAGGAGCAGTTGACAGTAAGCGACCAGACTTAGGAGGAACAGGCGAGACGTGACGAGCTTCTAGATGATCGGCTGAGATGTGACGATCAGCAATAACTGAACCTGACTGATGAAAATCAACAGTGACCTGACTTGACTCATGCAGCTCAGTAATGAATTGATTTGAATCATGGAGATCTATGAAAGTTTGACTTAACTTGTGAAGATCAGCGATGACCTGACTCGACTCCTGAAGATTAGTAATGCCATGGCCCGGCTCAGGGAGGTGTGTGGAGATGTGAAAAGACTCTGGAAGTTCAGCTGAGACGTGAAGAGGCTCTGGAAGATCAGCTGAGACGTGACGAGACTCTGGATGAGCAGCTGTGACGTGACGTGTCTCTGGACGATCAGCTGAGACGTGCTGTGTCTCTGGACGATCAGCTGAGACGTGCTGTGACTCTGGACGATCAGCTGAGACGTGCTGTGACTCTGGACGATCAGTTGAGACGTGCTGTGACTCTGGACGATCAGCTGTGACCTGGCCTGATTCGTGAAGATCAACTGTGACTTGACTGGGTTCATGAATGGTGGCCATGATGGGATGAGACTCAGGAAAGGCAGCCATTTTGCAACGAGTCTCTGTGTCTTTACTTGACTCAGAAAGATCTACAGTGACATGACTGAGCATTGTTGTGGCCGCCATTTTGTGATCGCCCTCTGGTGCAGCCACCATTTCAGTCATAGACACGGTATCGAGTTCTTCCTCCGCGACCCCCACAGTGAACAGAGAGCCAACAGTCAACAAAGCATAATCTAAAAACTGACCGAGTGATGAACGTGGGCCTTCGCGTCTAAGCTTAGACTGTAAGGGTTGATTGATGCCATCACAAAAAACCTCCATCAAAATAATGTCTGGCAAATCCGAATAGTCAATAATGGCCAAAAAATCTTGTATATGATCCTCCAGTGAACGCGTGCCTTGTTTAAGGGCAAATAATAATGGTGTAGTGTCCATACCTAGCCAGAGTCCATTCGAACAACTGCTGGATCCATGTGTGGCGAAGTCTTCTGTAACGGGGCTGACGAGACGTGAGACGTGCGGATCCATTTGCAGGTTTTATTGAACACAGGTAAAGAACAACAGAGTCAATACTTAGGGCTAGGCAGAGGCAAAGACGATATCCAGGCTGAGGTCGGGGCAGGCAGAAAAAAGAACATAAACGAGACAAACAGTCCTAGGTCAGGGAAGCCAAACGGAAACTAGACAGGGTAAACAGGGGAAAACGCTCAGAATTGACAGACTTAGCAAATCAAGACTTCGCAGTGAACTGAAGGTGTGAGTGACTTATATCCAAGTCTGTAAATGAGGTGCAGGTGTAACTGTGAGATCAGGTGATCGTGTAGTGAAGAGACTGATGGGAAATGTAGTCCGTGTGATGCAACAGTCTGTGTAGTGCTCGTGTCCAAATGATGAAAGGGTGACATCTAGTGGTTGATGGGTGAATGATCCTGGACCGGATCATGACAGTACCCATACATTCAGTTTACCTCAGTTTCTACTGAAATAAAGACTTATTTCATGTGGTTGGTTCTTTTCACAATATTATACAATGACATGTTTTACATTTTTCATGCTTGCATCACATAACCAGCTCCATATGTTTGGCTTTTCTGATATAGTAAACTTGCTCTGTAGCTCACCTGGTACTGCATTACACTAGCGATGTAGAGCGCTTGGGTATGAGTCCTGTGAAACACAAGTCAGGACAAAAGAGCTCAAGACTTGTAGAAGCAAGTTAAAATGGAATGGCGCTTCAGCAAAAGCATTTTAATCCCACATTTACTTTTGTTAACAGTATTAGCTAGGTTTAGTGTAGGTGTTATGTATTATGCAATAAATCATATACCTTTCCGACCTGCCACAGTATATATACAACTAACGTAATAAAATGTTGCCAGATTCATGTTCATCTCTTTTAGGTAAAACTCAATGTGCTTTTGGCCATTGTGGTGATCATGCAAGAAGCAATGTAACACCATTTTGCAAATATCTTGCCACAGGCACATTTTGTTTCTGCATATTTGACCCTTGACCACAAAACCAGTCATAAGGGTCAATTTTTTTAAATTAAATGAAAAAATCAGCTTTCCACTGATGTATGGTTTGTTAGGATAGGATAATATTTGGCCGAGATACAATTATTTGAAAATCTGGAATCTGAAGGTGCAAAAAAATAAAAAATATTGAGGAAATCGCCTTTAAAGTTGTCCAAATGAAGAAATTAAGTTCTTATCAATGCATATTACTAATCAAAAATTAAGTTTTGATATATATATATAGTAGGAAATTTACAAAATATCTTCATTGAACATGATCTTTACTTAATATCCTAATGATTTTTTGGCATAAAAGAAGAAATCAATCATTTTGACCCATACAATGTATTGTTGGCTATTGCTACAAATATATCCAAGTTACTTAAGACTGGTTTTGTGGTCCAGGGTCACATATATTTTACATGTATCCCCAAAGACTTGCTAGGGTCCCACCTGTAACTTTTGATTGAAGTCTATGGTATGTTGGCAAATCTGAGTACAGTTCGAAACCTCAGTCATGAGGCTTCAGTCATTAATTATGAGCCCTACAGGCTCCAAAGGCTCATGTATTTACAGAAATGTTTGTTGATGACCTAACATTGTGATGTATGTCCGTGCAGCAGGATACATGCCATACAGGTGGACTCGGTACAGCGCTGGATGGAAGACTTACGGCACATGACAGAGGTGGAGTGCATGTGCGTTCTGCAGTCTAAACCCATTGGCGTGGATGAAGATGCTCCAGGTGAGCTCATCGTATCTGGGACAGGTGCTGTCGGTGAGCACGTCACACGCGATAACCTGCAGACACTGCTGAAGAGGGCACTGGTGGTCAGTACAGAGCTGGGAAAGATGTTCCAACGTCTGGAGAAGGGCCGCTGGCAGCGGGTCCACAGCACTGCTGTCAGGGTCAACTGTCATGTGCGCTCACTCATCCAAGAGTACAGCACAGCCAGAAACGCCCCACCAGAAATGCAGAAGGTACGAAAGGACACATTCAGAAACAAAAGTGTCTTCAGCAATAACATTTAACGCCAGTTTTACTAATCAGGGCAAATTAGCACGAGAGCGCAATTCCAAAACAGCAGCGATGGGCGTGGAAATTTCTGCGGGTGCTATACTAACAACGCGCAAATTAAAGAACACAGACGCAACATCTCATTTACATATTGAACAATGCAATATATCAAGTGCAGCGCTAATTAGAGCAAATAAAGAACAAAGAAATAAAGAAGCCACTGTACATTGAAAAGAACCGGAGGCCAAAAAATTAAGCTAGAAGTTGCAAGAAGTTTTGATAGACCTGGTATTGTGTGACTCCTAGTTGAGGGTAGCAAGTCGTCTGAAGCAAATTAAAAATAACATGGCTTGGCAAAATATATTTTCGTGTTCTTCTTGCATTCCAAATAAATTAATGCATGTGGAAAAAATCCTTTCCCTTCTACCACGCGCTCTCTGTTCAGTGCCTCCTCTAGCAACAATAATTGCAGCCATTTCAAGCACAAAATAGTTTGACATGCTTTTTTTGGGAATTAAATAATGGCGCAAATACCAGTAATATGACAAATGGAAACGTTACCACGTTGCGTGATTCATTTGAATACTCTCCTCCCATAAATTTTGTATCTGATAGGGAAACTCCTACAAATGCATTGTCAGTAAGGTCAGGCGCAAAAAATAACTGTGTCCATGCCTTTTCAGTGCTAATTCTTCACTGTAGTAAATCCTGACTATTATTTTAATGCCAAAAACAGTTTGCACTGGCGCAAGATGTTAGTAAAACTGGCCCTTAAAAGCATCACATTTAGCAAACATTTTTATTGCTGATTGTCAAGTCAAGTCCACTTTATTGGTTACACTTTATTTCGATAGTCCACTTTCGATATTCTGCTAACTATATATATTAAAAAAATAAATAAATAAATAAATAAACGTTTCAACTACATGGCAACTGACTCTCATTAGAGTATTAGTAGACTGTTAGGATAGGCTTAAGTTTAGTAGAATAAGCTGACGTTCTTGCAAAGTTACTTGTAGTCAGTAGAATGTCTGTTGGTGACCTTCAAAACAAAGTGTTAGCAGATATTCAAGTGATAGTTCACCCAAAAATGAAAATTCTGTCAATAATTACTCACCATCATGTTGTTCCAAACCCGTAAGACCTTCGTTCATCTTTAGAATGCAAATTAAGACATTTTGATGAAATTTGAGAGCTTTCTGACCCTGCATAGACAGAAACGCAACTGACACGTTCAAGGCCCAGAAAGGTAGTAAGGGCATCGTTAAAATAGCAGTGGTTCAACCTTAATATCATGAAGCTACTAGAATACTTTCTAGTATTCACAATGAACTAAGAGAGATGGATGTTCTACATCAGAACGCCGGCTCCAGTGTCAAGCATGGGTCGTGAGCGCACAGTGAAGACTGACATGGAAGAGAAGAAATTGTTAAATTAAGTCGTTTTCTTCGGGTACAAAAAGTATTCCCTGCAGTGTTTGTGCACCAGACATGAGTGATTCCTCAAATCATGTGTGTTGTTGAGGAGAACATGCTGGTACTTTAATAAGTAATAAGATGCACCATTTCCACCTGCTGGACCAAAAAACAGGAGAAAAAAATCCCATAGACACACACTGAAGGAGCTATAATTAGCACAAGAGAAGCACTATATTTTAGATGTAACCTACAGTTAAAGATTATTCACAAAAATAAATAAATAAATAAAAAACATAAATAAATAAATAAATAAACATTTGGTAACACTTTCTATGAAGCCCGTATTTATAATGCATTGTAAGGGTATTCTTAAGGCATTATAATGAATGCATAATGCATTATAAAAAAAAAAAACAAAAAAAAAAAACAAACTTATATTGCTTATATTGTCTTACAAATAATCATAACAATTATAATACATTATAATGCTTACAAATTTGATGTTATAACTTTTAAGATTATTATTATTTATAACACAATGAACACCATATTAAATCTACTTTTACATTGATAATGGACTATATATCTTGACGTTATTTTAGATCTGCATAGTATCTTACTACAGTACATCTTGTAAGTGATTAGGTGTGGAGTGTTATTTAAGTGTTCCCTGTGAGGCTAATATTAATTTTGATGTGAGCTAGTTAATAATTTCAACTGAAAAAAAAAAAAAAAAAATGCAATGTTTATATGTTAGGCTACATTTTATTTTGATGGTCCCCTTAGTCTATTGACTATAAGCAACTTTGCAACTACATGTCAACTAACTCTCATTAGAATATTAGTAGGCTTAGGTTAAGGTTAGGTTAGGTTAGGGTGGGTAGAATGTTGACGTACTTGCAAAGTTACTTATAATCAGTTTGTCTGTTGGGGAACCATCAAAATAAAGTGTTAGCATATATTTAGCAGACATACTACTAATACTCTAATGACTGCTAGTTAACTTGTAGTTGCAGAGTTACTTATCAACAGCTGTCTAAGGGGTACCATCAAAATAATCAAACTGATATTAAAATAAAAATAGTTCAAATCAAATGTGACATAATACACATTCATCTGATCTGATATCTGATCTTATGGCTGATTGAGAGAAAAAAAATATTACTGTTATTATTACTATATTTATAAGTGGTCATTGATGGCTTTAAGTAAAGTAGCATGAGAAAGGTGGCAAGATACAGTATGAGACTTACAATACATTATAACTATGAGAAATATAATCCATTGTAACTTAAGTGGATGCAACGTGTTCACTGTGTTATAAATCATCATAATCTTAAAATCTATAACCACTAATAAGTAAATATTATAATTAGTGCTGTCAATCGATTAAAAAAATTAATCGCGTTAATCACAGTCCTGGACTGTGATTAATCATGATTAATCGCAAATTTAAAATACTAGGATTTACCTGTAAATGTGTTGAAATGAAATGCATGACAAACTAGTTTAAGGAAACAGAAGCTTTCACACCTCCGCCAGGTATGAGACATAATCCTTATTATTCTTTTATCATTATTCTTTTGTTTTTATTCAGTCATTATCAGCCTTTAAACTGGCAATAAAATGTTTACCAAGCCACATCGCTTCAATCCCAGTATACATTTACCCAACTATTATCAAAAGTATTTCTAAATAAATACAACAAAACATTTTCTTGCGACCTTACGTGAAGTATTATGACAAAATGCATTATGAAGAAGAATTGGACCTGTTCTGCAGGTGCATTAGAGCTAATATTAGCATCATGCTACATAAGACAATTTATGAGATTAATAGTACACTTTTACTCAAAACTCACTTTAAACCACCATCGAGTGTTTGTAATAACTTCCTTTTACGATCACATGTGGAATTTGGTCGTTTAAAATATGCTATTTATAGCCTTTTATATATCGCTGCACAAATTAGCATAGATGTACACATTCATCTCAAGAAAATCACATAGAAATATCCTATCGTAATCGTGTGTTTATTATCTTATATAATTTTTAGTGGCTGTTGCCATGTTTATTTCTGCTGTGTAAAGCTTAACATGTATGCTCTGGCTGAAACTCACGTTGTTTGTGATGTTACAACTGCCTCTCCGTTCTTAAGTTGCCATTCCAAGTATAATACACATTAGTAAAAGGATCTATTATCATTTTTATTTGTCTATATACACTTTGGGTGACCGCGGTACATTATAAAAGTAGCCCAAAAAAACGCAACCCGCGGCTCTGTAATTTTTCCCGCGACTGTATTTTCAAAATAGCCCACGCCCACTTGTGCCGCTGCCCTGGCAACACTGGTTTGCTGTACCCTCATCACACAATGATAGATAACCTTCCGCGCTGCGATGAAGGGAAGAACTTGGGGTCAACTCTTAACAAACGATTAATTTGCGTTAAAAAAATATTAACGCGTTAATTTTTTTTTGATTAATCGCATGCGTTAACGCGTTAACGTTGACACCCCTAATTATAATACATTAAAACTGTTCTTTTATGAATATTCATAAGATGATATAACATATAATAAAGTTTTTATAATGCATTATGCATTCATTATAATGCCTTAAAAATACCCTTATAATGTATTATAAATATGGGCTTCATAGAAAGTGTTACCAAACTTTTAATTGTGTTCACACCCTGCAAAGCTTTATATTTTAAAGTACTGAATGTTTGATATTCTATGTGTCATCTCTCGTGGCAGTATGAGAAATCACTGCTGGAGAAGTGCATGGAGCTGAACGTCATTACTGAGAGGTGAAGAGCTCAACACATTGTCTCACAACATCTTACACCTATTTTCATCATCTGAAAGTTCACATACTGAAGATCAGATCATGTATAACCGACAGTGTTTACCCAACAGGTGTCTTCATACTGAGGATGAATATTTCCTCAAATCTATGAAGGAGGCCATTCACGAGATCCTTACTGACATCAGTGACTCCTTTAGCCATATGATTGACATGGCACTGGCCAATGAGATACAGGTAAGAGTAGGCTTATACTACATTAAGCTTAAATAGTTTGGTCTTCACGGATCATTAGACTTACTGAATTTTAATTTGTTTCAGTTATTTCAGCTACAGCTTAAGCATTCATAAATCATTCTTAAATAATACAATATAATAACAAACAATTTTCAACTTCATCCTAAAACTGCAGTTATAATGCTATGATGTTTAACAGATGGCCTGATTTTACTTGGTGCCACAATGTGAAATTTCTTGCTTTAATAAACTGGCTGGTTTACAACAAAACAATTTACAACAACAGCAAAAAAAAAGTATCTGTACAGTATTATTTTATGAAGTATAATAAAGGGAAAATAACATTTTATTGTTAACTAGAATCAAAGGCATTTGATAAAAAATCTTTTAATATGACACTGAGTAAATATGGTTCATAATTTTTTTAATTGTTTGCCACCATATCCATTTTAGTAAAACCAGTGATGTATTTTGTATTTTATTCACACTAACATCTTGAAATATAAAATCCTTGATGTCATTAGTATTATAAGTAGTAGATAAGTCATTTATTTTGAAGAAACTACGGTAACACTTTAGAAAACTGTTTCTTACTTACTGCATAACCAATAAGGAATTATTGAAGAACTAACAGGTAATTATTCATTAATACTTAACTCACTACTGTTAACTACTAAGGAAGATGTGTTAACTAATCAGTATGTAATACAATTTTATGATTGTGTTAAGTAATAGTTAGCTAATCAATAACTAATGTATTCTGTCATACCTCCTGAAGAACTACTATTAATTATCTACTAGTTAAGGTTCAAGAAAAATAACTATGAAGTAACTACTAATGAACAGTCATACACAATTACACTGAGTTGTGACCCTTTCATATAAAGTTATTAGCAGTAGTAGTAGTATGAAATGCAATATTAATAAATGCAATAAATTTTATAGAGGTTTTGCTTGTGTAGTGAATTGTTTTGTGAATGTGTTTTGTAAGAAATCAGCTTATGATAGGAATCCCACCACCACTCCAGTGCCTTGCGATAACTTACCTTAGTTTTTATATTTTATATACAGTACTGTATGTGTGCCTCCTCAGCATATACCATATTACCATTAATTAAATTCCTGTATGTAAGGCAAGGACTGAGGGAAAGTGAAAATACAGGTAACCCAGTAGTAATTCATAAATAATTATCAAATAATTCTGCAGGACTTATTTTTGAACCTGAAACAGTAGGCCTATTCTAAAGTGAAAATATAGTGAAACCTTTAGTAATTAATAAAGAATTATCATATAATTCCGCAGGAATTACTTAGAACCTGAAACAGTATTCTAAAGTGAACCTATTAGTAAAGAATAATTACTACATCATTTTGACTCAAATCAAACTTACACTCTAAAAAAAACTATAAAAGTAATCATAAACTTTGTAAAATACACGGGTTAGGCATTAACACAACACAAAAACTACCCAAGACAAAAAACATCTCCATTTCACCCAAAATGTCACTTACACCCTTCTGGTTCTCACCCCTCGTTATGTACAATTATAGTAATGAGTCATTTTGGGTGTGCAGCAAACAAAATGCATATTTAATTTCCATTATAAGCTAATAATAGTAGTAGTGGACTGTAACAAAGTTGTTACTGTAGTAGTATTTTGTACTTGTCCTTTTACTCAAGTAATTTTGAAAATGAATAGGCCTACTTATAATGTTACTGGAGTAATATTTTATTGGGGTATTTTTACTTTTACTCAAATACTTCATTTGTGGGCCACAACCTGATTATTATAGTGACTATTTGTGGATAACTGTTCAGTATTAGTTACTTCATAGTTATTTTCCTTGAACCTAAACTAGTAGATAATTAATAGTAGTTCTTCAGGAGGTATGACTGAATACATTAGTTATTGATTAGCTAACTGTTACTTAACACAATCATAAAATTGTATTACATACTGATTAGTTAACACATCTTCCTTAGTAGTTAACAGTAGTGAGTTAAGTGTTAATGAATAATTACCTGTTAGTTCTTCAATAATTCCTTATTAGTTATGCAGTAAGTAAGAAACAGTATTCTAAAGTGTTACCGAAACTACATTTAACTGAAAGCAGTTAGAACATAACATAGAGGTTTGCGTTACATTTACATTGAAACATTAAGTGAAATTTACTCCGATCTACAGAAATATAACTAGAAACCTAACAATGTGACTGATCTAATAGTGTTCTATTAGTGACATTTAATAATCTTTTTCTTTTTCTTTTTTTTACAGATTTTAATTAATCAGATTGAGGATTCTGATAATATTTTTGACATCAGCACTGCCATCAGTAACCTGCTGTCTTTAACTCAGGATGGGCCGCAGCTCTGCAGCATCATCGCTAAAGTACAAGAACACATACACACAAACACACGTTTTTATGTCATTAGGATGACTTTCCATATGCATAATGATTTTCCACCCATAACCCTAATCCTGCCCTTTTACATTTTCAAAAAAAAAAAAAAAAAGAAGAAGAAAAAAAAAATCATTTAGTATGATTTATAAGCTGTTTTTAAACATAAAAATGACCCCACTACCTTTGTGGGGATATTTGGTCCTCACAATGTACAGTAGGTTAAACAAGTACACACTGTCCTGCTGTGGTCATGTGATCAGCTTCTTCTGGAATCTGTCATCTTATATAATGCTTTCACTCCATTGCATTTGTTCACGTTTTGTTTCTGTTTCACCAAACTTGCAATAAAATGCAAATTTGTTCCAGCTCAGCCAGATTAGATGGAGATCATATGTGGTTCATACCGCACATTTGTTTCAGATGGATTCATGTCTGGGTCATTTCAGGGTACTAACTCGGTTTTCCAAGTCGTTTCTTTAGGGATTTTTTTGACTGGGTTCACTGAACCAAAGTCTGTTCTTAGTGGTAAAGTCCCCTTAGTGGTAAAGGGCACATATTTTATAATCACACAAGTTCAAATCCTAGATCTCCGTACATCGGCGTGGCTCTTACGATGCCACACTGCTTACTGCAACTGATGAGCAGCATCCCAGACGGTCTCGCTTTCCTGGAACCAATGATTCACCACTGGAACAATAGTTCCCCATCCCAGGGAAACAGAGGTGGATGGTAACCAAGTATGCATTGGAATGGTATTAATCTAGTCTCTTGTTTACAAAGAAAATTTTGAACATACTCAGCCCACGTTAGAAACTGATGGCAAGAGGTTTGATGTCTGTGGCAGATGGTGTGAAGAAAGTGCCTGATTTCCTAGATCTTTGCCAACAGAGGAGTGGATTGACTTGATGAGAGGAATGCATTGTGAAATGAGTATGTAGATTTTGTCTGGCTGCAGTGGTGGGAAATCCGGCAGAGCTGGCTCAGTGACAAAACTCTTGTCCAGGGTCCACTGGATAGGACTGACAATTAGTTTGGACTGTAGAATGGATCCTGGGTTATCAGAACTTTCTTCAGGTGCATACAGGTGGGATAGCTCGACCGGTTTGCAGTTTTTCGACTCTGGACGATAGGTGACGGTAAAGTTAAACCGGGGGAAGAAGAGAACCCATCTGGGCTGTCTTGGGTTTAGTCATTTGGTATCTCGCAGATATTCCAGGTAGCAGTTATCAGTTAAAACCAGGAATAGATGATGGGCTTCCTCCAGCCAGTGCTGGCACTACTCGAGAGATAGTTTGATGGCCAGAAGCCATTGATTGCCATTGTCATAGTTTTGCTCCACCGGAGTGTGTTTCCTTGAAAAAGAAGCACATGAATGGAGCTGAGCTTGCTGAAAAGTGTTGCTCCATGCAACAGTTGTAGTGCAGCAGGGATGAGGGGAAGAGGATACCGAAACTTAACAATGACATTGAGAGAGCGGTAATCAATGCAGGGCCACAAGCCACCATCCTTTTCAGCCACAAAACAGTAAGATGACCAGACGTGCCATTTTCCAGGGACAGGGATTTCTATATTGCCTAAAATATCCATGTTTTGGCTTTGTTTTCCTGTTTTCATACTTGCTGAAGGTAAAAATCTAAAAGTAAGTTTGACCAGTAAAATGCAGGCAGTTCTCACTGTACTTAATGTCATACAACGATGGAATTTTGCAGCGGAAACAGCCAAACAGCCAGTGCACTTTGACAATTTCTCTCAAAAGAAACAACAAAGTGCAGATGTACCTACGTGTGATGTAAGAGATTAATTCATCATACACTGCAGACAACATCACTGATTATAGCTTATAGTTTTTTAGAGTTCTTACACTCATGCTTCAGTGATATTCTTTGATAATTTAAATGTTCTTTGCTTGCTGTATAATTTGTTCGTTGTTTGAATAATCGTGGACATACGCATTATAATTCAATTTAAAATGTCTTTTTATTAAAAGTGATCAGGTTCAATACAAATTCAGTCTTATTAAAATATTTTGTCATAACATGGATAGTCTACTTGCCCAAAACGTTATGATGTGCGTAGTTAATAGATTACATTAGGCTACAGATTAGACTACAGTGGTTTGAGCGCGTTTGACCAGAGACTAGAGCGCAATTAAAAAGCAGTGCTTCTTGACGGTGGCCGTCTTGAGAAGTGAGAAAGCTTCGGAAAACAGCTCATAAACAGGACGAGAACGTGAATGGTTTTTACAAGTTGGAATGTAAAATTACGGTAATATCGTGTGAACATTTCACATGAAATTCTGTCAGTGTGAGGGGGAGATGTTTGATTTCCTTGTTATTGACTTTGGACTGTTACCTTTTTATCTTTTTGTTCTCTGCCTGCGCTGACTTGGATTGTTTGCCTGGACTGAGTTTGCTTGCCGCCTGCCCTGACCTCCCTCGCCTGTTTGACCATTCTCTTTCAGTCTAGCCTTCGTTGTTACTGCCTTGCTGTTATCTCGACCCTGCATTGAGGAGGAAGTCGTGGCCTAATGGTTAGGGAGTTGGGCTTGTAACCTGAAGGTTGCCGGTTCGATTCTCGCAAGGTGGGGATTGTGTTCGAATTGAAGGTGGGGATTGTGAATGAACAGCGTGTGTGTGTGTGCGTGTTTGTTCACTATTCACTGCTGTGTGTGTGCACTTGGATGTATTTCGAGTATGGGTCACCATACTTGACAATACGTCACGACTTTCACTTTCATTGTCTGAGTACTCTCAATAAAGCTGCAAATGGATCCAACTCCATCTGATCTGTCGCAACAGAAGACTTCGCCAAACCACGATCCAGCAGCACTCATGCAACTATCAGCTGAACTATCTGCTCAAGCTACGCAGCTCGCCATGCATCAGCATCAATTAAATCTCACCACGCTGACTGAAGAGCTCATCAAGGAGCTGCAAGGCCTACGTGTCTCACCACCCGCTGCTGCCTCTGATCAACCACCTGTTCACAGTAATCCTCCTCCGAATCCCATACCACCTGTAAGCCCCAGACTCGCCTTCCCAGAGAAATTTGATAGGGAACCCGCACGATGTAACGGCTTTTTACTTCAGTGCTCGCTCTTCGTTAACCAGCAGCCCTCACTGTATCCCACAGACTCAAGCTGTTTGGTTTTTTGTTTGGTTATTATTCTCCGGAAGAGCGCTGGAGTGGGCTACTGCGGTCTGGAGGACGGACGGCTCTTCGTTCCCCACTTTTGACACACTCCTCCATCACTTCCGCAAAGTTTTCGAACATCCAGCTGAGGGAAGGAGTGCGGGAGATCAATTGTTAACCCTTTTGCAGGGGAAGAGGCCAGCGGCTGAGTATGCACTAACTTTCCGAACCCTCGCCGCCCAGACCATTTGGGTCGAAGACACGCTCAAACTTCTGTTCAGAAAGGGACTGAATCCAGAACTGCAATCAGAGTTGGCTTGCCGGGATGAAGGGAAAAGCTTGGGTGAGTTTATCGATCTAGCCATTCAGGTTTATAATTTGATCCGCTCACGACACTCTATGCGAGTCGCACCCTGTTACACCACCGAACCCACCACCGCTGCCAAACCCATGCAGCTGGGCTTCACTCACCTCACTCCTGAGGAACGCGAATGACGTATACAGAACCAACTATGCCTTTACTGCGGCCAAGCCGGACGCATTAAATCTTCCTGCCCGGTCCATCCATCATCCAATTCCCGCTGTGCCAATCCTCGTTTCACTTCTGCAGCATCAAGCATAACTTTGCCGGTAGAACTGTCTCACAGTAACAAGATCATTGCCACCACCACTCTGTTAGATTCAGGAGCGGCTGGCAACTTTGTTTCTCATGAATTCGCTCAACAACACAAACTGAATCTAACTCTCTGTAACTCTCCCCTGGCAGTGGAGGCGCTAGACGGCCAAGAGTTTTGCGCCTCACCGAGGAAGTCACATTGCGAGTGGGAACTCTGCATGTTGAACTCATTCGATTTTATGTCATTCCCTCGCCCAACCACTCAATTATTCTCGGATTGCCTTGGCTACGCACCCGTAACCCACACATCTCCTGGAGAGAGGGACATATCAACCAGTGGGACACCTCTTGTCAAGATCGCTGTCTGTCACAGATCACTCGAGCTATCCGAAACATCCCACAGTCAAAACACCAACAATTTAAACCTGCCTCCTGAATATTCTGATCTCGTCGAAGTGTTTAGCAAGAAGAAAGCTTCACAACTCCCCACTCACCGTTCTGTCGATTGCGCCATCGATCTAATGCCCGGCACCCCACTCCTCCTAAAGGGAGAGTTTTCCCATTGTCACAACCTGAGTCTGATGCCATGAAAGCCTACATTGAAGAGGAATTATCTAAAGGCTTTATTTGACCCTCGACTTCTCCTGATTCTGCTGGGTTCTTCTTTGTGAAGAAGAAGGATGGAGGGCTATGGCCACGCATTGATTACTGCGGCTTCAACGATATCACCATCAAGTTTCGTTATCCACTTCCTCTAGTCCCAGCAGAGCTAGAACAACTCCTCCGAGCCAAGTACTACACTAAATTAGACCTACGCAATGCCTACAACCTCATTCGCATCAGAGAGGGGGATGAATGGAAAACAGCATTCTCTACCACTAGTGGGCACTATGAGTACTTGGTTATGCCATTCAGCCTTGCAAACAGTCCGTCAATCTTCCAGTCATTCATGAATGACATCTTCCGTGACATGCTCGACAGATGGGTAATCGTGTACATAGATGATATCCTCGTCTACTCAAACACTCTGGAGGAACACATTCTTCACGTCAGATCAGTATTGAAACGTCTCATGCAGTACCAACTTTATGCCAAAACAGAGAAGTGTGAATTTCATCAAACCAGTACCTCATTCTTCGGATACATCATCAGTCAGGAGGGGGTAGCATTGGAAGAGAGAAAAGTCAAGGCAGTACTTGAGTGGTCTCAGCCCCAAACAGTCAATGAATTACAGCGCTTCCTGGGGTTTGCAAACTTCTACAAACGGTTCATCAGAAACTTCAGCTGAGTTGCTGCGCCTCTCATCGCCATGACTAAACGCCACACTGCTATACTGACTTGGTCACCAGAGTCAAGGCAAGCTTTCGAGGAGCTCAAGACTCGTTATTGTGGAGTTTGATGCTTCCAACACTGGGGTAGGCACCATCCTCTCTCAACACCATGGTTCACCAGCAAAAATGTACCCATGAGCCTTTTTCTCCTGTAAACTGACTGCTGCTGAACGGAATTATGACGTGGGCAATCGCGAACTCCTCGCAATCAAATTATCACTCAAAGAATGGTGCCATTGGTTGGAGGGGCCGACACACCTGTTCACTGTTCTCACAAACCACAAGAACCTGGAGTATCTACGTTTAGTGAAACGTCTCAACCCCAGATGGGCAAGATGGGCACTGTTCTTCACCAGATTTCATTTCTCAGTAACTTACAGACCAGGCACTAAGAATGGCAAGGCCGACGCTCTCTCACACTAAGATGAAGGAGCCGTATGCCTCACTACCAACGACACCATCATCCCTGAAACACTTCTCGTAGCACCTGTACAGTGGGATATCATGACCGAAATAGATCACCTGAATCAGCAAGACCCACCGCCTCCTGAATGCCCTGTCAACCTCACCTATGTTCCTGAACCTCTTCGTCAATGTCTGCTTGCACAGGTACATGTCACACCCAGCTCTGGGCACCCAGGAATCACTGCGACTGCTCAGCTGCTTAAGAACCAGTTCTGGTGGCCTACCTTACTAACTGACACAACTAGACATATTCAAAACTGCACCACTTGTAACACCTCCAAGTCACCCAGACAGCTTCCTGCTGGCCTACTAAACCCACTATCCACTCCACAACGTCCTTGGTCTCACATTGCCATAGACTTCATCACGGATCTGCCCAATTCTCAGGGTTACACTACCATACTCACCATCACTGATCGATTTTCCAAAGCCTGCCGCCTCGTTCCACTAACTAAGTTCCCCACATCCTTCAAAACAGCTGAATTGCTCTGCAACCAGGTATTCCGGTACTATGGCTTACCCGAGGACATTGTGTCTGATCGAGGCCCCCAGTTCACATCAAGGGTATGGTCTGCCTTCTTCAAACACCTCAACATAAAGGTCAGCCTCACATCCGGCTACCATCCCCAAACCAACGGACAGACAGAACTGCCAACAACATCGAGAGGATTGAAGCAGATATTTAATGTGGGCAGAATATGCACAAAATTCACTGGTAAAACCAGCCACCCTTCAAATGCATCCTAGGCTTCCAACCTCCCTTATTTCCCTGGTCTGGCGAGCCCCAGGTATTTTGGTTCCTTCAAAATGTCTAGACAAATAACTCCCATATCATTTCGTTTAGAACTATCCTCTAATTATCGTATTTCTCCCACTTTCCATGTGTCACTCGTGAAACCTGCTGGTGGTCCAAGAGGAGAGTCGGAAGAGGGAGCCCAGCTGCAGACGCCCCTGCCTATCCTGGTTGACGGTCAAGGAGGCGTATTGAGTGCACGAACTGCTAGACTCCAGATGCCGGGGTAGACTCCGTACCACCTCCTGACTTGGATTATTTGCCTGGACTGAGTTTCCTTGCCACCTGCCCTGACCTCCCTCGCCTGTTTGACCATTCTCTTTCAGTCTAGCCTTTGTTGTTACTGCCTTGCTGTTATCTCGACCCTGCATTGTCAGACTACTCTCAATAAAGCTGCAAATGGACCCAACTCCATCTGATCTGTCGCAACAGGAAGAGGTAAGTAGAACAGCAATTGTGGTCCACAGGATCATCAAGCAGGTAAGAGGTCTGTAGCTACAGACAAGGACTGGTGGTGTGTGCTCAATTTATGCTGGTGGTGATGAGGTCTGATGACTGCCAGGTGTGTGTGATTGAGTGCCAGGAGGATGATGGGAAATGGAGTTCATGTTAGTACTCTGGTGATTTTGACAGTTGAATGAGTGAGAGAGAGCCTGGCGTGATCATGACAATACTTTACCATGCATTTGAGCTTATGATTCCAGTAAGACATTGGCGAGGGTTTCATCTCCATCTGACAGTGCGGTTCTGACACTAGTACTCTGGATGGGGTTCTTTATTTAACTCTGATGACAGTGATGGTGCAGCCTCATGTCCATTAGTCGTCTGATAAAGTTTTATTGGTGTGTGTGTTTCTAATCAGATCGATACTGTCCCGTCCCATTAGCGTGCTGCATTGATCACAGTGGCAGTTTCTGGCTCTTTGCCTTGGCTACATTACACTTCTGTTAGAGAAATGACTACCGGCTGTTTACCACCGGCATCTGAATTCATCTTTCACTTCCGTCTGGTGCAGTGCAGTAATGCAGTAGATACAGTATGTTAAAGATCTGTCAGCGCTTTTGCTTCTCACTTTCTGTTTAATTTCCACTCATTCTTTTAGTTTTAGTTCATCGTTTTGGGTTCACGATTCACATATTAAACATCACAGTTCAAAAACTAAAAAAAAAAAATAATTCATCAACATTGCGCTTTATAGTCCATAATATTACACACATTGTTCTCTACAAAATGTATATCTTTCCCCAAAAATCCTTCAGGTCTCACAAATTTTGTGGTTTTTCAGCATTTTTTTTTTTTTTTTTTTTGTATTTGAACCCTTTCCAACAATGGCTGTATGATTGTGAGATACATCTTTTCACACTGAGAACAACTGAGGGACTCATATGCAACTATTACAGGTTCAAACGCTCACTCATAATCCAGAAGGAAACACGATCCGTTAAGAGCCTTTTGAGAAACCTTTTGAAAACTTTTGAACAGAATGAAGATGTGTACATTTTTCTTATTTTGCCTGAATATCATATATATATATATTTTTAATGTAGTACTGCCCTTCAGAAGCTTCATAAGATACTTGTTTCCCAGAAGACAAAATGTAACCCTGGACCACAAAAGCAGTCTTAAGTAGCACGGGTATATTTGTAGCAATAGCCAAAAATGCATTGTATGGGTCAAAATTATCGATTTTTCTTTTATGCCAAAAATCATTAGGATATCAAGTAAAAATAATGTTCCATGAAGATATTTTGAATGTCCTACCGTAAATATATCAAAACTTAATTTTTGATTAGTAATATGCATTGCTAAGAAGGTCATTTGGACAGCTTTAAAGGTGATTTTCTCAATATTTCGATTTGATTACACCCTCAGATTTCAGATTTTCAAATAGTTGTATCTCGGCCAAATATTGTCCTATCCTAACAAACCATACATCAATGGAAAGCTTATTTATTCAGCGTTCAGATAATGTATAAATCTCAATTTCAAAAAACTGACCCTTATGATTGGTTTTGTGGTCCAGGGTCACAAATGTGTGAAATTTAGCCTGATCTTCACATTCAAAAAGTTTTTCAAAAAGTCAGGCATTACTCCAGTCTTCAGTGTCACATGATCTTTCAGAAATAATTCTAATATGCTGATTTGTTGCTCCAAAAATATTTCTTATTATTATCACAGATGAAAATGGTCGTGTTGCAATTATGAAACCACGATAGTGTTTATTTTATTTATTTATTTATTTATTTTTCAGCATTTATTTGAAGTAGATTTTTTTGTAATATTGTAAATGCCATTAGTGTCACTTTTGATCAATTTAATATTCATTTTCTTTATTTAACCAGGTTAAAAACTCGTTGAGATTAAAAATATCTTTTGCAAGAGTGACCTGGCCAAGAAAGCAGCAACAAATAACATAGTATATACAAGTTTACAACATAACACAAAACAAAAATCAAAGATCACAACAACAATTCACCAAAGGATGAAACTGTCACAATGAGTAGTCACAAGATCCAAGTGCCAGTGCAAATAAGAGTTTATTAGTGACAGCAATGAGAGAGACGACAGCAGTTGGGGATGCCAGCCGTAATCATAAACTCTCACAACCACAGTGAAGAGAATCCAAAACAGTGCAGGTCGATCCAGCGTGGGTGCAGGAATAATCCAAAGCGGCCGGACAGATCAGGAGAGCTGACAGAGAAACAAGACAAGATAAACAAACCAACAACACACACAGCAAACGTCAGCTAGATAAAGGCAGCGCAACGAGCTGCAGCTGTGCACTCTGATTAGGCCGCCAGCTGTGGTTACTACCAGGGACAGGCGGATTAATGGCTGAATGAAAAACGGGCTTTAATTTGGATACACGAAATACTGGATGAATTCTCCTGTACGCCGGAGGAAGTTTGAGGCGGACTGCCACCGGACTAATAATCTTGGTGACAGTAAATGGGCCAATAAATTTGGGAGCAAGCTTATTATTGACAGACCGGAGAGGAATATTCTTAGATGAAAGCCACACTTTTTGACCAACGACGTAGACGGGAGGCTTTGACCGGTGGCGTTCGACCTGAGCCTTGGTGCGTGCCCCCACCTGGAGCAGGGTCTGTCTAGCCCTGCTCCAGATGCGACGGCACCTCTGGACAAAAGCGTGGGCTTCAGACCTTAAACACTCTGGCACAAACAAACGACCCGGTGGGCATCCGGACAGGGGCATTACCCCTTGAGAGGCCGTGCGGACCTTCGACTCAATCTCCCATGTGACCGCAGAAATAACAACCTTCTGCGGCACAATGGGCTCGGAAAAAGACGGGCACTCCAAATGATCAAAAATACGGGATAACGCGTCTGGTTTGATGTTCTTAGAACCCGGACGGTAAGAAATAGAAAAATCAAAACAACCAAAAAAAAGAGCCCACCGAGCCTGCCTAGAGTTTAAACTTTTGGCGGACTTGATGGATTCAAGATTCTTGTGATCAGTCCAAACGATAAAAGGAACCCCCAAACCCTCCAACCAATGACACCACTCTTCCAAAGCAAGCTTGACTGCCAGCAGCTCTCTGTTACCAATATCATAATTGCGTTCGGCAGGTGACAAACGGTGAGAAAAATACGCGCAAGGATGCATCTTGCCGTCCGTGGAGGAGCGCTGGGATAAAACCGCGTCAACCCCCACCTCTGATGAGTCAACCTCCACCACAAACTGCCGGGATGGATCAGGGGCGACAAGGATGGGCTCTGAAACAAAGCAGCTTCTCAGTTTGGCAAACACAGCCTCAGCTGCGCTGGACCACCTGAACGGATTCTTGGTGGAGGTTAAGGCAGTCAAAGGAGCGGCTAGCTGGCTGAAATTGCGAATAAACCGCCGGTAAAAATTGGCAAAGCCCAGAAACCTCTGCAGGGCCTTGCGGGAATCTGGGGCTGGCCAATCTGCCACAGCCTGAACCTTGTTGGAATCCATTTGCACCCCCTCGGGGTGATAATGATAAGCGTTACGGTGATCCAATTTCATGAAAAATGACGCCCCCTGCAGACGCTCAAAAGCCGATGACATCAGCGGCAAAGGGTAAGTATTCTTCACCGCGATGTCGTTCAACCCTCGATAGTCAATACAGGGACGGAGAGAGCTGTCCTTCTTTTTCACGAAAAAGAAACCCGCACCCGCCGGAGAAGAAGAAGGGTTGATGATCTTGGCTGCTAGAGAATCAGAAATGTATTTCTCCATAGCCTCCCTCTCTGCGGTGGAAAGTGAATATAACTTGCCTTTAGGCAGAGACGTACCTGGTAATAAGTCTATAGCACAGTCATAGGGACGATGAGGAGGTAGAGAAGCAGCTCGAGACTTACTGAACACTCCCTTCAGGTCAAGGTACTCACACGGCACTTTAGACAGATCCGTGTGTTCATCCTGAAACACAGAACAAGACACAGAAGAACACACAGACAACAAACAGGAAGCATGACAATATTCACTCCAAGCGAAAACAGAATTCATGCGCCAATTTATATGGGGGTTATGGAGCACAAGCCAGGGATGCCCCAGGACCACAGGAGCAGAGGGGGGTCTCAGTGAGGAGAAAGTCAATGTTCTCTGAGTGGTTGACAGAGGTGACGAGTCTTAAAGAGACAGTGATGTGCGTGATGGAGGGTAAAGGCTGACCATTCAGCGCAACCACAGAGATGGACTGGGAGAGTGCAACCATGGGTATCTTGAGGCTGTGAGCGACATTAATGTCTAAAAAATTACCCTTTGCTCCCGAGTCCACTAGAGCCTCACAGTCATAAACCAGTGAATGCAATTGCAACTTAACAGGAAGATGAGTGGCTGAAAAAGAGGATTTAGTTAGTGTAATCCCACCCGTCAGTAACCTCTTACCTACTGGCGGGCACTGGCTTTTACCGGACACTGCAAAGCAATGTGGCCGGCAGCTCCACAATACAGGCACAGACCCCTCTCCCTGCGTCCCTGCTTCTCCTGCTGTGAAAGACGGGACCTGCCAATTTGCATAGGCTCAGGATCAGGAAGAGAAGTCACCGTTTCGCCAGGGGTAGATGAAAAGTGGACCTGTGGACTGACCGACAATCCTCTAGGTGTCCGCTGGCCCTGCCGCCGTAACCTGGTATTGACCTGAATAGCCAGGTCTATGAGCTTATCCATGCCGGTAGGTAACTCCAACGAATAAATCTCGTCCTTGATAGACTCAGAGAGCCCATCCAAAAACATGTCCCATTGCGCCTCAGAATTCCAAGCACATTCCACAGCCAGTGTGCAAAACTCAATAGAGTAGTCGGCTACGTTGCGTTTGCCTTGACGCAGCTCCGCGAGAAGTCGTGCCGCTTCTCTGCCCGAAGCAGCGCGATCAAACACTTTCTTGAGCTCCTCAGAAAATGACTGGAATGACACACAGCAGGGAAGTCTCTGCTTCCACACAGTAGTTCCCCAGCTAGCCGCCCGTCCCGAGAGCAAAGTTATAACAAAGGCCACTTTAGACTCCTCAGTGCGAAACGACGAAGGTTGGAGAGAAATGTACAAGGAACATTTGGCCAAAAATGAGCCACATAACTGGGGTTCACCTGAGTAAAACACTGGAGGTGGAAGGCGGGGTTCGGCGGAGCGGACGATCTGATCCACGGGAGCAGGTGGTTTGGGCGCGGGTGGATGTTGAGCTGAAGCGGTCTCCGTCTTCAATTGCTGAAGCTGAGTAGTTAATCCCGAAACCTGAGTAACCAGAGCCTGGACAGTATGACCCGTGGCCATCATCTGATCCCCCTGGCGCTCCATGCGTGCATTGATTTTAGACAGAAAGTCTCTCAACTCTGTCATACTCACTGGATACATTGTGGTCGGTTCATTCTGTCACAATGAGTAGTCACAAGATCCAAGTGCGAGTGCAAATAAAAGTTTATTAGTGACAGCAATGAGAGAGATGACAGCAGTTGGGAACGCCAGCCGAAATCATAAACTCTCACAACCACAGTGAAGAGAATCCAAAACAGTGCAGGTCGATCCAGCGTGGGTGCAGGAATAATCCAAAGAGGCCGGACAGATCCGGAGAGCTGACAGAGAAACAAGATAAGATAAATGAACTGACAACACACACAGCAAACATCAGCTAGATAAATGCAGTGCAACGAGCTGCAGCTGTGCAGTCTGATTAGGCCGCCAGCTGCGGTTACTAGGCAACGGACGCTCCCACACAGACTAGACAGAGACATCAAAATGAACACACAGATCCATGAACCATGACAGAAACACGCAGTTTGTTAAAAACAGCTTAAATTCATGTAATGATGGAAGGACGGTCAGCTTTAGAATGCTTTGTAGATTATTCCAAGCCAAAGAAGCATTATATCCAAAACCTTTTTTTCCTACCTCTGTTCTTACCCGAGGGACTTTAAAATATAACAGATTACTGGAACATAGTTTGTAGCATACCTTTCATTTAGAAAAGCTCAGAGACAAATAAGAAGGAGTTAGACCACAAATAGACTTATTAATAAAACAATACCAATTAAAACTTCTTTGGGTATACAACGATGGTAACTCAGCCTTCTCATATAAAGTAAAATGATGTGTTTGATAACTACAATCAGTAATAAAGCGTAAAGCGCTATGAAAAACAGGATCAAGTTTTTTCAGATAATATCCTGGGGCATTCAATATACAGCAGATTGCCATAAACCAAGAGTGGTAAGAAGGTAGCAGATACCAAATATTTCCTTGCTTTAAAAGAAACTAAAGATCTATTTCTGTAGTAAAACCGCAATTTGAGCTTAAGTTTTGAAATTAATTTATCAATATGTAGCTTAAAAGTAATCAAATAGGATGCCCAGGTACTTATAACTTACAACATATTCTATTTTTGTTCCCTGGAAGGATATAATGTCAGAAGGATTACTTTGTACAACTTTAGAATTTGAAAAAAAAAATCATTAAACCAGTTTTATCTGTATTTAAAACCAGCTTAAGTTGACATAAACGGAATTGAACAGTATCAAACGCTGACTGTAAATAGTGAAGTGCTTGTGAGGCTGATGGAGCACAGCAGTAAATAGCAGTGTCGTCTGCATACAGATGGTACTTAGCATTTGGAATGTAATCACAAATTATTTATATACAAGGAAAGTAAAATAGGTCCCAGAACAGACCCCTGAGGGACACCTTTGGAAAATGACAAAATAGATGAAGTACAGTCTTTTAAAAGCACACACTGTGTTCGCCCTGAAAGATAGTTGGCAAACCATTTAATAACATTTTCAGAGAGACCAACAATGGAAAGTCTATTTAAGAGTATGCAATGATCAACTGTGTCAAAAGCCTTGGATAAGTCAAGAAAAAGAGCTGAACAATTTTTTTATTATTATTATTTCTTTATTTATTTTTATTTTTTTGCAATTTAAGGCATCAATAATGCCACTAAACACTTTCATAGCAGCAGTGACAGTACTATGCTGCTTTCTAAATACAGATTGAAAAGGAGAAAGAATATTATTTATTTCCAAAAAAGATTTTAATTGTTCATTTAATAGTTTCTCCAAAAGCTTGGATAAAACACATAGTTTAGATATTGGTCTGTAGTAGTTACACGAGTAAGTATGGTGACAGAAAATAAAATGGGGCGATTTTCTAAGCGGATAAAAAATGATAACTATAATGTATGGCGGAAGAGCACTTCACAGCACGTCAACCTCGGCACAGTAATATTGGTTCTATTGATGGAAGTTAGAGGGAGAGGGGGAGGGGGAGTTTTCAGGAGTGATGATATTACTGCGCCGAGGTCGAAGTGCTGCGAAGTGCTCTTCCGCCATACATTGTAGTTATCATTTTTTATCCGCTTACAAAATCGCACCATTTTATTTTGTGTCACCATATTTACTCGTGTAACTACTAATGTAACCGTCTTTAAACAGGGAAAACATGGAAGTGTTTGGTAGCTTCTAAATTCATCTCTGTTTAGATCCTAAGGAATGAATGGTGCAAAGCTAAACGCTAGCATAGTGGCGCCGCGCGCTAGAGTGATTAAGTGCACGCACTGAGACGGGAGAGGTACGTATAAACTTATCCAAATTAAGGGAAAAACATATTGGAATATGGAAAAACGATGGCGTTTTCCTATAAGGATTTCACAATGGGAAATAGAAAGATTAAATTAATAAGTGTCAGGATTGTCTTGTGTGTCTTGTGTTTCCCTTCCTCTTGTATGTCCATATTTGGTTAGTTTCCTGTTCCTGTGTTTATTAGTTAATTATTGTCCAGCTGTGTGTGTTTAATTATCTTGTTACGTTGTGTATTTATAGTGTGTTCTGCCCTGTGTTTCCTGTCGAGTATTAATCATCACCTCTGTCTGTCTTGTGGATGTTCCCAGCCTGTGTTGCACATACCTGTTTTGATTTCAGTAAAGACTGTTTTGATTTATTCCACATCTCCCCATTCCTGGTTTCCGTCTCTCCATGTAATCCGTGACAGAATACTCGACCCTAACCAACACCACCATGGAGGCCACCGCCGTCTGCGGCTCGTCCCCGCCAGCTGGAAGGACTACAGCCTGGTGAGGTTGTCAAGCCCACCACCGTTCGCGGCTCACCCAAGGCTGCCGCCCGCGACTCAGTCAAGGCCGTGGTTCGCGGCTCAGTCAAGGCCGCTGAGGTTCGCGGCTCACTCCAGGCCGCCGCCCGCGGCGAAGTTGAGGCCGCTGTTCGCGGCTCACTCAAGGCTGCCCCCCGTGGTGAAGTCACACACGCTGCCGTTCGTGGCTCACACAAGCCCGCCGGCCGCTGCTCCCGGAGCTGCTCCCCGGGGTTTGCAGCTCCACTTCTCTCTCCTGTTCCTGCACCTCGAACGCGCCTGCCAGAGTGCCCTCCAGTGCCCGCACCACGAACGTGCCTGCCAGAGCGCCCTCTAGTGCCCGCACCTTGAACGCGCCTGCCAGAGCGCCCTCCAGTGCCTGTCCCAAGTCAGGTCATGTCCCCTGTTGTCTTCTCCAGTCCTCCAGAACCCAGTCTAGTCGGTCAAGTCTTGTCTGTGGGGGTTCTGTTGAAGCCAGAAGCTTCCCTTGTAGTGGCCGAGGAGGCCATTCCCAAGCTGCTTGCTTCGCGGGACGCCCCTACGGAAGCGGTTCCCAAGTCTACCCCTGAGAGGGCCCCTGACGCCTCAGCCAGCACACGGAGTGCTGGTAAGCCCCAGTTATGCCCACTATGGTCCTCGGATTCCAAGCCTAGCCCCATTGGGGCTCATACTCCGGAGGATAACCCACTGAAGACTCCAGCTCCTGTTCCCCAGTCAAGCCCAAGAAGGGCTCCAGTTCCAGAGTCGAGCCCAGGAGAGGCTCCAGTTCCCGAATCGAGCCTAAGAAGGGCTCCAGTTCCCGAGTCGAGCCCAGGAGAGGCTCCAGTTCTCGAGTCGAGCCCAAGAAGGGCTCCAGTTCCCGAGTCGAGCCTAGGAGAGGCTCCAGTTCCCGAATCGAGCCCAGGTGAGGCTCCAGTTCCCGAGTCGAGCCCAGGAGAGGCTCCAGTTACCGAGTCGAACCCAGGTGAGGCTCCAGTTACCGAGTTGAGCCCAGGAGAGGCTCTAGTTCCCGAGTTGAGCCCAGGTGAGGCTCCAGTTCCCGAGTCGAGCCCAGGGGAGGCTCCAGTTCCCGAGTCGAGCCCAGAGAGGGCTCCTGATCCCCAGTTCAGCCCAGGGAGGGCTCTTGATCTCCAGTCCAGCCCAAGAAAGACCTCAGATTCCCCGTTAAGCCCGGAGAGGGCCCCTGACCTCCAGTTAAGCCCCGTAAGTTCCTCCAAGTATTTTGGGGTGGGGGGGTGAGGGGGTAGTATGGCTAGTGCCGTAGTGGCCGGGGCTGGGGCCACGGCCGCGAAGGCTGCACCGCCATGGCTTCCTGAGCTCCCTGCACCACCATGGCCTCCTGAACTTCCTGCACCGCCATGGCCTCCTGAACTCCCTGAACCGCCATGATCTCCTGAACTCCCTGACCCGCCATGGGCGCCGCCCTGGAGGCCATCTGTCCTGTGTTTGTGTTCCTGTTCCTGGAGGCCTCCAGAGTGCCCACCCCCCCTCCCCATTGGATGATATATAGCATGAGGACACGCCTTCAGAGGGGGGGCGTAATGTCAGGATTGTCTTGTGTGTCTTGTGTTTCCCTTCCTCTTGTATGCCCATATTTGGTTAGTTTCCTGTTCCTGTGTTTATTAGTTAATTATTGTCCAGCTGTGTGTGTTTAATTATCTTGGTACGTTGTGTATTTATAGTGTGTTCTGCCCTGTGTTTCCTGTCGAGTATTAATCGTCACCTCTGTCTGTCTTGTGGCTGTTCCCAGCCTGTGTTGTACATACCTGTTTTGATTTCAGTAAAGACTTTGTTTTGATTTATTCCACATCTCCCCGTTCCTGGTTTCCGTTTCTCCGTGTAATCCGTGACAATAAGTCAATGGTTCAGCAATAAAATCAGCTGCTAACTTTAAATAAAATGGTTCCAGTTTATCAGGCCCTGCAGGCTTATATGGGTCTAAAAAAACTCTAAGGTTTATGGACCTCAGAGACAGAGAGCTGGTTAAAATCAAATTTTTGTGTAATTAATTTACATGGAATATCAGTTGAAGATACAATAAGATAATTTATTGTAGAAATATTTTGTGACTGAGTTTCAAATAGAGATCCAGAAGATTTAAAATGTGCATTTAAACTATCAGAAATAACTGACTTCTCTGTAGTCAACTGATTATTTTTAGTAATAATTTTAGAAATCTCCATATTATTGACTCGAGACAATGTCTTAACCATTTTCCAAAACTTAACTGGATTATTTAAATTTTGTGATGTTTCAAGTAAATGAAAATTTGATTTGGCATATTTTATCTGTGAAGTACAGAGATTTCTTAGCGTCCTAAAATGAAGCCAGTCCGATTCAGACTTAGTACTTCTAGCTTTGGCCCAGGCTAAGTTCCTGTCCTGCAATAGCCTAGCTAACTCTGGTGTAAACCAAGGATTATTTTGGGCCTTCACTCTTATTTTACCAGTTGCATAAAACTGCTACAAAAAAGTACCATGCTAACTCAACATCATTTATTAAAGTAATACGACTCCAAATAAATACACATCATGATGAAAAGCTTGTTCCACAAAATTCTTTCTGTTCCTAGTACAAAGAATTTGAGGTCTAGATTTAGGACGTTTGGTATTCCTCACAGCAGCTATGACACAGTGATCACTGATATCATTTGCAAATACACCAATATTTGTATACTTATGATGTGAGTTAGTTAAAAATATGTCCTTGCTGAAAAAAAAACAACCTAGTAACCCCAAACTTTTTAACTATTAATTAAACAAATTAAATTTAAATTTATTAAATTTACAAATTAAATAGACTTACCTAAAATTATCCAAGCTAATAATAATTATAAATCTCTCTTCAAGGAATGAACGAATATTATTGCATAAGAACATCAAACTGTTTGAAAATAAAATAAAAATAAGCTAATAATATATATATATATATATATATATATATATATATATATATATATATATATACAGGTGAATCTCAATAAATTAGAATGTCGTGGAAAAGTTCATTTATTTCAGTAACTCAATTCAAATTGTGAAACTCGTGTATTAAATAAATTCAATGCACACGGACTGAAGTAGTTTAAGTCTTTGGTTCTTGGTTCTTTTAACTGTGATGATTTTGGCTCACATTTTACAAAAACCCACCAATTCACTATCTCAACAAATTAGAATACTTCATAAGACCAATAAAAAAAAATAAAAATAAAAAATAAATAAACATTTTTAGTGAATTGTTGGCCTTCTGGAAAGTATGTTCGTTTACTGTTTATGTACTCAATACTTGGTAGGGGCTCCTTTTGCTTTAATTACTGCCTCAATTCGGTGTGGCATGGAGGTGATCAGTTTGTGGCACTGCTGAGGTGGTATGGAAGCCCAGGTTTCTTTGGCAGCGGCCTTCAGCTCATCTGAATTTTTTGGTCTCTTGTTTCTCATTTTCCTCTTGACAATACCCCATAGATTCTCTATGGGGTTCAGGTCTGGTGAGTTTGCTGGCCAGTCAAGCACACCAACACCATGGTCATTTAACCAACTTTTGGTGCTTTTGGCAGTGTGGGCAGGTGCCAAATCCTGCTGGAAAATGAAATCAGCATCTTTAAAAAGCTGGTCAGCAGAAGGAAGCATGAAGTGCTCCAAAATTTCTTGGTAAACAGGTGCAGTGACTTTGTTTTTCAAAAAACACAATGGACCAACACCAGCAGATGACATTGCACCCCAAATCATCACAGACTGTGGAAACTTAACACTGGACTTCAAGCAACTTGGGCTATGAGCTTCTCCACCCTTCCTCCAGACTCTAGGACCTTGGTTTCCAAATGAAATACAAAACTTGCTCTCATCTGAAAAGAGGACTTTGGACCACTTACCCTCCTTGTGAAGGGTGTCAATGATTGTCTTCTGGACAACTGTCAGATCAGCAGTCTTCCCCATGATTGTGTAGCCTAGTGAACCAAACTGAGAGACCATTTTGAAGGCTCAGGAACCTGTACATTACGATATAAAAGCTAATAATAAAAAAATATATAATTTCTAAATGACCAACATGAATGTTTTCACTACTGTAGCACACATAAGTCGTTTTTTTTTTTTTTTTAACTATTGTATTGTATTGTTTGAAAGATGAAAAAAGGGTGCAATTTCAAAATTCTGACAGTGGCAAATTCTTTAAGAAGAGTATTTGAGTGCTAACTTCCACATTTACTGTACGTCACTAAAACCCAGAGACAGAACAGACTGATGGGCATGAGAAAGCTGGAGCTGATGTGTTCATGTGCCTGTGTGAATATCCTGCAGATTGAGGCTCTCTAGCATGGCACTGCATGGCCTCAGGATGACGTGCTGTGTTGCCCACATAATTAAGCTTATTCACATAATGACAGTGGTTAGCTCGTCTCGCAGTCATTTTCTCTGTAGTGGCAACCAATTTCTTTCATCCACAGTTCTTGGTTAAACATTTCTGTGAATACACAACACACACACACACACACACACACGTTTGTTTTTGTGAAAAGTGGGGACATCCCATAGGCGTAATGGTTTTTATACTGTACAAACTGTATTGCCCTACACCAACCCTACACCTAAACTTACCCCTCACAGGAGACTGTGCATTTCTACCAACAACCCCCCCCCCCCATAATACCTATGTCATACCTGTGTCATTATACAAATTGATGTCCTCATTTGTCACACACACGCACGCACACACACACGCCCCTGATTTACCTGATGTACCCATTCACATATCCACATAGCACATAGTTATATTGACTAATATATATTGACTCTGTACTGAGTTTTTAATTCATGAAAAGAATACATATCAACTCAAACGTTACTGAAGGTTGGAGATTGTTTTTTTCTCAGCGTATTATTCATTGATATTTGAATGCATTTATTAAAGCGGACATGTTTGTGTGGTCCACAGGAGGGAGCTGTGGTGGCGCTTCTGAAGATCTGCCGACAGGACTGCTTCAGTACTCTGTACGCACACGCGTTGAGGACCGTGGCCTCTATCTGCTGTGTTGAAGAGGGCATCAGCCAGCTGGAAAAGGTATCAGTTTCTCAGCATGCACATGCACATAAAAGGACCCAGATGTGTGCAGCAGAATCTGAGTGAGCTAAGAATGCAGTATCTCTTGTTTATTAAATATATTATCTTACTTTTTTTCACTGAAGAAATTTTATTCAAGCCTTTAGATTCATTTTCACAGATGCTAATTAGACTAAACATTTCACATTACAACACTACAATCTGTAAATGTGGAAGATGACATCTGACAGATGCAGTTTGTGTGCTACTAAAAGCTACGTCACGTCACATAAGTTTATTTATTTATTTGTTATATATAGGTTGAGCTTGAACTGATTTTATGAGGTTACTGTGTAGTAGTATTAAAACTGTATAGAAATATTAAAACTAACAAAAAATGCAACAACTAAACAGTAGTTTAAAATCATTTTAATGTGTGATGTGTTCTTCATGTTCTAGACACATTTCCTTTCATAAGGAACACTTTCTGTAATGTTGCTACAAAACATATATAACTAGAATGTCTAACTGTTTAAAGTGAATTGCACTGAAAGACATTTTTACTAAACTGCAATTGTGTGTTTGTGTTTTTAAAAAAATAAAATAATAAAAATATATTTTGCGAGTAGGTAGAGGATTGAATTCTGCTTACACATAACTGATATGGCCATGGTCAGTTATTCCTGCTTGCCTGTTCAAAATATTAGTCACACTGTGTTTGTCTCAGGCTACGTAGTGTTATCTTCTGGTGAGTAGTACATTTCATAGCTTGTGTAACAGCGCCACTGTGTGGTGATATATTATATGAACCGAACAGCATTCTGAAACGGCACAGATTATAGTAAACCATATCACTCTCAGTTCAGAGTTTGATTCAGTTTGATCTCTGAAGGGCCTGAGTCTGCATCAGAGAGAGAGAGAGAAAAAAAAATGACAATGTGCTCTCTACATATTATATTACTCTCATAAGCATAAGCAGCCCTCCGAACAGTTTATAAGACTTAACAAAGTGCTATTGTACAAGATTCATACTATATATATGTAAAATAACTCAAATATATCGCTATGTAGTCTATAGATTTATTGAAGGTCTTATACTGTTGAAGTCAAAAGTTTACATACACCTTGCAGAATCTGCAAAATGTGGTAATTGTTCGTGAGTCCATTGTTTGTCCTGAACAGTTAAACTGCCTGCTGTTCTTCAGAAAAATCCTTCAGCTCTCACAAATTCTGTGGTTTTCCAACATTTTTGTGTATTTGAACCCTTTCCAACAATGACTGTATGATTTTGAGATCCGTCTTTTCACACTGAGGACAACTGAGGGACTCATATGCAACTATTACAGAAGGTTCAAATGCTCACTGATGCTCCAGAAGGAAACACAGAAGGAACAGAATGAAGATGTGTAGATTTCAAAACTTTTGAACAGAATGAAGATGTGTACATTTTTCTTATTTTGCCTTATTTCTCATTTTTCTTATTTTGTCTAAATATCTTCTTTTTTTTTTAATTTAATAGTACACTCTCAAAAAGGATGTGTTAATTAATAACACATTTTTTGTGTTGTGGCCATTTTAACACATTATGTGTAATTTTAAGTTGATCATGTGTAAAAAGAAAGAGAGAGAGAGAGAGAAACAACACAATGTGTCCAACACAATATGTGTTAACTATCATCCAATCACATTGCTGCCTGCATCACTCCTCAAGCTGTTAACCAAATTCGCGCCTCTTTTTTCATTGGTGGATAACGTGGATGCACTCAGGTATATGGTCAGGTATATGGATTTCCTCACTAGAAAAGTAAAGTTCCCAGAGCGTTCTCAGAAGCTCCCACCGGTGTCAATGACGTTCCCAGAACATTTCCTGAGATGATGTGGAGTTCTTTAAAGGATTGGGCAGAGGTGGGACCAAGTCAAGTCTCGAGTCAAATCCCAAGTTCTCAAAGACTTAAAGTTGATGAAATAATTAAGTGACTAATTTAATAATGATTGTGCATTAGTGATGAACACCTGCTGTTACTGAGAATTACAGAGGATCAGATGTTGATGTTTTATTGGTTAAAATGATGCCACCATCATGGAGATCAGTGTTTGCATTAGTTGGGCTTTTGACCCTTGTCTCCTGTGTTAGATATCTCTCTGCAGCAATGCATGTGGTGTTGTAATGCAGAGAGGAGATATTAGCTGTTTTTATGTGATGAGATAGTCACCATGCGGTGGCTTGATTACAATCACAATGTTTTTTTTTTTTTTTTAATTGTTTAATTTTTTTTTTTATAAATATGTTTAGGTTTTGCATAATCAACCCTGTGAAACTACAGCATGCAAACAAAGTGTTGCTCTAATAGTTATAATGAATGAATTTTAAATCTATGTAATAAATATAAAAATTTGAACTCCAGTATTATTTCGACACACACAGACATCAAAAACCAGGATATGAATCTCAACAATGGTGACAATCAACAAAATGCTTCATGCTGCAATGCATGCTGGGTAACACCATAGTAAAAACTCCCATCATACACTGCAGTATAAAAAAATATTGTCGCCACTGTTGAGGATCATATGATAAGTGTTTATGTCTAAAAGCCTGAGCGGAAACAGTTTTTTTTTTTAATATTGAAGCATTACAGTGGTGTTTGTTTAATAGGACACTTTTTATTTTTTTGCAGATCTGTAATAGCTGAATGTCAGTCAATAAACCAAAGAGAAATCTTTTCATGTTCATTCACCATGAGTTATAAGCAGAAATCATAAGTTAATCTGCTAATTCAGTAATGCACAAATGTTTGCTGTGAAACAATATTGCAATTGCTTAAAAGCAAATTACTTTGAATTAATAAAAGGGTCAAGAGACCAACTAAAGCAAACCTTGACCACAATTATGGTGGCATCGTGTTTTTTTTTTGTTTTGTTTTGTTTTTTTTCCAGTTGATTCCATCCAAGGCTGTGGCTGAAGTCTGTAGTTCTTGTGTTTCTCTTTTCTTCAATGATGCCACTTGTTAACAGCAGGTGTTCATCACTAATGCACAATCATCATTTAATTAGCCACTTAATTATCTCATTAACTTTAAATCTTTGAGGACTTGGGATTTGACTTGAGACTTGCTTGTGACTTGAAAGTCCCACTTCTGGATTTATGACACATTAGTGTGTTAAATATTTTAACACACTGCCTGTGTTAAGAAGCATAACACACTGGTTGTGTTAAAATTGAATTAACACAAAATGTGTTGTCCTTAACTAGACACACAGGTGTGTTAAAATATAATACAGGTTGTGTTGTTTTTAACACATCTGTTTTTTTTAACACACTAATGTGTCATAAATAACACAATTTGTGTCATAGATGTGCTATTCTTAAAGGTGCACTATTTGAAGAATATCAACCTGTGTTAAGAAGAATAACACACTCGTTGAGTTGAAATTAACAAAAAATGTGTTGTCCTTAACTAGACACACAGGTGTGTTAAAATTAGTGCTGTCAATCGATTAAAAAATTTAATCGCGTTAATCACAGTCATGGACTGTGATTAATCATGATTAATCGCAATTTTAAAATATTAGGATTTACCTGTAAATGTGTTGAAATGAAATGCATGACAGATTAGTTTAAGAAAACAGAACCTTTCACATCTCCGCCAGGTATGAGACATAATCCTTATTATTCTTTTATCATTATTCTTTTGTTTTTATTCAGCCATTATCAGTCTTTATACTGACAATAAAACGTTTACCAAGCCACATCGCTTCAATCCCAGTTTACATTTACCCAACTATTATCAAAAGTATTTCTAAATAAATACAACAAAACATTTTCTTGCGACCTTACGTGAAGTATTATGACAAAATAAACGCATTGACGCATTATGAAGAATTGGACCTGTTCTGCAGGTGCATTAGAGCTAACATTAGCATCGTGCTACATAAGACAATTTATGAGATTAATAGTACACTTTTACTCAGAACTCAATTCAAACCATCATCGAGTGTTTGTAATAACTTCCTTTTGTGATCACATGTGGAATTTGGTCGTTTACTGTTGTTAAAATATGCTCTTTATAGCCTTTTATATCGCTGCACAAATTAGCATTTCAGATGTACACATTAACTCAAGAAAATCACATACAAACCATATCCTATCGTAATCGTGTGTTTATTATCTTATATAATCTATAGTGGCTGTTGTCATGTTTATTTCTGCTGTGTAAAAGCCTTAACATGTGCTCTGCTGAAACTCACGTTGTTTGTGATGTTTACAGCCGCCTCTCTGTTCTTAAGTTGCCAGGCATACAATCCAAGTATAATACACATTAGTAAAAGGATCTATTTTCATTTTTATTTGTCTATATACACTTTGGGCGGCCGCAGTACATTATGAAAATAGCCCAAAAAACGCAACCCGCAGCTCTGTAATTTTTCCCGCGACTGTATTTTCAAAATAGCCCACTTGTGCTGTTACCCTGGCAACACTGGTTCACTGTGACCTCATCACACAATGATAGATAACCTTCCGCGCTGCGATGACGGGAAGAAGATGGGGTCAAGCATTATCACATGATTAATTTGCGTTAAAAAAATATTAACGCGTTAAAATTTTTTGATTAATCGCATGCGTTAACGCGTTAACGTTGACACCCCTAGTTAAAATATAACACAGGTTGTGTTGTTTTTAACACATCTGTTTTAAGAGTGCACCCTTCAGAAGCTACAGAAGATACTTACGTTTCCCAGAAGACAAAATAAGTGAAATGTACCCTGATCTTCAAATTAAAAAAGTTTTCCCCCTTAATGCACCGTGTTTCCTTCTGCAAGGTGTATGTAAACTTTTGACTTCAACTGTACACTCTCATGTACTATATATTTAATATATATTTAAGCTCTAATGTATATAGTTAGTAGAATGTCTAAAGTGGACTGTCAAAAGAAATTCTAGCTTTATTATAGCTTAGCAAGTCACATGACCAATCCATCAATCATAACCATACAACTGTAAAAAAGCCACACAACCCAGGTGAAAAAAGTACACTTCCATAATGTACTTTAAGTGCTCTATTTTTGCGCACTAATTTTGTACTTAGTATACTAAAAATGATTCTTTAGTACTTCTTAGGATGAACTTAATATCATCTAAGTGTATTCAACTGTGCTATTTTGGGACACCATGAATATGAACTAAAATGCGCTTTTAACATACCAACATAACATCATATGTTATGACTTTACTTGTTGATTATGGATTTTGAATTAGTTAGTCATGTACCTTAACAAGTAAAGTCATAACATAATGATACCTTTGCAAATGATTAGCTAATGATTAATTAAAGCAGACAACTGGAAAATGAAAGGCATGGCTTCGACCCATGTGGTAATTAACATATGCATTTACACTATTAGTCAATATAATATGTTATTAGGGAATTCATACTTTATAACACATTTAACTAATAACAATTTATTGATTATTTAATCCATGAATCATATAGAATGTTCATTTGTTGCTGATGCAGTAATCATTAATAAATGGTTTAGTTCTTCATGAGTTATACATTAACTCATGATTATCTGTGCATTAGTTAAACATAAATTAATGCATTTTAGTACCACTGTATTGTAAAGTGTTACCACTATCTCTGTATTTAAAAAAATATATATATATATTTAATTACCACTTGTAGTACACTTGAGTGTACTAGTATATGAAATATGAGTTCAAGTGTACTAATTTTACTGGTAACTAATTTTTTTTATTTATTTATTTATTTATTTTAAATACAGAGATAGTATGAAACACATTTTAGTTCATATTCATGGTGTCCCAAAATAGCACAGTGGAGTATACTTAGATGACCTTAAGTTTATCTTAAGAATAATTTTTAGTATATTAAGTACAAAATTAGTGTGCGAAAATAGAGCACTTTAAGTATATTATGGAAGTGCACTTTTTTTTCACCTGGGAACATAAATCAAAGCTAGTCCAGTAGTTGAATCCAAACATGCAGTTAGATGTTTTCATCTGGCGTTTGACTCAGGTGGATGGGATCCTGTGTCTGGCAGACATCTTAACGGACGGCACGTGTGCAGAGGCGACTCGAGCGGAGGCTGCAGCGGTGATGGCTCAGATCACCTCTCCCCATCACACCTCCACACAACACCTCAGCAGCTTCCTGGAGAGCATGCAAGACATCGTCACAGCCCTCATCAGTGAGTTCAAGCAGCATTTGATGTTTGCACACATGCACGAGTCGAGCAAATACAATGCCTGATAGAAACAGGGGTAGACAAATCCACTCCTGGTGGGCTGCGTTTCTGTTCCAGCACACTTGCCTGTTATTTTCAGGTAATCCTGAACGCCTTGAGTGAGTGTGATTAGGGCTGGAGCTCAACTCTGCAGGATGGCAGCCCTTCAGGGACAGTATTGGCTACCACTGATACACACAAATGTAAAACACACCAAACATTGCGGCCATCATAACGAAGAATAGCACCTATCAGATTACTGCAGTTGATTATACAGTAGCTGTTGATTTCACATCCGGTTCTGGAACTGATTCCTCATAAACAGATTTAAAGATTGCCAAAATGTGACCCTGGACCACAAAACCAGTCATAAGGGTATTTTTTTTTTTTTTAATTGAGATTGATACATCATCTGAAAGCTGCATAAAAAAGCTAGGATAGGACCATATTTGGCCGAGATACAACTATTTGAAAATCGCCTTTAAAGTTGTCCAAATGAAGTTCTTAGCAATGCATACTATTAATCAACAATTAAGTTTTGGTATATTTACAGTTGGAAATTTACAAAATATCTTCATGGAACATGATCTTTACTTAATATCCTAATGATTTTTGGCATAAAAGAAGAATCGATAATTTTGACCCATACAATGTATTTTTGGCTATTGGTACAAATGCTACTTAAGACTGGTTTTGTGGTCCAGGGTCACAAATGATTAAGTCATTAAGCGATTAAATGATTCAAAGCTCAAACTCAGTACTACAGACCTCAAGGCTTATTTGTCATTGTCATTTGCATTGGTTGAAAGTAGGACTTTGTGTATACCTAAACTACTACTGTAGGAATGCTGCATATGTTGTAATGAAAAAGCAGATCATCTGTACATAACTTGTCCAACAGAAAATATGCCAAATCCTCATCGCTCTTTATACCCATCCTCTTCTTAAGTGCTCGTCAGCAGGTAAAAGCCAATCCCAGATTTATTCGGTTTGAACAAGCTTTGTCTACCTGATGTTTTGTGTGGCTATGCTTAAATTTTTCTGCACTTTGTTATTATTTTTATACAGTCTCACCCTCACCTGAGCCACTTGTCATTTATTGGCTAAGAGCAACACACCAACTAGGTTGCAGCCCAGAAACCTCCCACAATACAAGAAGAATATTAGAAAACTCAGACACAGGGCAGTTTCTCTGTCTACACGCTACCGCACACTTCTAGTGGATCATAATGTGCATGTATATAATATGTGATTTTGCTAAGTGCACCTTTAAGAAAAGCATTAAGATATCAAAACTGCGGTTTATACTCCTCAAATAAGGTAGTATAAATGTATTATACAAAATATGCATTGATTTATTGTCCAAAATATGTCTGTTAGTATTGCTACGGTCTTTGCCAGTTTTGCTTTGGTGTGTTTTATTTGCGGTTTCCAGCAGATATTGTAGTCTAAAATCACACCAAGAAATATATTTTGTATACTATTTCTATACTTATGTTTTCAGTTTTCAGTTCTACTTGCGGGTTTGTTTTATGCTTTCCAAATAACATAATATTTGTTTTGCTTATATTTAATGACAATTTATTTACATCAAACCACTGTTTTAATTTATTAATTTCTGTTGTGATCACCTCCAAAAGCTGCTGTAAATTGTTCCTGGAAACAAAAATATATAATTTATATAAAAAAATAGATATTTGTGTCATCAGCAGATAAAATAGATTTTAGTATATTTGATACTCTGCACATGTCATTGATATAGATCAGGGGTTCTCAACTCTGGCCCACTAGGTTCACTTACCTGCAGAGTTTTGCTCCAACCCTAATCAAAGGCACCTGAACAAGCTAATCAAGATATCCAGGATTACTAGGAAGTTACAGGCAGGTGAGTTTGAGCTAAACTCTACAGCAAAGTGGATCTTAAAACTCCTGATGTAGAATATAAAAAGTTTTGACCTGAGACTTATCCCTGCGGTACACCAAAAGTTATGTTCATGTATGTGGATTTATTTTCACCAATTTCTACAAATTGTTGCCTGTTTCTTAAATAGCTACTCACACAGTCCAATCCAACCCTTCTGATGCCATACCTCTCTAGTTTATGGAATAAAATGTCATGATTTATGGTGTCAAATGCTTTCTTTAGATCTATGAAAATTACATGTTTCTTCTTATCTATGCCATTTGTAATTCCCTCAATTAGTTCCATTAGTGCCAAAGATGTTGAACTGTTTATCCAAAATCCATATTGACTGTCAACTAAAAGGTTGTGTGTTTCAATGAAATTATCAAGTCTTTCTGTAAAAAGGATTTTCAAGGATTTTGCAGAACTGGGGGAGTACAGGCCTGTAATTTGTGAATTGGTGCCTATCCCCAGTTTTATATAATGTTATTACTTTTGCTATTTGGGTTGGGTTGACTTACTGTCCCATAAATTCTGGTTGCTTGTCAGATTATAAACAAGCTACTCATTTTAAAGGAGCTTACCAAACAGTGGCCAGTTTTTCACCTTTTCATCTTGCATGTGTGTTTGCAGATCTGTGTGAGAGTGCTTCCTGTGGTGAAGTGTTTCTGTTGGCCTCAGCAGCACTGGCAAACATCACATTCTTTGATAGTATGGCATGTGAAATCCTGCTGCAGCTCAATGCTGTTCACATCCTGCTACAGGCCTGCAGAGACCGCCAACGAGTCGACACGCCATACTCAAAAGACCAGGTACTGATCTAGGAGTTTTACAGACACATAAATAGACCTCATATTTGAAATTACAGTGTGTGCTACTTTAATCTTGCATGTTTGTAGTTGGTGTTTATAGATCCATTCCTCTTTCCTTCATTCTGTGATTGACTTGGTTGTCATTTTCATGCTAAAACCCTTACAGTAATAAGTGAATAGGATAAATGTGCAATCCACAGTGAAATCAATACAAAATTTCAATGTTGGCTTGCAAGGTCAGAAAGTTTGTAGTACTGTAGTTTTAAAAGTTGGAGTTTTAGTAGTAGTACACCTTTAGGAGTAGTACACACCTTTACCTTTCCGAATACCGAAACTTTGCAAGTACATGTCAGCTAATCTAACCCTACCAGTCACTAATACTCTACTAACACTCTAATGAGAGTTATGTAGGGGCAGGATTTTTTATAGTCAACAGAATGTGCAAAAGGGACCGTCAAAATAAAGTGTAACCCAAATTTGCATAATGCTGTTTTCTGTATTGCAAAAGCAAATTCTCTCTGTATACACTTACAAAGGATGAGGCTGTGAAGAATTCGCATCACGCACATATAATAAAATTATCACTGATTAGAACAGGTGTGAAAACAAGTGTATTTTGATTGAACACTGTACAGTAGTCACATCTATGATATGTTTAGGCAGATGGTTCCAAAGTTTAGGCACTGCTAAATTTAAGTTAGCGGAAGGATTTACTACAGTATTGATAATATTTATAAAAAAAAAAAAAAAAAAAAAGGGTTTTGGGAATATTAGAATTTTTCTGTGTAAGTTCTGCAAAATATCTAGATTTTGTTGATCTTACAGCTCTCTGAAATTTTGTTAGAGTTTCCTTAAAAAATTAATTGTTATTATATTTAAATATTTAAAATTTAATGTTGAATTTTTACTTGACTACATTTACAGAGAAAATTGATGTTTCATTCGATACATTTCTCCAGACCTGTTTGTGCATGCAAACAGCAAAAATTTGCGAATGAATCTTTTGATAAAATCATGACTGAATGTCTTTGACTATCCCTTACCAAAAGAAATATACTTCGTTTATTTTATTAAGTATACTTAAGTAAATTTCAAGTATATTTTTAAGTATACTTTATGTAGTAAGTATACAAATATCAGTGTGTACTAGTAGTATACTTGTAAGTGTACTATTTCAATACTCCTTGGGACTAAATTGGCCCACTTTCTAGTATATAAAAGTATACTTTTAAGTATAACAGTAGTAAACATTGAGTACACAACTAGTTTACATCTATGTTTTTAGTTTGTACTGCAACTATAAATTAAATTGAACTTATAGTTATACTGATAGTTTACTAATTAAATACTTTTTATGCATTTTTAGTACACTTTGAAGTATAGTCTCAGTAAACTACTAGTTTAGTAGTTTTATACTGCAAGTATACTAGTAAGTTTTCTTTAAGTGAACTTTACATCATACTTCAAGTATAATACTATGTCCCTATTTAGGTATTAATTTGTGTATATTTTGCTATATGAATATCTGAATATACAAAACATCAAAAGAATGAACAGGGTATCTGCTTGTAAACAAAAACATTTTATTCTAGCTTCATGCATTCTTTTTTATAGACACTTGAATGTGGGTAAGTTTCAAAAAAATAAAAAATAAATAAATAAATAAACAACATTTTGAACAAAAAGCTAAAAACAAAACAAAACAAACAAACAAACAAAAAAAAAAACTATGAGTTGGATTCAGAATGATAATCAAAACGTAGATGGAGTTGATCAACACCCCAAAGCTTGACAGTTATTATTACCTCTTCATGGGTCAACATTTTATTCCACAGTTTTGATGCTGTTTTACTTCTGCTGATCATGTTAGATTACATGTGGAAGCATCTGTTAGCTGTGTCCCAATGTTGAGTTCGCGGACTACGAAGGGCGTATTTGAAGTGTGAATACATCACAGCGGTGCGACGAAGACTGTCCCAAACCGAAGTGCCTGGACTCCAAAGGGTGTATTTGAAGTGCCCATGCGTCACAGCGTCACGACATGAGCTGTCCCAATTCAGAATGCACCCTCCGAAGACCGCATTCCAAGGCCGATTGCATCACCGCGGCGCGACGAACGCTGCCGTAATTTTAAAGCCATGTTAAATGCACCCCCCGTTTCGCAGGAAAATGAAGTGTACATCTGATAGACACTTTGCACCCTACCATATCCCAGAATTCATAGCACGCAGATGACAATGGCGGATGAGAGTTCTGTGGGGGAATTCACATTGAAATGTAAGTATTGTTTTCATTTACTCAAATACCTAGCGAAAGTGTTAAAAGCCAGGTTTTTTTTTTTGGTTTTTTTTTAACACAAAGCCCACAAACAATGACAACCACTATATAAGACAATACTTTTTTTCCCTTTGCTGTGTTTTGTAGTGCTGTCATGCAAGATATGTCTACAAATGTTTTAACCAAACTTGAGCACTTGAGCACAGTATTTTGTATGCATGTCCTCCTGTGTCAAATTTTCTAATGTTGCACCAATTTGTACATATGTTTAAATATGTTGTACATATACAAATATGTTGTACATTAAGATTGCAGGTGTCCTGGGACAGGTGAGAGAGTGAGTGGAAGCTGGTGGAGCTACTCAGAGAGGACATCAAACTCCAGAGAGAGACAGAGGAGAGAAGAGCACAGGAGAGCAGGAGATAATGGAGAGACAATAAATTATATATTAACCCTTCTCTCAAGAAGAGAAAACAGTGAAAAAAATGGGTACATTAAAATTTTTCAATATCTTTTTTTATGTCACATTGTCAATGAAACAACCTAATTTCTAGTTTATTTTTGTGATGCAAGTTAAAAACGAAATAATAAGTTGTATACGTTATTAATTTTTGTAATGTAATTTATTTGTAAATGAGCCTGAGTACTTTCTGTACATTTTGTATTTTTTGTTATGCATATTCACGTGTAAATAAAAGGGAAGTAATTATGCACATTGTTAATTTTTTTTTTTAATGCAGCTTACAAATCATTCTTCTATAAGTTTATTTTTTTTTGTCCTGTAAATAAATGTTTTACACATTAAAACAGATTGTTCTATTCATTACTGAAAGTACTTTTTACAACTATTTACAACATAGCCTAGGTTTAACATCAGAAAAACATCAGTTTTGAGCCCAGCCCTGCCTCCAGGTCTTCTGGGGTCTTCGGGAGGTGAATTTCTTGGTGAATGGCCAGCACCTCATCAGCGACTCGAAGGACAATGCAGTGGACAGTGGAATGAGGCATGTCAAACACTCTGGAGACCACTCTGTATGATGTACCACTGGCCAGACAGAACAGAAACACCAGAGTCTGGATTGTGGCATCAATGAAATAAATAGTAGACATTCATAATGACTAATGAGGGCATCGTTTTGGCCTGGAGAAAATAAATTTAAAAGGGTAGTTGATTTGTTTGCATGTATATTGCAGATGTTAGTTTTGGTTTCAATAAAATATGTAACCTTTTCTGGGTAGATGCTCCATCATTCACATCACTGCCATCCACAATCTGCAGGTTCAGCCTCCATTTCTATTTTCTGAGAATTTCTGGACTTGTCTTTCTGGACTCATTACCTTTTCAAGGGACACAAACAGGAAAAGCACAATTATCAGCAAAGATATGAACAAAATTGACTACCATAGGTTAACCATATTTTCAAAACCCCAAAGTCACATCTTTTAGTGTACTGTACCTTTATGTAATATGCACATGTATGTGCTTATGCACCCATAGGCATGTCATTGGCATGTCAATGTACTTGGTGCAATATAACCAAGTACAGTACTGAATGAATTCAAGGTGCTTGTATTTGAGTAATTCCATTTTGTGCAGCTTTATAGTTATAGTCTAGACTAGACTACATCTCAGAGATAAACATTATAACGTAATTTTGCTCCATTAATTTTGTCAGAGAGCTTTAATTAATTTTCAAATGTTGCATTGCTTATTCAGTGAAAACGATGAGCTTACAGTATCTCTATCCAATAGTATATAGTTAAAATTAACTTTAACGCGAGCAAATTGCAAAACACATCAATGCAGCTGTAACGTTAATCATAACATCATATATGAAACACTGACAGGGAATATTTAAAACTGATCTATATAGGGACAGAGGCTCTTGCAGTCCAAAACAATCATGTAACACTTAATTTCTCTGTAATATTAGCATATGAATTTTAATAAAGCATTGAGTCAATTAGTGTAAATTACCTGCACCGCTGCAGCTCATTCAAGGGCGTTTCATCCAGTACTCAGTGATGTTGTTGGTCTGTCTTCGTGCCCATCTATAAAATCATTGTCGTTTAAACTTTATGTGAAGGTGCTGGCACATTTGTTATCCTTCCACTTGCTAAGAAAAACATCTTAACGCAGATGACTGTTTGTTTAGCTGCAGCCGTTGCTCAGACTCTGCCTTTAGCGCGGTTGTGTTTGAATTCTGGCGCATGTGTAGAAGCGGTATTGTGAGGTTCAAGCACAATCGCGCTGATTCGTGCATCTAGTATAATAAATTGCGTTTTAGTACAATGACGATAATCGCAATGATGAGAGCGCATGTGGACAAACAGTTAAATTAACTGCCCCCCCCCAATAACTCATTCCTTTTTCTACAACAAGAACTCATCCATTCATTGACTTTTAGGCTTATTTGCATTTATTTGTACGTTACACATTCATCTCTACTTTTTCCCCAGAAAACTGAATTGAAACAATGAATAAAGTTAAGCAAAAAGTATTTTTGTTATATGATTTACAATGAACTGTATCTTTTAGGCATATATGGCTAATAAACTTGCATATATAAATTCAATATATATGGTTAAAAATGGTCAAAACATATAGTACCATATAAAATTTTGATATATATTGTTAACATATATGGTCATATCATATAATACAATATACAATTTTAATATATATTGTTAACAAATATGGTCATAACGTAATACCATATACAAAATAACCATATACATACTTTAAATATATGTTTATATACAAATTTTACTATGGGAATTTCATATATGTTATAAACATACACATACATATATCCAGAAGATGGATATATGTGATAATAATATATTGCCTTATATGTAACATATATGACAACATCACTGCTGATATAGGGACATATATGTCATTTATTACATTTCCGTATGGGACAACTTGAGGGTGAGTAAATGATTACATAATTTTCATTTTTCGGTGAACTATCCTCTAATTAAAAGTATCATCTTGCATACTCTAATATAATTAAGGTATTGAGAGTAAAAGTAAAGGTATAGGCCTACAGTATTGATCTGAAAAATAATTTGTCAGGATGGTTTTGCATTAATATTATTGCTGCACTAATGTGTATGTTGCATTTTACTTCTGAATATGTTCAAGTTTGTGTAGGAAACTTTTTCCTCGTCGAAGCAGAGACCAGGAGACATTGGAATATCTTTCAAGCAGAAGTTACTCTTTATTGAGAACTCGCTGTGCGTCGCTGCAGTCATCCAAGTCTGACTATAGCTCAGCACAGTAGAGTTTATACCTTTCAAGGGGGAGGGATACATAGAGATACATAGGGATACATAGACAATCTAAACAAAGCATGCAAATGCAGTACAGGAATCAGCCCGTTACCGGAATTTCCCCAGCCCTGATCTCATCAGCATAACAGTGTCATTCAAATGCATAGGTGCTAATCCAGTCAGCCTTACAGTGTCGCCCATACCTTCACATTATCATAGAGACAAAGGCACAGCTTAGCATTCACCTTTAACTTGGGACCCTGACCAATGGTCAGGAAGTGCATAAAGACAAAAGGTTAATGTCTCAGACACCTGGGCTGTCTGACGTGATCTTCTTAGAATGTCATTATCTTTACCTCAAAATATAAAACACAATGTACATAACTTTTTCAGTTTATATACTATTACATTGGAACCTAGAGTTAACATTTTATAAATTTGTAATCCAACAGTTCCCCCTTTGAAAGTTCTAATAACGTTCACAAAATACAAATTTAGACACTTAAAAGTTCATTCTTGTAACCTGTGATCATTACAGGCACATAGCACTTGCTCTGTGTTGATTGTCTGTAGTGACGAACGGCATGCTGACACAGAAACAAACATGCAGCTAGGGTCCGTGAAGTTCTTACGGGTAATAGTCTTTTCTGGTTGGAACTGTCATTTCCTCATGGTGGGCATGGGTCATTTGTTGAATGAAACACTTGATACTGTGGACGCATAGATAGTGCACTAGTAGGAAAATCAACAGCAGAATTGCTATTTCCCTGATCCACAGCCAGGGTTTACCTAACAGGTTTCCGAACCATGAAGAATTATCTTCAGTCATCTGGTGTAATTTTGCTGAAAGATCAAGAATGTCTTGTTGGATTTTGTTCAAGTCCTCTGTTGGATCCATTAACCCGGTGCAGCACTCAGGGCCGATAATGGTGCAGGCTCCCCCTTGCGTTGCAAGAATGTAATCCAAGGCCACTCTGTTCTGTAAGATCATTATCTTGTGCGAAGCGAGAGTGTCCGTGATGTTACCCAGGGCCAAAGCCGTATCATTGGCCAGTTTCTGTACAGAATTTGATAAGCTTCTGACTTGATCAAGGGCCTGTATGACACCATACAACGGGATTAATTCTCCATTCATCAGCTCAAAGAATATGTTGTTTCTGTCTTTGTGCGATGTCCATGATGATTACTAGTACGGCAATCTTGATCATGTTGATGGATGACTGAAGATTCTCTGCGTTGTGTATTTAATTTTTAATTTATTTTATTTTGTTTTATCTTTCTTCCGTGACAGTTGGCTCGGCAGTGGGTCTAGTTGTCTTTTAGAGGTTGTGGCTTCATACATAGGTGAGGAGGTCGGTGCGTATGAGTCTCGGGACAGCCATCAAGTGGTATCTGCACAGAGTAAGAAAGAAAACAAAAGACGACAGCGCAGTATTTGTTGTAAAAGACTGCAAACACTAGGGTTGTATCCTTTGTTCGATCTGAGTGTGCTATTGTTGTTTCTTCTTTCCCTCTTTCTTAATTCCTGCGACACCTAAAGAACAGTGAGGTAAGGATGGACTAGTGGATGAGGAATGACTATGATGGAGTCTTCACCGCAGGGTTGGCCCCCGAAGCCTGTTGCATTCGGTTCTTCCCTGGGCTCCTCACTGGTCCGTGTGTCCTATCCTATCCCTGTAGGTGGGGGAACAACTTCACAGTGTGATACATGAGCCCAGGTTTTCCTTCCCTGATACAACACTGCAGCTGCTGTAATCAACATCACTTGATGTGGTCCATGCCACTTAGGCTCTAACGGCTTGTTTCTGAATGAATTTATCATGACCCACTGACCTGGGATGATTTTGTGTCCACCTTTTGTTGGAGTCTGCCAACATGACTCAACTCTCTCTCTGGCACTCTGTACTGCCTTTGTGAGGTTTTCACAGTAAGTGATCAGGGCATCTGAGGCAATGTGTACATCAGCATTTCTAAGATCAATCACACCTGGCATCTGCATTGGGCGCCCAGTAATAATCTCATGAGGGCTCAGTCCTACTGATCTGTTAGGTGACGCTATCATACTACACAGTACCGCTGGCAGCGCTTCGACCCATGGTACTCCTTCCTGATGCATTTTGCTTAGCCCGGTGTTGATTGTTCTGTTTGCTCGTTCAACCTGTCCTGATGCTTTTGGCCTGTATGGGGCAGTGAAGATTCCACTTAATCTTCAATGTTTTAGACACTTCCTTGACTACCTGTCCTGTGAAGTGTGTACCTTGATCTGAGTCAATGTAATTTCTCAAATCTGGTAATCCCTATCTGGGATTGAAATCAGTGACAAGACATTTAGCAGTATGTGCAGCTGTAGCACGCCCTGTTGGATAAGCTTCTATCCATCTCGAGAACTTGTCTATTAATACCAAAATGTCAGTTTTTCCCTTACAAGGAGTCAACAATATGTAATCAACTTGCAGGGGACGAAATGTTCCTGGTGGAGCTGGGGTGTGTGTTGCTGCTGTAGTTGCTGCTGGCACATCATTATTTTTCTGACATGTAACACATCTCTTGACTGTTTCGGTGGCTACATTTCTGAATTTTGGATTCCACCATTGATTTGAGAATCTGTGATTCATCGTTGCTGGACCACTGTGACCCAAATTATGTATTTGTTGAGTCAAATATGGCAGCAGTGATTCGGAAGTGACATACTTTCCCCCTTTGGTCCAGCAGCCGGATGAATCCACTGTGGCTCCTTTGTCTAACCATGTCCATGCTACATATAGAGGAATGTCTTTGTACAGATCAATGATTGGTTCAGGAGGCAGAATTGTCTTCTGTGCTGTACTACCTGAACACACTTGTACAGTTGCATAGGAACAAGCCTGTTTAGCAGCTATATCAGCAAGAGCATTACCTTTATCTTCTGTAGTATTAGTTGTGAGATGTGCTTTCACTTTGATCACCGCTAATTTCTTTGGAAGTTTCATGGCAAACATTAGATCTTTCACTAATCCAGCATGCTTAATGGAGGATCCAGCAGAAGTTAGAAACTGTCTACTTTGCCAAATGACACCAAAATCATGAATTACCCCAAAAGCATACCTGGAATCAATGTAGATATTTGCAACTGATCCTGAAGCTAGCGTGCATGCACTAGTTAAGGCTACTAGTTCTGCAGCTTGAGCTGAAAAATGATCTGGAAGACGACCTGAAGCTACCACTTCAGTGGTGGAAGTTACTGCATAACCTGCTCATCTGTTACCTTCAATGACTTGAGCTGAACCATCAACAAACAACTCCAATTCTGCATTCTCTATGGGAGTTTCTGTTACTTCACTCGTAGGTGCGTATGTAAGTGTAACACAATCGTGAGTCATTTCTCCTTCATCCTCTAACACAACTTCAGTCATTGCAGACATCATACATGAAGATGGGTTCGTGACTGACGCATGCTGTAAAACAATGTTCGGGGCTGTGAGGGTTGTTAACCAATTTCCCTAACGAGAGGAGGTGACAGAAGTGACTTTTGCTTGATTCATCAGCGTGGACACTGCATGAGGGCATCTTACGTTTACAGTCTGTCCTAACACCATTCCTGATGAAGCCTGAAGAGCTAGATGAACTGCTTGCACTGCTCTAAGACATGGGCCCATACCTTGAGCGACTATGTCAAGTTTACCAGAATAGTAATGAATTGGGCGTAAACTTCCCCCATGATCTTGCATTAGACATGCAGTCATAACGCCTAAGTGTTCATGGACATAAAGCACAAAGGGCCTATCAGATTGTGCAATTCCTAATGCTGGTGCTTGACATAGTGCTCTCTTCAAATCATTGAAAGCTTTGAGATGAATTTCTTCCATACAAACAGTATCGTAATCTTTAATCTGGCCTTTCAACAAGTCATTGAGTGGCTGAGCAATCGAGGCGTAGTCTTCAATCCAAGGTCTACAGTAACCTGCTGTTCCTAAAAATGATCGGAGTGTTTTAATGGTAGTAGGCGGAGGTATGGCTTGGACTGAAACGACTCGATCCTGTGTAATGGATCTATTTCCTGTACCAATTGTTTGACCCAGAAACGTGACTTGGTTTTTAGCAATTTGAGCTTTGTGAAAGCTGCATTTGTGTCCTCTTTTCTGCAAATAGTCCAACAATGCGGCTAATTCAGTTTGATGTACCTCGTGATCTGTTGAGACAATCAAAATGTCATCGACATATTGAATCATAGTGGACTGTTTGACTGGACATTCTGGGTCACACAAATGACGTATGACAGCCTGATGGTAAATGGTCGGGGAATTCTGAAATCCCTGTGGCAACCGTGTCCACTGGTATTGCTCATAGTCAACTATGAAAGCTAACCATGTCTGGCTGTTAGAGTGCAAGGGTACAGAAAAGAATCCATTAGACATATCGATTACTGAAAAAAACCTTACAATCTAATGGTAAGCAATTACAAATTGTAGATGGATCTGCTACTAGGGGGGTGATTTTATCAATATGTTTATTGGCTACTCAGTAGTCTATGGTGAGTCAGATTGCTTGATAGGGTATATGGGTGAGTTACAAGGACTGTTGGCTTTAACTAGCACTCCTTGCTTCAGCAGTTTTTCTACAATAGGTTTGATTCCCTGTATAGCTTCCTTACTGATCGGATATTGTTTGGTAACAGGAGGTGGAGTTCCTGTCAATTTGACTGGTTCTACACCTGTCAAAAACCCGCAATCATCCTTGTCTTTAGCCCAAAATAGATGATTCTGTAAGAAAGCATACTCAGGAGTAAAATTTTCCTCAGCACAAGTTTCTACCAATAATGCAACCAGCATTATTGGTAGAAACTTGTGCTGAGGAAATTTTTATGGTAGCAGATTCTGAGGACATGTCTAAAGTTAGATGTACTTGTCTCAGTAGATCCATGCCTAGAATTGCACCTGTATATAATGGAGCACATAGCAATTTTATAGTCAGAGTTTTGGGCCTAATTGTACCTCTATGGGCGGGGTTTCATACAAAACAGAATCTTCACCTATTACACCAGTTAAACAAAGTTTAGTTTTCTTGTACGGGATGTTTAAATCTTTTGCCAATTTTGTAGGAATTACTGTAATGTCTGCACCTGTATCAAGCAAAAAGTCAATCTCTTTCTCTTGTATGCTACCTTTCACAAAAATTATTTTGTCATTGTGATGGATTACAGGGGAAAGGTAGCTACTCATAGCCCCAACAATTAGTTTTTTTCCTGTTCTTGTTGTGCTCTTAGAAGAGCCTGAGCGAGCTGTCCTAAAGTTTCAGTGTACACTGGCGGAACTACTTCAGGGTTGTAGGCGGGCTGAGAAGAAGCAGAATTATGCATAGTATTTCTTCCGCTATCTTGCAACTTCTTCCTACACTCTTTCTCCCAATGTCCTAATTTTCCACAGTAGTTGCATTTGCCTTCTCTTTTAGGCCATCTATTGACTTGATTTGTTGTGCTAAATGTAGCTGCTGCTACTCTCACTTTTGCCTTAACATCAGCATCTCTTTCCCATGTAGCTAACCTGTCTAGGTTACTTCTGAGAGTTCTGTTAGACCAAGTTAGATCTAGGAATGGCAAGGCTTTTCTGTACTCTGCTACAAGGCCATCTGACCAGATGCGGACTAGGGGTCCCTTGCCATCAAGCACACTTTCAGGATCATCAACTATTCCACTGTAAGTTACAGCTGACTGACAAAACCTTTCAGTGTATTCACTCACAGTTTATTCTTTCCTTTGCACACAGTTAGTGATTCTGGACCAGTCTATTTTGGGTCCCATGATATTCTTTAGAATTTTCAAAACACCTTCTCTCAAATTGCCTTTACTGGCATGTTGTAGTTTAGAAGTAACATCAGACTCAAAACTGTTGAATTCAGATTCAGTTAGAATTTGTGACATCAACTGTGTGACTTCTGTTAACGACATGTCGTAGAGATGCATTTTGCTGATCAATGCTCTTCTAAATTCAGAAAAATTTGTGCGTGCTGAGGGTAAGCTCTGGGATAGTCTCTCTATATCTTTAGGTCCTAGCGCTTTGGCAACAGTTTGTACTTGGACAACAGAAGAGTTGGGAGGAACACTTTCAATTCCCTCAATTCCCTGAGATCTTCTCCTAGCGCCACATACCTTCACTGAACCTACAGGCACATCAGTTACTGATTGGATGGTTACATCTGTTTCAAAGAAAGTTTGTAAGTCAGAATAATTGTTATCAGGCTGACTAACTTCTTCCACATCAGTTTTTGCTGAAGATTTGTTGCGGTTCAATTTCTTAGTCAAAGAGGATACTCTAGCACGGAGCTCTTTGTTCTGTTCCTCTAGCTCTGAGTTACACTGAGACTGTTGTGTAGCTAGCGCTAAACCAAATTCTCTGTGGCAGCAGATAATGCCTTTCACATTGTTCTTGCGAATACATGCTCCTAATACCGTTTTACATTCAACTACACACCAAGTCTTGTCTGGATGGATCTCATATTTCTGAGTTAGCTCTTGTCTAACTTTCTCAGTGACTATTAGGTTCATTTGCACTCCTAACAGTGATTTGAATTCGCTATCTGACCACAAAGGAGTCGCGAGATCACCTTTTTCAGTTGTGGGGATCAGTCTAGCATTCTTTCTAAACATTTTGTGAGTTTCTTTGTTACCACACAATCAAAACACTAAAACTTCTCTGATCAACAGAGAGTACACTTGTTAACACAGATCAACTATTGTTAACCTTCCTTGGCAAAGCAGAGGATAACACAAATTACTAGCACTTTACGCTAATCTTCCATGCCGAAAGAGAGGGTAACCAATTCTTCTCTGCCGAAACAGAGGGTAGCAAATATTAACACGTAATGTTAATCTTCCTTACTTGAACAGAGGATAACCTTCATCTCTAAAATATTTTTTTAGAGGATAACTTAGATAACCAAACCTTACAGCTGTCTATTAACTCTTCTCTGACGGCGCAGAGGATAATACATTTGTGGTCTTAAAGATTCTTTTGGATAGAGTGGCACTCACCAACCCTTGGTTGTACAGAAAGATTCAGTCTGGAACGAAGTCAGACCTTTGTTGAGCTTGAAGTTTCAATCTGGATTCAGGTGAGGAGCTCTATCCGAGTCACGGCACCAAAAACTGTAGGAAACATTTTCCTCGTCGAAGCAGAGACCAGGAGACATTGGGATATCTTTCAACAGAATCCTTTATTGAGAACGCGCTGTGTGGCACTGCAGTCATCAAAAGTCTAACTAAGGCAGTGATACGTTGTAGTTTATATACATTTAGGGGCAGTTCTTAGAAATGGAGACAAAGCACCTGAGTGACGACCTTAAACAAAGCATGCAAATGACGTATTCAGGTATAGCAACCTGCCCCATTTCACCAGTCCTAATCCAATCAACATAACTACTCAAATACTGGGGCAGAGGCACCAAGAGCCATTACAAACAAAAGGTGAGAGACTCAGTAATCTGGCTAATTTGACTAACAATAAGAGAACAGGAATGGGCAGGAACCTCTTGCTATAAACTTTGTTTAACAGAATCGTTCATCTGATGTCATCATCATTACCATAAATGTTAAATACAATGTATTTCACTTTAGTATTTCAGGTGATTATATGTAAGGACATAGGATCAGTATAGATCTAAGACAGATTCTTTAATTTGTAATCCCACAATCCCCCCTTTGAGAGTTCTAATAACTTTCACACAACACAAATTTAAACCTCCACAAGTCCCTTCTATAGCCTATGTTTATTAACATAAGCTCCATCTTGCAGTCATGTAACTTGAAAAAGTTACAGGTGCATATAACTTATTCTGTGACTTCACCTAGATGGTAACATGTCATACAAACTACATGATGACACAGAAAACCATGTAGCATAAGAGTGGAAGTCCTGAAGCCCATGGCGCCTGAATAGCTGTGATGTCTGTTTTCTGTAGTCCATTTCCCAAGTAGATTCGTTCAGATGACTCTTTGTCCTCATGAAGCTTGTTCATGGATGTCTGAGGTGATGCTTTACACCAGGGTGCTGCATATAAGACGACATGGCATATATACATACGTGCAACACAGGAAAACAAAGAAACAGCAGAACAGCAGTATTCATGCATAGACTTTTTTAGACTTCTGTTGATTGTATAGTGGTTTTAAAGGTTCTTTTGGATAGAGTGGCACTCACCAACCCTTGGTTGTACAGAAAGATTCAGTTTGGAACGAAGTCAGACCTTTGTTGAGCTTGAAGTTTCAATCTGTATTCAGGTGAGGAGCTCTATCCGGGTCACGGCACCAAAACTGTAGGAAACTTTTTCCTCGTCGAAGCAGAGACCAGGAGACGTTGGGATATCTTTCGAGCAGAAGTTACTCTTTATTGAGAACTCGCTGTGTGTCATTGCAGTCATCCAAGTCTGACTATAGCTCAGCACAGTAGAGTTTATACCTTTCAAGGGGGAGGGATACATAGAGGTGGAGACAATCTAAACAAAGCATGCAAATGCAGTACAGGAATCAGCACGTTACCGGAATTTCCCCAGCCCTGATCTCATCAGCATAACAGTGTCATTCAAATGCATAGGTGCTAATCCAATCAGCCTGACAGTATAGCCCATACCTTCACATTATCATAGAGACAAAGGCACAGCTTAGCATTCACCTTTAACTTGGGATCCTGCCCAATGGTCAGGAAGTGCATAAAGACAAAAAGTTAATGTCTCAGACAACCTGGCTGCCTGACTTGATCTTCTTAGAATGTCATCATCTTTACCTCAAAATGTAAAACACAATGTACATAACTTTTTCAGTTTTTATACTATTTCATTGGAACATAGATTTATAAATTTGTAATCCAACAATTGTTAAATTTAAAGTTGCCTACTTCATATACTGTTGGGTTTAATTTACAACAATACATCATGTTGTAAAAGACCATATTTTTGTAGTGTTGCTGTCCAGTGAGAAAAAAAGAAGAAAACTTAGTACTTCATGTTTTTACGAGAATACTTAACAAATGTTATTCCTTGCAGTCCACCACTGATTATTTTGAAAATGAAAGCAACAACATTTTGTCAGAATATTAACAAATTGTTGCTAACTATATCAAAGGCTGCATCTGAAGGACTCAGACCGGTCATACAGGGCACTGGTCAGCTGTCACAGCTGCCACTGAACATTGAGCTAGCACTATTTTTATTTTTATTTATTTTTTTATTCACAGTTTTATTTTTATGCTTGACTGCCTAAAAAATCCGGGTTGCAAACCTGTCTACATATGATCACCATGGTCAAGACAATGGACTATATAAAATCGCACCTTTGTAAGATATGAGTCAGCATTTGAACTGCTATGTTTGTGTGTGTGTGTGTGTGTGTGTGTGTGTGTGTGTGCAATACCTGCATTTAAAGTTGTAATCCGGCAATTAAGGACGCTGCAAACCAGTTTTCCGTTCTGTGAACAAACCTTTTAACTCTTGTTTTTAACTGTAGTATTGCTGTCTTCTTATCTGCATGCCGTATAGCCCTTTTTCACGGTCCGCGTTCGAAAACCGGAAGCTTCGAATAGTTGTGTAAAATAACTTCCGTTGTAGCCTGTATGAATGGCAATGCTCGTAGCACGGAGTTGTTGTGATTTATTAATGAATAATACATCATAGACGTTTCATCAAAACATGTTTCATCAAAACATGGGAAGTCGTGGCTTAATGGTTAGGGAGTCGGGCTTGTAACCTGAAGTTTGCTGGTTCGATTCTCGCACCGGCAGGAATTGAAGGTGGGGATTGTGAATGAACAGCACTCTCTCTGCCTTCGATACCATGACTGAGGTGCCCTTGAGCAAGGCACCGAACCCCTATTTGCTCCCTAGGGACTGGAGCAATGGCTGACCACTGCTCCGGGTGTGTGTTCACGGTGTGTGCGTTTGTTCACTACTCACTGCTGTGTGTGTGCACTTGGATGGGTTAAATGCAGAGCACCAATTTTGAGTATGGGTCACCATATTTGACAATACTTCACGACTTTCATGTTAACCACAGTTTTCAATCATTAATCGGGTATGATGAAACAAGGAAAAATGTCATGATTTTCCAACGCATATTTGATGATTTAAATGAGAGCGCACAAGGCGTAGGTGAGGTAAGTAATGCGGGGTTAGTTGTAACACATGTGGTTTAAATATTTCCACACATGCTAGCATAACCAAATTTACAGTATTTACTAGTTAGCATATCAACATTATATAGAGAAAAAAGTGCACCAAAATTCAAGTTTTTTGAAGATATCGCTGAACATTTATTTTACCATAGTAAAATTACATTTCTGGCTTAAGTAAATTTTTCATCTCAGTTTTTATTACTCATTTAAAATGAGAAAAATCTGTCATTATTTTAATCTCCAATCAGTTATTTATCAGTTTAAATTATTTTTTAATGCTTCAATAACTAGCAGAAGACACTAACCGGTTTTAAATTCCAGTTGCGCAGATGGGGTAAGTTGTAACACTGCGTTACAATGTGCCCTGCCGTGCTATTCTATGACATTAGTGATGTAATTCACACAATTTATTTTAATACATTCTAATGAGAAACAATGTGAAACAGGTGAATAAAGACTGAAAGTCAATGTTTAATGTTCAGAAATTATTATTTCAAGACATGTAAAGCATTTTGGCTCGTTTATGTGGGCCATCCCAAGCATGGTTGCAATGTGTTCACTGTCAAACTCAAAAATTAGATCATTTTTAATTCTTAAAAATCGCCATTATTATATTTGAAATAAATAATTATTTTATTTTATTGACAAAATATTTTAGTCTTGTATATGTTTTTCATGAGATCAGATAACATTTTAAGCTGTCATATGGTCATGTTACAATGTGCCTCTCAGTTGTTACAATGTACCCCACCTACTGGGCATGTTGTCACATTTCACTTCCAATTTTTAAGGGTAAATGAAGAAAAACGTATACACTGTAATTATGAAACAAAGCAACATATTTGTACTAGACAAGTGTGAAATTACTGTGGATAAAAAAATTATACTCTGAACCCATGTGGATTTACATAATTTGAGAAAGTCAAAAAGTGTTACTTTGTGCCCAGCTCTCCCCTATGTATTCACAATTCTTCAGAGACAGACCAGCTGTTTACTTTACTTTTTACAGCTTTTTACAAAAAATGCAAGAATACCATACAAACATATAGCATTAAAGAGCAATAAAATCGGACAAGCTTATACATCTTATAAAACATTAACCACGACTAAAGACTGTACAAATTAAACAGTAATAATGTTAGCACTGCTTTTGTGCACTTACTTTACTTTCCGATAGGCTACAATCATCACGTATTAGATCAAATTGGAGTTGTTCAAATATATTAATATTTATTAATTAGAGTTATTAAAAAATAACTGCTTTTACCATCTTAAACGTGACATATCCTCCGGGATTTGAGCACAGTGATTGAATAACATTATACTGTAGATAAGTTTGGAGATTAATCATAGTAAACACTGTGTAATAATAAAAACAAAAACATTAAAAATAGAATTAAAACAGTATATATATATATATATATATATATATATATATATATATATATATATATATACTGATTCTCATCAGTTATCTCATGACTGTCACAACATTGACATCATTTACAAACGGCTTGCTTATGTAATGTTTCACATTAAAATGGAAGATTACACATATGGTTGTCACGGATCAGCCAGGCTCATTCACAATCACAACGCACTCCCCATCACCTGAGTATTAATTGCACGCACCTGCACATCATCAGCACCCTCATCAGCCAGCATATAAAAGCACACACCTCACACCAGTTCAATGTCCGATCTTGTTTCATTTGAAGTGGACTGATGCTACTACAGCTAGTTACCTGTTTACTTACCTTGATATCCTTCTTACCTTCTGTCTCGTCTCCAGCGTGTTCCTTCCAGCCATACTCCATCGTCTGTGTTTCCCAGGATCTCCACGAGTGTGTCTCCGTCGTCCAGGATTGTGAGGTGTGTGCTCCGTTCCCCATATCCACGAGTTCCTGTGAGAGCAAGAGAACTTCCATTATCATCCCTCATTATACTACTGTGCCTGTTCATTGAACTTATTACTCACGTCCATCAACTACCCGCTAACTCCACCAATTTCAATAAAACTCACCTGTTGTATTCTAACCATCTGTCTGAGTCTGCTTCTCTAACAATGGTAGAGTATCGTCTAATGTTAAATAGATTCTTTTAACTGAGAATCTGTCCACGGCTGCTTAGAAGAATGTAAGAGCGGATGCTCTCTCCCGACTCCATTCCCCAAAAGAGGTCTGTGAGGAACCAGAGACCATCATTCCAAAGGAAATTATCGTCAGCCCCATCCAATGGAATCCCGAGTTTGACACCTTCTCCAATGTCTCCACACCTACTCCTCCGGGCTGCCCACCTGGTTTGCAATACATCACCAGAGCACGACGCACTCCACTCATTCACTCTGTGCACACATCTCTGGGAATTGGCCACCCCGGGGCCAACAGCACTCTCTCGATGCTGAAGGATCGCTTCTGGTGGCCCAATATGGCCAGGGATGTGAGAAGGTTCGTGCAAGGCTGCTCGGACTGTGTCGTTTCCAAGAGCCCATGCCATTTACCATCAGGCAAACTCCTCCCGCTGCCTGTTCCCAACCGACCCTGGTCACAGCTAGAAGTAGATTTCATCACTGATCTACTGGCCTCTGATGTTAATACCTGCGTCCTCGTCGTCATTGATTGATTCTCCAAATCCTGTCGACTGTTACCCCTCAAGGGTCTACCCACAGCCATGGAGACGGCTATGCTAATGTTTAATAATATCTTCCGTTACTATGGAATCCCCGAAGACATTGTCTCTGATCGGGGACCGCAGTTTATCTCCAAGGTATGGAAGGCCTTTTTCACTCTCCTAGGTGTGACCGTGATCTTTTCGTCAGAATACCACCCCCAGTCGAACGGGCAGACGGAGAGGAAGATCCAGGAAGTTGGGCGCTTCCTCCGAACCTTCTGCCATGGTCAACAGAACTCTTGGAACCAGTTCCTAGGCTGGGCCGAATACGCGCAGAACTCTCTTCGCCAGCCCTCCACTGGACTCACTCCCTTCCAGTGTGTACTCGGTTACCAGCCTCCTCTATTCCCCTAGTCCGGAGAACCATCCGATGTCCCATCCGTCGACTACTGGTTCCGAGAGAGTCTGGGACGCTGCTCACCATCAACTACAGCAGGCAGTGTGCAATATCTAGTGGACTGGGAAGGATATGGCCCGGAAGAACAGTCTTGGGTTCCCAGAAACGAAATCCTGGACCCAAAACTTCTGGAGGTGTTCCATTCAACCCATCCTGACCGACCTGCCCCCGAGGAAGAGGTAGACCACCACGACGTCGGGGTCCTCGGCCCTCAGGAGCGGGCCGTGGAGGAGGGGGTACTGTCACGGATCAGCCAGGCTCATTCACCTCCCAATCACAACGCACTCCCCATCACCTGAGTATTAATTGCACGCACCTGCACATCATCAGCACCCTCATCAGCCATCATATAAAAGCACACACCTCACACCAGTTCAATGTCTGATCTCGTTTCATTTGAAGTGGACTGATGCTACTACAGCTAGTTACCTGTTTACTTACTTTGATATCCTACTTACCTTCTGTCTCGTCTCCAGCGTGTTCCTTCCAGCCCTACTCCATCGTCTGTGTTTCCCAGGATCTCCACGAGTGTGTCTCCGTCATCCAGGATTGTGAGGTGTGTGTGCTCCGTTCCTGTGAGAGCAAGAGAACTTCCATTATCACCCTCATCATACTACTGTGCCTGTTCATTGAACTTATTACTCACCTCCATCAGCTACCCGCTGACTCCACCGATTTCAATAAAACTCACCTGTTGTATTCTAACCATCTGTCTGACTCTGCTTCTCTAACAATGGTAGGGTATCGTCTAATGTTAAATAAATTCTTTTAACTGAGAATCTGTCCACGGCTGCTTACGTTACTGTTGGAGAAATACTCGGAATATACAGTGTTCTAATTTTATTTTTCATGTTTTAATTATTGCACAATGTACTGTTGTCATAATAAACACTCGTTGAACACCAATTTTATTGTTCTTTAATGTGATATGTTGTTTGTATGCTATTCTTGCTTTTTTTTTTTTTTTTTTTTTTTAAGTAAAAAGCTGGTCTGTCTCTGAAGTATTGTGGATACATACGCAGCATGCCTTGTGCGCTCATGAAATATGCGTCGGAAACCCTGCTGAAAAAAAACAGCTAAAACCAGCCTAAGCTGGTTAGCTGGTCTTAGCTGGTTTAAGCTGGAAGTAGCTGGTTTTAGCTGGTCTCCCAGCCTGGCCAGGCTGGTCAAGCTGGTTTTAGCTGGTTGTTCCAGCTGGTCTCCCAGCCTGACCAGCTAAAGAAGTGGCCAAAACCCCTCTAAAACCAGTCTTATGACCAGCTAAGACCAGGCTGGTTGACCAGCTAAAACCAGCCAACCAGCTTAGGCTGGTTTTAGCTGTTTTTTTCAGCAGGGTCATGACAACATTTTTCCTTGTTTCGTCATACCCGATTAATGATTGAAAACTGTGTTTAATATGTTTTGATGAAACATTTATGATGAACTGTTCATTAATAAATCACAACAATCCCGTGCTGCGGGCATTGCCATTCATGCAGGCAGGCTACAGCGGAAGTTATTTTACACAACTACCTGAAGCTTCCGGTTTTCAAACGCGGACTGTGAAAAAGGCCTATTTGTTTCCCCAGAATCACAGTAATGACACAATGCTTCATTCCCTGTAGGTTGTGACAATCCTTGCAAATCTGTCTGTTCTGGAGCAATGCACTGCAGATGTGCTAGAGAAGAAGGGTATGCCAGCATAACATCCCCAAATCAACTATTCAAAGCCAAATATTTTGGTGCCTTCCTACCATTCCTGTTCATTACAGTGTAAATGCAACATTTCAGAGTGACATATAATGTCTATGAATGTTTAATGTAGGTATCGAGCAGCTGCTGGTGTTGCTGAATGAGAAGCCGTCGTCCTCCAGTCCGTCCGAGAGTGCAGCATGCGAGCGGGTTCAACAGAAAGCTGCCGTCACACTGGCTCGTCTCAGCAGAGACCCACTGGTTGCTCAGACAGCCATAAAGCTCAAGGGTACAAGACAACATAACTGCTCAAAACAACTATATCTGATTATCTTCACACAGCTCATATTTAGCCCCAAAAGGGATTTGGGCACCTTAAGATGTGTCATTGCATTAGATCTCAAAATATAAATAATAAAGTGTCACCTGCACTCAAACACTCTACAAGCTTATCTCAGGAAAATGTTTCTTAGTATTTGTGCAGTTTTCTTAGCTAGACTGGATGTCTGAAGCTCACACAGATGTCTTAGCAGAGGAACCACAGGTGTAAATTAAATACTGTACATACTAGACAAGATAAATAACTTTTTTATACTTATCTTTAGATTGTAAGCAGAAATACTGTAATGTAATACTGTAGATGTAAAAAAGTGACCCTTTTATTTATTTTTTTCCTCAGCTGTTCCTCGCCTCATTGAGTTGTGTCGATCACCAATGGAAAGGAACAACAGCGATTCAGTACTTGTGGCCTGTCTGGTAACTAAAGTTAAAAATAATGTATTTGCATAAAACTGTGTCATATATGACAATATTAATAATGAGCAGAAATATCTCTTCTCTTTTGATATTTAAATATACAGATATATTTGAATATACCTGCATTTACAGTGCTGTTAGTCAGCCATATTCAAAACCTAGCAGGCCATAGAGTTAAGGAGACAATTAAGTCCAATTAGCTATTATAACTTTTATAAGTTTTAGGTACAAACTGTGACATTGTACCTAAAACTTATGTAAGATGAATTTTAAGAATTTTGAAATATCAGTGGACCTTCTTAGTAGGTCCTAAAATATTAACATAACCACACACCATAAAATCATAAGAAAATAGTACACTTTCTTTTTGAGCACATTTGTAGAATATGTTGTAGGTAACACTTTATAATAATTATACACTGATAAAGTACTTACAAATAACAAACTATTAGTTTATAGTTAATTCATAGTTTATAAACTGTAGTTAATACATTCCTAGTGTAGGAAACTGTGTATATCTCAGCACAGTAGAGTTTATACCTTTCAAGGGGGAGGGATACATAGAGGTGGAGACAATCTAAACAAAGCATGCAAATGCAGTATAGGAATCAGCACGTTACCTGAATTTCCCCAAGCCTGATCTCATCAGCATAACAATGTCATTCAAATGCATAGGTGCTAATCCATTCAGCCTGACAGGATTGTCCATACCTTCACATTATCATATAGACAAAGGCACAGCTGTGCCTTGAGTTTAGCATTCACCTTTAACTTGGGACTCTACTCAATGGTCAGGAAGTGCATAAAGACAAAAGGTTAATGTCTCAGACACCTGGGCTGCCTGACTTGATCTTCTTAGAATGTTATCATCTTTACCTCAAAATGTAAAACACAATGTACTATTACATTGGAAGCTAGATTTACCATTTTATAAATTTGTTATCCCACACTAGACTCTATACAAATAGTGAGTTCTTCATTCATTATCACTGTAATTACCATAATTATTATTGTTTAATTACGTCATAGTAAATGAATTGTTAATTGTAATAAGGAGTGACTAGTTCTCACTTTAGATTAGGTCACAGAAAATGGGAAAATATCATTAAGTGCTTTAAACCAACCTTTATTGAACATTAATTGCATTCATATTCACTGTCCGCTAAAATGTTTACAAATACATTAAGGGCACACATGCACACTCTTCATATGTGAAAAGGTACAGATACTGTACTGTACAAACTGTATATTCAATCCTCTACCCCTCAGAAATATGGCTGACTAGTTTTCTGTGATGGTTAGGTTTAGGGGTATAAAAATATACAGTTTGTACATTTTAAAAACCATCATGCTTACAGATATACTTTATGTAAAAATTAAAGGTTGGTTTAAAGCACTTAATTAATGACATTTTACTATTTTCCATGACAGAATCTAAAGTAAGATCTATTTATGGTTAATAAGTTGTTAAATGAAGCATTATCTGACTCTTTACATATGAGCTAATTAAACATTAATAATTTGGTTAATCACAGTGACAATGAAGGAAGAACTCACTATTTGTATAGAGTCTGCTAATGTATTAACTACAGTTTATAAACTATGAATTAAATATGTATTGGTTCTTTTCTATCGTTCATTTTTGGAGAGTATTTTGACTTTCAGCTTTGTTGCTTGGTATTTCTCACTGTCTGTAGTAAATAAGAACAAACTAAATAAGATTGTCAGTATGGCTAGTAAGATTGCAGGTAAACAACAATATAGTATCACAAAACTATGTGAATCTCCACCTATGAGGAAAAGCCATGCAATTCTTCAGGATGTAAGTTATTACCATCTGGTCAGAGGTACAGGGTACCATTATAACGGACTCCCCATGCACAAAGACCTTTTATATCCTCCGGCATAGCTCTGTTAAATAAATTCTTGTGATAACACAGTTGTCATTTTACATCTATGGCAGTGATTCTGTTGTTGTGAAAGGAATGTTGGCTGATGTTGTTTGTATTTGTAATGTGTTGTAATCTGTTGCTTTTTGTTTGTATTTTTTCATTGTTGTTGTTGTTGCGTACTGAAGAGTTGCCACAGATACAAAAAGAATTTCTGAAAGGACAATAAACTAAACTAACAATTATATCATTTGTACCATTGACAGGCTGCTTTGAGGAGGCTTGCGGCTGAATGTCCGGACAATATTGGGCCCACTGACCATCAACAGCTGATTAAGCCCAGACTGGTGGACTCTTTCCTCTTGTGCTCCAACATGGAGGAAAGCTTCGTCTGAGAGTCTGAATTAAAAGGGGGGTTGGGGGGTGTAAGAGATTTTGTGCAATTTTCACAATGTATTTATTTGTTACCAAAACAAACCACCTTGGCTGATCTGTATGTGTTTGTACACAACCTCCAGCCATCTTGTAGAAATACAACATGAATCATGCATGACTGAAATTTTAAAAAAGCTAGAGTATTATTTACATCAGTCAGGGATTTAGAGAAATCATACATGAGGGTCATTCTTCAATTGCGGTGGCAAGTGGTGTCCCTCTACTTTACAACAGTTGAAATAAACTTTAAATACCAATAAATTATAAAATGTTTGCATGTTTGTATTCTGTAGGGTAAACACAATTTGTGCACTATTAATAGTGAAATTTTTGTTTTAAAATATATATTTGAATTTGAGAGATTGCATTTGTAACAAAATATGCATGTTCCCGCCATACCTTAGAAAGGTATCATGGAATGTAATTGCAACAATATAACATTTTTAACACAAATAAAGTGGTTATATTGTGAATATAGATTTTATTTAACGTACAATTTTATTAAATTGTTTTTAAAAATACATATTTTGTTATATTTAAGAAAAAAGTTGTGTCCCCCAAATTCATGTCCGTGGCGTTACCACTATGGATTTCGCCCCTTTAAAAAAAAAAGAAAAGAAGGAAATCTATTTGGACTACTTCCTGTGTGTAAAGGTCACTGCAGGTACTGGTTGATCTGAGGGGTGCATGGGGAGTACATTCTTTCTTACTAATTTTCTTAAATTTAGCTAAACTTCTGACAATTTCATGTGTCACACTTTATTAGTGTCTGTGGTGTTATGTTGATAACTTGCAGATTTTACATATTTTAATCAAAGTTTTGATAAATACATACAGGTACTTATTAATATTTCCAAAATGTCCCCTGATCTTGAAATCACCATGATGGCAACCTCCATTTTAGAAAAGTCTGGATTTAGGCTAATTTGTCTGTGGTGTTACTGTCTTTCCTGGTAACTGTCAGGGCTCTGGAAGAGAGATGAGGCGAGGACTTAAGTGCAGGAGAAAGTGGGTGTTTTTAATAATAAAAAGAAACAAAAATGAACAAAAACCACCCCGAGGGGGAAAAAACAGGCAGGCAGATAACTGCAGTACATGCAAACATACCCACACACGACGTCAAACATACCCACACACGACGTCAAACATCTGACATTAAACAACAAAACACCAAAAGACTCCAGACACCAGGAGAATAAATGGGGAGACAAACGAGGACGAAACAGGTGAAGTAACTGAAACAATAATGAGATAACAAGGAGGTCAGACAATAAACAGGAGAGCACATGGCACCAACAACAAACAAGCCATGTGCTCAAACAAACACACAGTGACATCTGGTGGCCAACCACAGCACACTAGCAGGACCGTGACAGTAACACCACAGAGCCTATAGTAACTTGCAATATAAAGTCTGTGGTGTTACTTCAAAATTACATAGACATAAGTAGCTGTTTCACCAGTGTTTGACTGAAATTATTTAAAAATCAAAATGTTCTTAAGCTTTCATTTGAATGGATATAGCATATTAAACTAATTTTAAATGCATAGCAATATATTTTATTAGAAAAAAAAAAAAAAAAAAAAAACAAGTATTTTTTTACAAATTCTGCATCTCATTTGCCAGCCCAATTGACGAATGACCCATATACAGCAGTACTGACAAAATTAAAACTCATATTCAGCTGCAATTGTGCTTGAAGATCTAAACATTTTAAATGTATCACTGTGTACATTTCACTGTGTACATGTTCATTTACACACATGAATGTAAATGGATGTTTGATAATACACATTGGTTCAGCCTATATAATGCTGAAAACTATTTAAATAATCAGGCAAATAAACATGTCTTAAATAAAGCAAAACTCCATTGAAAGTGGGTCTATGCTTAACATCATTTAGAAACATTGACAGATAACCATAAAGAGCGTCTAAGTGAAATAGAATCATTTGTGTGGTTCCACACACAAAAACACCAGTACACTATTCTGTTAAACTGTGCACTATTCTGTTTTGATAGCCTAAGATAGAGGTCTGAGGAACACTGAACTAAAAACAAAGGTGTGTCTAGGGATGTCAGTGGTGTATGGCAGGGTCTGTGCCATCCATTTCCAAAAAAGTTGGGACATTTTGTCAAGTGCCATAAAATCAAGAATTATTAGTTCATTTTCTTTAACATTTATTTAATTGACTAAAGTACAAAGAAAAAAAAAATCACTGGCCAACTGAATTTCATTTTGTAAATATAAACAACTTTCCTTTTAATTACAATGTTTAATTGTTTGGGAATTGAGGATACTAACTGTTAAAGTTTTGCAAGCAAATTTTTTTTTTTCAATCTCACTTGATACAAGACTTCAGATGCTCAGCACTCTGTGATCATCATTGTCTGATTCTCCTTTTTATGATGGGTCATACATACCGTAAGAGATAGATCTGGGCTGTAGGCAAGCCAGTCTAGCACATTCACTCTGTGTCTACCAAACCAGAATGCAGAATGAGACCTGGCATTGTCTTGATCTAATAATCATGGACTTCACACGAAAGATGTCATCTTGATGGCAGTATATGTCTCTGTGCAATCCCAATATATGCTTCTATGTCCATGGTACCTTCACACATATGCCAGTCACCCATGCCATTTGCTCTGCTGCAGCCCCATACAATGACAGACGTTTGCTTTTGCATCTGTCACTGGTGAAAGTCTGGATGGTCCCTTTGGTTTTTGGGACTGAGAACTTGACGTCCATTTTTCCAAGAAACAACCTGAAATGTTGACTCATCTGACCACAGCACACATTTCCACGGTCTTTTTGACTATCTGAGATGAGCTCCGGCCCAGAGAACCCCATGGCATCACTGCATAGAATTGATGTATAGAGTTGATGTATAGCTCTGTTTTCTAGGGTAACAGAGATTCAAGTGGCATTTCTTGATGCAGCGGCAGACTGTGTTAAGTGACAGCGGTTTTTTGAAGTACTCCTGAGCAAAAGTGGCTATATTTAACACCGCAGCATGACGGATTCTATGCAATGCCGTATGAGGGCTCAAAGGTCATGTACATTCACCTGAGGTTTCCTGCCCTGCACTACACAGACTGAGATTTCTCTGGACTCTCTGAATCTTTTCACAATATTATGTATGGATTACGTATGGTAGCTTGTAAAAGATTTAAATTCTTTGCAATTTTGCATTGAGCAATGTGATTTTTGATTTGTTTGACACTTCTCTCATGAAATTTGGCACAGAGTGATGAGCCATGAACCAGCTTTGCTCGCAAAGACTGAGATGCTCCTTCTCTACCCAAACATGATCCCCTCACCTATTACCAATTCACCTGCTTACTGTGAACTGCTTCATTTCAGTTTTATTCTATAACCTTTTCACTTTTATTTTGCCTCGGTCTCAAATTTTTGGTGTTATAGCCATCAAAATCAACATTTCACTGATTCTTGAAACATGGGACAAAACACATCCAGCAATTTTAACTGCTATTAATGAAAATATTTTCAATTGTAAATGTTAGGAGGGATTAATAATAGAATGTATTTAACACAATTATCCCCTTCAATTTAGTTTTATTATTATTATATCAAACCTATGACACTTAGTCTTCTCATTACATCTAAAACCGTGTGTCCACAGAGAAGTGGCCAATCATTCCTATGTTATAAAATGAAATGCCATAAAATCAAGAATATATTATTAGTTCATTCTCATTAACCTTCTCTTTTAATCTTTAACCTCTTTAATTGACTAAAGTACAAAGAAAAAAACTCCAATGTTTTCACTGGCCAACTTAATTTCATTTTGTAAATATAAACAACTTTCCTTTTAATTACAATGTTTAATTGTTTAATACTAACGGTTAAAGTTTTGCAAGCAAAATTTTTGTCCTATTTCGCTTGATACAGACTTCAAATGCTCAGCAGTCTGTGATCATTGATGTCTGATTCTCCTTTTCATGGTGGGTCATACATTTTCAGTAAGAGACAGATCTGGGCTGTAGACAAGCCAATCTAGCTTTCATAAGGTTTCATAGTTGTGTCCCCACTTTTTGTCAACACCGTCAGACATTCATTAAAATGTAAAAAAATAAAAAATAAATATATAAAATAAATAAATAAATAATAATAATAATAATAATAATAATAATAATAATAATAATAATAATAATAATAATAAATAAAAATCAGGGAATATCAGGGGCAGCTGTCACTCTAACTGACCCCTTTGCCACATTCCACCTCTGCAGGGTACATCTGTCACGGTGCACACAAGGGAAGCGAGGAGATGAGAGGTAAACTTCAAAATAACAGTCTTTAATCCAAAAACGGGGTACACATGGTAGGACAGAGACACACAGGAAAAGGACATCAACATTAATACCAGACGCTAGACTCAGGGAAACACAGGACTTAAATAATCAAACTAAATGAGCTAATTAACAAACAGAACTGGTAATAATAGAACTGAATGGGACCAAACAAGAACAGGAAAAAACAAATAAGGGCATACACGAGGATGGGGAGCACATGAGACAGAAAACAGAACACAAGACAGGACACAGGTCTGACAACATCAATGTCAGACAGGCTCTGGCTCACAATCATGATATGTCAACAGCATCCTCCAGTTTCTGAGTAAATAATTTGAAATGTTTAGATCATTTCATTCTCCTGAAGCAGGTTCTATTAGCATCTAGCATCAACAGAGAAAACAAAATGGTTACTACATGAACTCCATTTGTTTTGTAAAAGAAATGTCTAATTTGTCAACACCGTCAGATGTCGCCACCATAAGATTTTCTGTCTGACGGTGGTGACGGGCCAATGATGGAGTTGACATTCAGTGTGAATTCATCATATTTTTGGTATTCATGGTTTTCAAGTAATTTTTAATTATATTAAATAGTGTTTAATTTTTCTAATAATGCATAAATACTAAATATGTGACCTGACGGCATATATTGTTTTTGTGGATTGATAGTCATCACTTCTAGCAGAGTTAGGGTTGAGGGAACATAAGATTCAGGAAACATGAGGCTGATGGAAAACATAACACTGGATAAAACACATCTATACAGTTCATTTGTATTCTGATCATATGTGTTCTAATCATCTTTGGATCATTTGTTAGGATGTTTAAATGTGAATATTAAGATCCTGGTGAACGTAAACAGATAGAGGTAACAACTACTTGTTTTATTTGTTCATTTAACTGTTTTTAAAAGTTACCTTGTTACCGTAGCAGATGCACAGCAGAAAATAGATGTTGTGTTCCAATGATTTATCAAAATACTTTAATGTGAATCTTGAATAAAAGCTTCATAAACAATAACATACTCACTGATTGTTGTGTTTGTTTTAATACAGTAATTGATTGATTCAATGTATTTGATAGTTAAAATGACAACAAATTCAGGTTTTCATCACCACCGTCAGATGTGTCAACTCTGTAAGGTCTATGTCATCTCCATCAGATGAATATTTTGATAATATTTGATTATGATATTTTTTATTTGTTGAGGAATTGTTGGTCATGTGAAAATATAACCTGTCTTCTAACATGATGTGTTCTGAAATGTTAAAAACATCTTAATTGCTTGATTGCAAAATAAGCAATGGCAAGGTAAAAAGCACATTTTGATAAAAAAAAGAGAAAATTTGGAAGGTTGAATCAAGGCATAGCTCAGTAGCTTAGTACATGTAAGATATAATTCAAATGAGCTGTTATAGGAGCAATAGCCATGTGGGCAGCACTGTATCATATGCCATAGTTGTGCACAAGGTGTTTGTCACAGCTCCAGACTTATTTGTTCATTAATGATGTCATCAGCGACTAGTCGACTTCGATTCGACTTTTATCACATAAAAGTCGACTTTAAAAAATCAGAAGTCGTTCAACCCCTAGACACTAGTAATGTACTAACACCTTGAACGGCCATTTGGGTACTTACAGTAGTTTTTTTTTTTATGAACATAATTGTGCACTGTACTACATATATGAAAGAAGGTATTGGCAAAATCCCACCTGTAGTAAATCACTATGAGTAATACAAGCTTTACAGTTTGGCAATGTTTTATTTTAAATGTATAAAGTCACTTTAGTTAAAATAATAGACTGTAAAAAAAGATGGACGACGCATCTCCACTTCCTTCCACTATAGGAAATAAGCAAATTCATCTCAGTATGGCCGTTGCCATCTTGAGAAAATGACGTCATTTGGAGCTCGAGTCTGCGCAGTAGAGATTCGTTTGGAGCCAGAGTCTGCGCAGTAGTGTCGTGAAGTGGAGCCGTGGAATCAAACTCCCGCAGACCCAATCAACCATAACGACACGCCCCGTTTTTATAGCATCAAATTACTAGCTAAAAACTAGTGCTGTCAATCGATTAAAATTTTTTAATCGTGTTAATCACAGTCATGGACTGTGATTAATCATGATTAATCGCAAATTTAAAATATTAGGATTTACCTGTAAATGTGTTGAAATGAAATGCATGACAAACTAGTTAAGGAAACAGAACCTTTCACACCTCCGCCAGGTATGAGACATAATCCTTATTATTCTTTTATCATTATTCTTTTGTTTTTATTCAGTCATTATCAGTCTTTATACTGGCAATAAAACGTTTACCAAGCCACATCGCTTCAATCCCAGTTTACATTTACCCAACTATTATCAAAAATATTTCTAAATAAATACAACAAAACATTTTCTTGCGACCTTACGTGAAGTATTATGACAAAATGCATTAAGAAGAAGAATTGGACCTGTTCTGGAGGTGCATTAGAGCTAACATTAGCATCATGCTACATAAGACAATTTATGAGATTAATAGTACACTTTTACTCAGAACTCACTTTAAACCACCATCGAGTGTTTGTAATAACTTCCTTTTGCGATCACATGTAGAATTTGGTCGTTTACTGTTGTTAAAATATGCTATTTATAGCCTTTTATATCGCTGCACAAATTAGCATTTCAGATGTACACATTAACTCAAGAAAATCACATACAAACCATATCCTATCGTAATCGTGTGTTTATTATCTTATATAATCTATAGTGGCTGTTGTCATGTTTATTTCTGCTGTGTAAAAGCCTTAACATGTATGCTCTGGCTGAAACTCACATTGTTTGTGATGTTTATAACCGCCTCTCAGTTCTTAAGTTGCCAGGTATACATTCCAACTATAATACACATTAGTAAAAGGATCTGTTTTAATTTTCATTTGTCTATATACACTTTGGGCGGCCGTGGTACATTATAAAAATAGCCCAAAAAAACGCAACCCGCGGCTCTGTAATTTTTCCCGCGACTGTATTTTCAAAATAGCCCACTTGTGCCGCTACCCTGGTAACACTGGTTCACTGTATCCTCATCACACAATGATAGATGACCTTCTGCGCTGCGATGACGGGAAGAAGTTGGGGTCAAGCATTATCACATGATTAATTTGCGTTAAAAAAAATATTAATCATGCGTTAAAAATTTTAGATTAATCGCATGTGTTAACGTTGACACCTCTACTAAAAACTGATCCAAAAATGAGCAATTTAACATATATCAGCATGATAACAACTACCTTAAATGACCAAAACCATATTTCGGAAAATTGCTTTGGAAGTGTAATTAATTTTTTTTATTTTGACTCAAATCCCATTCGTTTACACGGAGAGGGCGGGGTTTATGACCTGTACTGCAACTAGCCACCAGGGGGCGATCAAAGAGCCGGCAGCTTCACTTTTCAGGACATGTGAGGCACTCTCGGTTAAAATACATAGGACGTTTTAAACCCAGTTGGTGGAATTGTCAGACGGTCCCTTACGCATCAAGTGCCGCTATAGCACTTCAAAGCTTTCTCCGGTTTAAATTTTCTGCTACAATACACTTAGGCGGTTTTTAAATAATATTTTCATGTCGATATAAAGTTGTTGCATATTTTTAAAAATTAATCGTGGTAGTGGTATCTTTGCAGGACTGTCGACTCTATAGAACAGTGGCACGCGAAAGCGAACCTAAAACTAACTTTACCGCGCTTTCTGAGCGAGCCTGTTTTTCGTCATTCAGCTTGTGCTGTAGGAACAGGAAGTATAATCTCACAGCAAAACAAGGAAGTGCAAGGCGCCGTGAGTGTGAATGTTCAGATCACTGCGAAACAGAAGGAGTCTTAAATTATCGTATTTTGTATTACAACTCTTTGACAACAGGGCAATCAGAAAGAAGTAAAATAAACAAATAAAAGAAAGAAAGAGGTGGGGGGAAGCAACGACAGCAACAACAATCTGATCATACGTGTTCACAAAGAGACAAAGGAAACTGTCCACTTCAGAGAAAGGTAAGACTGAGGAGAGACAGGAACATAAATGGAGAAAGCAAATGTTTTATATGTGCGACATTAGCTTTATTTCTCATACTGTGAGGTGGAGAGGAAAACAGCTGAAGCTGAACTTTAGGCGGAGTACGTTTTGTGTAAGTTACGTCAAGTATCTGTGCTAGTAAACAGAAAGATTGTTGAATGGTTGGGATCACACAAGTTGTAAAGGTGGATAGGTCTTAATAGTGTAACGTACACTACTGTTTTGTTCAAAATCTGAGGTCGTTAAGAGATTTTTAAGTCTCTTCCGTTCACCAAGGATGCATTTATTTGATAAAAATACAGTAACAGTACTTATTGTGATATTTTGTAAATATAAGTAAAATAATGTAATAGTTTTCTTTTTTACCATATGTTAAAACTTAATGTAATGACAAATGTGAATTTTCAGCAGCCATCGCTTCAGTCTGCGGTGTCACGATTCTTCAGAAAACATTTTGATAGGCTGAATTGGTGCTTAAGAAACATTTCTCACCAATGTTGAAAACAGTTTTGCCGCTTAATAGTTTGTGTGGAAAGGGCAATACATTTTTTTTAGGATTGTTTGATGATTAGAAAGTTCAAAAGAACAGTGTTTATTAGAAATGGAAAACTTTTATAACATTATAAATGTCTTTACTGTCACTTTTGATCATTTTAATGCTTCCTTGCTTAATAAAAGTATTAAGTATTAGTATTTGAAAAAAAAAAAAAATCTTACTGTCCACAAGCTTTTAAATACAAGTGTAAGCTACATGGCTAACCTGCGTCATGTTAGGTTTTTTTTTTTCTTAAGCCTGTCTGACGAAGAGTAACTCACACAAGTTACAGAGATAGTTTCGATTTGACAAATCCAAACAGATGCAACCAACTTGCTATAAACATTCACCTCAGGGGTTGATCCTATGTTTATTACCTTTGCCTATTTACCTTGGCACCTTGTGCACATGAAAAATTATTTGTGGCACATCATCTCGCAGAACAGCTATTCTTTTCATTAAAAAAATCACACAGCCTTAAATTACACCAAGGACATTGTGGATGAATTTGACAAAAGAAAGGCCTGGAGAATGTAACTAAAATTAGTGTTTTTTTTGTTTTTGTTTTTTTTTGTAGTTGTAGTATTTTGAGAATAAAGTCAAAATTGTGAGAATAAAGTTGTAACAATACAAGATTAATCATCTTAATTTTTTTTGAATAAAGTATCTTGCATGAATAAAGTTAATGTAAAAATTCCACCTACTCTGACGACAAAAAAAAAAAAGAAGGAAAAAAAAGTCTGCGGTATCTAACTTTTCATTCTTCAAATGTATTTTAATAAAAACAGTAGGCTTACTGCGATCGACGGTGTTGACGGTTTTACCGGTGTGAAGCTGCAACACCGGTTACGTCACTTAGGAAAAAGACACTACAATTAAAACTGAACACGGCTGTTCAATGCAGCATGCCGAACGACAGTTGCATCACAAATCAGATTTCATTTATCACGTGAGGAGAGGCAGATGATGGCGGAAGAGTTTCGAAACGAAATGAAAAAATGCCCTGGTTTAAAAATATTTTGGATTTTGAAAAGCCTGTTGACTTCTGCAGTTTATCTAAGGTGATTTTGAAAGTTTTTTTTTTTAAAGATTCGTTTCTTATTTATTTGGTTCCACAGTGTTTGCTGATTTTTATTTTATTTGAACTTTGTGTAATTTATTTCTTTTATTTTACATCAAGGTGTAGGCTATGCCGTGCCTCCAAGCTTTCTTATTCGTTTTGCTAATAAACGTTTTACGTTTCTTATTTATTTGGTTCCACAGTGTAGGCTACTTATTTTGCCTACCTATTTAAACTTTGTGTAAGTTATTTGTTATTTTATATTAGGCATATAGTATGGTGTATTTTTTATTCATTTTGTTATTAAAATTTCTATGTAGGGCTGCCCTCGACTAAAGATTTTTCTGGTCACCTAGTAGTCGTTCATTTTAAGCATTAGTCGGCTATTAGTCGCACATTTATTAATAAACCATATAAATCATAATAATGAGCCTTTAATTGCCCACATAGCCTAATATACACTCAAGCGCACACAAAAAAAATAAATAAATAAAAATAAAAAAAGCTTGCCACAGCGCACCGGCAGATATAATAATTATGAATGTGTCAGGGAAAAACAGCAAGGAAAGTTAACGTTTTAATAATTTACTGATAAACTAGTGCTTTCTGTTGTTTTCGGCTTAAGAGATGAAGTCGGCAACACAGACTCGTCATCTCTGTAGTAGTGTTGCGCCTTTATGTATGTTTCATACGGATTGCATAATTTGAGAATATTTGTTTTCCATTTGAATTAGTTTATTTTAAAGTAGCCATTTCACTCTCTATATTTTTTATGTCTGGAAGGCAAGTATACACGGAGTTTCGGAGCTTCGCGCTCAAGTTCACAGAGATCGAGACGGCAGCAAGCGCGTCCTGTTTGCTTTCATGACTTTACAAAAGCGCAATGTTTTGTTGTTATTGTGAGTGCACACAAATAAATGTAGAGTCTTTACAGATTCGAAAGATGTATTACTCTTATCTTTATGACCAAAAATAACAGAGTATTTTAAGAGCAAGTGACCGCACTGGCGCCTCCATCTGTCATGCAGTGAGCACTACTGTTCAGCTTCCACACTCCACACAGACATTTCAATTGCACACATTTTTCTAGGTTAACATTAGATTGAGTGCGGCCATGTAAAGTTGCTACTACATATATCTTTCAGATGAAAAGCCATATTTGAAAGTGAAAGTAAAATGTGCAAGGTGCTATTTAAAAGCGAAGGAAAGCAAGGAAAAGAGGGAAAACTCAAAAGACCCCACCCCCCACCACGGTGATACCGTTATTACACATGTCGATTAACCGGTGGGAAAATTTCCTCACCGTCGCAACCCTAAAAAACAGTAATAAAAACCAAGTAGGCTCCAACTCAGTTATCTGACTGATTTATGAGAACAATGTTGTTAAATTTATATTGTTGGCTTTTCTGAGGTAAATGTTATGTTACCTGACTATTCAAGAGCTGTTTTGCAGTTGAAACACTGATTGATCAATTACATGAGATAGTAGTTTAATTAAGTTGTTCTGTTTCCTTCTGATGTTCATTCATTTTTATTCCATACTATAACTAGTAGTAGCATTTCCAAGCATTTATACGTCAATAAAACAGCTTGTGAATAGTCACTTAAGTTTTTTAAAAAATTTTTTCCAGCCTATGGGCCCAGAGCAGACTTGATATGCCACTGATACAGTATATTAAATGTAATAAATTAAAAGATAAATATCAATTAAAATTGTGATATTAATAAAAAAGAACAAGGGATTAAAGGCACAATATGTAAGATTTTTTTATTAAAATATCCAAAAATCCATAGAACATTGTTATATATTTTGCTGACTTGTGTACTTACTAGGGCTGGTTCGAATACCATTTTTTGAGCTTTGAAGATTCGGTAGTAATCAACACCGAATATTCGGAGGGAGGGGGCTGAACATATTCTTCTCTCTAATAAAGGCAGGAATCTCTGTGTCTTTCTGTCTGTTTGCATTTTTATTATGTCAAGAACCGTTCATCCTATCGACTTCACGCGTGGCGGGTGTGTTGCTGCGGACCTAAGGGAGTTCAGTGTCGCATTTTGGTGCAATATGGACACGCGACATGTTCAGAATTAATAAACTTTTAATAAACTATAGAACATCGCGAGCTGGAAGCGGCGTGCCTCAAGTGAGCAGGGCTTATATGCTCCGAGAACGGACACTGCACTAGTGATACAAGAAAACAAATAGGTCTGTTAAGAGCAATACTTTTAATAAGGTAGCCCAGTGCTTAATTTGTAAATTGCGAGATCTCGGAACAAAGCGAGTTAACGGATCCGGCACGTGATTAGAGGAGGGAGAGGACCAATCTTTAGTAATTGAAAGCGTGCATCAGTTGCTTTTATAGCGTTCGTACGGTCATGAAAAACCTGGAAAAGCTATGAAATTTTAAAACCGCAATTTCCAGGCCTGGAAAAGTTTTGTAAAAGTCATGGAATTTTATTTCACAAATCTCTGTATAATAGAGTTATTTAATCGGGTCCTGAATTTGTGTGTATATTGCATAGATTTTCTCATTCCCGGAGGAGAATGAGAGCGGAAGTGGTCGACTGTGGCATAATAAAAGCTCCGCTGCTTTTGAGCCGTGTGTCACTCTCGTCTCTCATTAGCAATCGCTTCAGCGGCCTCATTTCGCTTCAACGGCTTTTAGCCTCACCCTGCTTCATACTACGACATTAATAAATCTTTAATACATTAGCTCATCCATGAACATGATTTCTGCCCGAGTCCCATCGAATTGCATCGGCTGTGGGGCTGAAGATGACAACTCCCATGATTCCACACTCAGTCACTGCGTCACCAAACTACACCTTTGTGTCTTTGTTTGTTTTGAATACGTGCCCTCTAGCGGCGAAAACTTACATACTGTGCCTTTAAGGATTTGTTTACTTAGATTTTCATTTGCTTAAAATATCTTTTGGCCCTCCTGTGCAAGTCAAAGGTGACTGTTGCAAGGAACAAAAAACTCAATTTGACGTGCGACAATGGAGAAATACTTTAAAAGGCATAATTTCAGTTAGGGGGAAAAAAGCTTTTGGCTTCTCTCCTGAGGCCACAAGAGGGCGCATCGAGCAAAATATTATGCATGTTTCTTCAAAGCGTAATAAAATAACATGACTATCTTTGAAAAAAAAATGCACAATGTTTATAAACCATATATAATTAATAAAGTTGCTTAAACAATTAGAAAAAAAAAGCACCATGCATGTATGTATAGTTTAATACAAAGGACCGAAAACCAATTACAAAGAGTAGGCTACTTTCTTCATTTAAAAACTTGACATGCAGTGGGATGGGGAAAACCCGCCATAAAGTCTTGACATGTTTTTTAAAAGTTGAACATTGATTTTACATGGCTTTCTAAACATGTGTCTTTCTTGTGCGAGTTTAGCCATAAACAACATCATCTCCACACTGATGCTCTCGTTTTCTGCAATATTTTGAATGAACAACGTAGCAGCGCCACATCTAGTGCATTCAACTGGATAGGCTAACAAAAGCATTAAAATGCAATGACAGCGACATCGTCGTCGCATCTCGTGTGCCACTGATAAGGCTGCCTGACACACACCTAAAATTTGAATGTGACGTTTTGCATTCGAATGTGGATTTTTTTTTTTTTTTTTTTTTTTTTTTTTAATTCGATGAATATTCGAAATTCAAATTTTTTTTTGACAGCCCTAGTTTTGTTTACGGGGACAATGAATGAATGGTCTTGTTTGCAATGAAGAACTCTGTACGTAACGCTGTACATAACTTTTGGAGGTTCTGATGATGAAAAGATGGGAAATTGCCCAATTTTCCTAGCATATTTATTTTAACAAACTAATTGCTATATGCTTCAAAACCTTTCTATCCTTATTTGGCCACCAGTGCTTTGCACCAATGACACCCATTGAAGCTCTGCCTCAGAAAGATTGAAGCACAGATATGTAGCACAGTTGCTACATTTACAGTTGACTGAACCATTCATTTACTACTGTTGTTGCAACTTATTTTATTGCATTGTCCTTTGTCCACTTTTAGGCTCCAACCCAGACTCTCACTATCATCCCCATCCTCCACCACCATGGATGCATCGAGAGGATGCTGGGACAACTGCTTTATTGAGGATGATTTGCCACAGATGGATGGCACATGTGATGCATGTGAACCGGATGAGCCTCAGTCAGCTAATTGGATGTGCACACTCTGTCGCTTTGCCTTCTGCTCCAGCCATGCAGACAAACATTCGCAAAGCACTGGTCACCAACTCCAGCCGTACAGCACTCCAGACCCTCAGGCAGAGTGCGGGCCACTGAAAGACTGCCAGGTGTCTGAAAACGCAGCAGAGGGGGCAGAGGCCACCAGTAATGATGAGCATAAACCAGCGAAAAGAGACACTGTGACAGTGGAGAGACTGAAATGTAAGGAGCATGGTCAAGAGGGTTCGCTCTACTGTAAACACGACCAGCGGATAATTTGTGTGCTGTGTGCTGTGCAGGGAGAGCACAGAGAACATGAGATTATCACTCTCAAAGAGGCCTACCTGTGGCAGAAGGTCAGTCAACGCACATAAACAAAAAAATACCAACACTGTGGTGAAATTGTTATTATTTTGGTCAGAAATATACTAAATGCAAGTATGCAAGTGCAGCTGCAAACATTTAGCCAGCACACATACTTAACTGAATGTAAGTACACTAGGGCTGGCAATCGATTAAAATTTTTTTGTCTAATTGATTACACGATGTGGCAACTAATTTATCTAATTAATCGCATATTAATCGCACATTAATCGCACATCAAATTTAGCTGAGGAAAGATCATTAAAAGCCATTATTTTGTTACAGGAGAAAAGCATGAAATAGATATTACAAAAAGTAGCTTTAGAAAGAAATTTTTCTCTTTTAATTGATTTTTGTTTTTTGTTTTTTTTAATTTTTAGTAATATGCAAATATGAAATTATTTTTTAAGGAAATAATAATCTAAATGAGAATCTAAAACTGCCAGTAGGTGGGAGTAAATGTCTTAATGAGTGAGTCACTGAGTCTTTCATTCATTCATTCACTCACTCATTCATTCGATTTGTTCAAATGGCTGATTCATTCAGGAAGTAAATGGCTCTCCTTATGAATGGTCCATTGAATCAGTGGTTCACCCGATTTATTCAAAATGCGGATTCATTCAGAAACTGTGTATTGCTTGGAGACGCACAACAGTTCTGCTGTGGCTTTAACAGGTAATATTTGTGTTGGCAAAACAGCAAAAACACACGATATTGCGTCTAAAAAATAACACAATATTAAGTTCTTAATTATTGAACTGTCAGTTCTGAGGCAAACTGGCTCAGAAATGTCAAATCAACCGTACTACCTCTGGGTGAGCTCTCAATTCCCCTGGAACAGCAGATCCCTGAACAAAGCAACAGCCACTTGATTGTCTGATCCAGGGAGATGAACTGCTCTTAAAGAACCGAGTCAGTGCTGGGAGCATCTTGCATGAGAGAATTGATTTTCATTCAAATGAATGTTATGAACTGTACTGGAACCAAGTGACTCTTCTTGTTATCTTGTCCACACTCACAAACCAGACTCCTTCCATGAGGGGTCGGATACTGTCATTCTCCAGTAATCTAGATGTTGTACAGAGAAACAACCAACTGCTGGCCTGATAACCTTCTTGATTTTTTGTTTCTGGAGTTTTTGAGTTCTTCCTTTAGTCCCTGTACTTTAGCAACTTTAGTACCTGTCATGACGAGGTCCACCCTGATGGTGATGGTCAAAAGAGCAATGCCCCTGGGCCTCTTCAACCCTTCTCTTCTTATCTAATAACTCAGAGGCAATGGGGCCAAAACTAATGTAGAGTAACAACTTGTACTAGCACTATCCAACTAGTCTAATATTATACGAAAAATGAAAAGAAAAACATTTAGAACATGCAACTCCACAAAAATCCTAAAAAAATTGCTTAATCAGACCTGCCATAAACTCAGTCAATCTTCCCTCAAGGTTGTTGAGTTTGAATTTAAGCATTTTGATCTCTTTATGTAGAGTACTCTAAGGTTTGTGATCTTTTGTCTGCCCTTTTACCATCTTAGGGCCAGATTTACTAAACATGGCAAATTAGTGTTAGAGCGCAATTCCATAAAAGCGCCGATGGGATGGGAAATTCTGCGGGTGATTTACTGACAAGGTGCACATTAAAGAACACAGACGCAACATCTCATTTCCATAATGACCAGCGCAATCTGCCATGAGCAGCGCAAAATCCCGCCTGCTTTAAGACATGCTTTTTTTGGTCATTGCCACAAATACCAGTGAATTGATGAGCGCAAATTTTACTAAATCGCATTGCGTGATTCATTTAAATACTCTCCTCCCATAAATTTACAGATCGAAAGGGAAAACTCCTACAAAGGCATTTTCAATAAGGTCAGCCACAAAAATAACTGTGTCTATGCCATTTCAATGCTAATTTCCCACTGCGTGTCTTTAGTAAATCCTGACAGTAGTATTTTTAACACCAAATGAGGGTTTGCACTGGCGCAAGCTGATAGTAAATCTGGCCCTTATTTTTCTTACCCAGCTCCCACTGCAGCATTTGCATAACTTGAACAGTTACTGTTTTTGAATGTTCCAACACCCCGGCAATGCTGGAGGCAGAGTGTAGATTGTGTGTGTAAATATGTGTCGTACCACTTGCACGTATCCCCTAAACACAACAACCATGGCGGCTGTGAGAAAAGAACAGTTTCGTAAACATCTGGCATAGGGCTGCAACAACTAATCGATAAAATCGATTATTATCGATAATGAAAATCATCGACAACGATTATCATTATCTGCACCCAGTGCACGTCGAAATTCAGCCGGTCGCGTCAAATTAACGTTACAGCACTGAATAACGCATTTCTATGGCCAAAATGCATCTAAAAATTGTGGAGGAAACAGAATGAGATGCTGCGGGAGAAGTACGTGATCCAAGCTGCACAAAACATGAGAATTCTTTATTTTAAGATTTAAGCTAATGCATTAGCGTCAGGCGCTTTGACAGATGCATGTTTGTCCTCAGCGCAAAAACTTTCAGTTTACGGTCATATCCTTATCTGTAAATGTCACAAATTCACGCGAGCATTTCCATTTTTGCATAAAGTTCCGTCCTGGCAGTCTGTGTTAAGTTTAAATCTTTACTGAATGAGCGCCAGCCCGGCGGGCGTGTGAACTCGCATCAAAGAGGGATTAATATACAGCGCAAAAACATTCATTGTGCTGAAATATCTGTTGTTGAACGTTAAATTAAGGTTTACAAGTCAACATGTAGTGCAGGTATTTTATGAGAGTCGGAACTGTAAAGGGATAACCGCGTATAGTTGTGTGAATATAAATATCAGACGCTTCATAGGCGCCTTTTACAGGATAAAGAAATTACAGTAAACGTGACTGTGATCAAAAAGTTGGTTAACACTGAGTTTGTGTTTTTTATTCGTCTTTACTATTTTTATTAGTATCTTAATTTTTGATGAAGAGATTTAAACTATATGCCTATAACAAATAATGTAAGCTTTGTGCCACTGCTGCTCTAAACTAATAGTATTGGGGTTTACTAAAATCACATCTGTATTGGTTAGTCCTCCAATATACATAAGGTCTTTAGTAACAGTAGGCTATTTCTAATGCTATAATATAATTATTTCTGTTATCTATGAAGGAAAGCTCTATGAAAGATTTTTTCAAATACCCAATTACAGTCAGGAGGCAATTTTTTTTTTTATTATTATGTGAATAAATATTTAGTTGTTTCAGTTTGTTATTTGCCCAATAAATGACAATAACATTTTTAGATTTAAACAGTTCTTTGACAGATTCCTAAAATATTTGTGTTTTCTCTTTATTATGACAGGTGGTCTAATAAATTGTTAAGCATTGTGTTTTCATAGCATTCAGTTGGCACGTTTGTTTGAAGGACATTGGGCAGAATGTGGAAGTGTTTTTGTCAATAATCGTTATCAAAATAATCGTTAGTTGCAGCCCTAATCTGGCAGTAGCCTTGATCTATTCAATGGCAAAGACAAAGAACAAGAACAAGCGGCGTAGGTGGTATGTGCGTCCACTTAATGAAAACAGAAAGAATGATGGGGAGTTTGCCCTTTTTATTCAGCAAATTTAATTCTCCAGGAATTTAATGGTTTCTCTGAGTCTTTAAAGTCTCTCCATGAGCGATCGTACAGGTGCAGACACATTTGTAGCAGCTCAGCTATTAGACACTCCAGTGTATTCATGTTGCTCATAACTTGGTGTTGTTGTTTTGGATGTTGTTCTCCTGTCTGATCTCTGTGGAATGAGTAATGAACCGGAGAAAAAAAATCTCCTGAGTTCCAGAACACACCCACCGATTGTGTAATCGCCACAGACCAATGGTAGCTCAAAGGTGATTAGGAGCCAAAACGAAGTTCGCTTTGGTGAGCTCTTTCAAACTGCCGAAACAAACTCAAAACGAACTTCGTTTTGCCCTGATTTTGTCCTAGATGACATCATATCCCTAGTGAAATAGAAATAAACTACAATGTATTTGAAATACATTTATTTTATGCTAAGGATTAAACAAAAATTAATTTACATATTTATGTATTTAATAAAAATACCCTGCAATTGTACTTTTAGTATACTACACTGCTATACTTAAAGTCTGCAAAAATTTGTTGTTCCAATTTACACTTAAGGGGTTAGTTCACCCGAAAATGAAAATTATGTCATTAATTACTCAACCTCATGTTGTTCCAAACCCGTAAGACCTTCGTTCATTTTCGGAACACAAATTAAGATATTTTTGATTAAAGCAGAGAGCTATCTGACCCTCCATAGACAGCAACGCAACTGAAATGTTCCCAGGTCCAGAACAGTAGTAAATACATCGGTAAAACAGGTCCATGTGACATCAGTGGCTCAGCTTCAGTTTTGCGACGCTACGAGAATACTTTTTTTGCGCAAAGAAAACAAAAATAACATAATTTACTCAACCATTCTTCTCCCCCGAGTTACGTCTTCCACCATTTTAGAGAGTATCACAATACATACGCATGCTTTCCCCTAAGCGTGAACAATGCTTATTACGCAGATTATACGTTCATGCACGTATGTAAATTGTATTTACGTAAATTGTAATTGTAAATAACGCTGATTACGTCAAATATGTTCTTGGGTACTCTCCAAAATGGTGGAAGACGTAACTCAAGTCAAGTCAAGTTCAAGTCAAGTTGAGCTTTATTGTCATTCTGCTACATGTGTGGACATATAGTGGAATGAAATGTCGTGTCTCACAGGACCACGGTGATACATACTAGTTAAGCATAAGATAAACATACAACAATGCAAATATAGGAAAAACAATAGAGCTATACAACAGTTTAACCATCTGACTATACATATACTATAAGTACTATAACTACTATACCTAGTTGACTACACATACACAAACTGAGACTGTACAAGAACTTTACATAAATACTGTACATGAAATTGTGCTAAAGAGATATTTGTACATGAAAATGTGCAGAAAAATATATATTTTGTACATTAAATTGTTCAGAAGAGAGGTTTTGTGGGAAGCAGCGCATAGTGCAAAAAGATTTAATAGTGCAATGCTCAAGTAAACATATTATTTTGTAGTGCAGTCTTCAAGTAAACATATATTATCTTATTGAGTCTTCGTAGCAGCGAGTGTTTATAGAAAGTGTCTAGTGTGCATATAGTGGGACGAGTGCGTTACTACAGGTGGTTTGTATAGCCCACTCACCTGTGTGTAGCACACTCAGAATTGCACTTAGGAAAATTGTCAATAGTTATTTATGAGTTAGGGGGCTGAGGTGTTCATGGTTTCAGAGGGGGACAGGGAGATTGGAGTTAAGAGCTCTCACAGCCTGGGGAAAAAAAGCTGTTGAGCAGTCTGACTGAACGAGCTTTGATACTCCGGTACCTTTTACCTGATGGCAGGAGCTGGAAAAGGTTGTGGGAGGGGTGGGTGGGGTCCTTCACGATGCTGGAGGCCTTGCTGGAGCATCATGCAAGGAAAATGTCCAGGATGGATGGGAGAGGGGCACCAAAGAACTCGGGGGAGAAGAATTGAGTAAATTGTTATTTTTGTTTTCTTTGCGCAAAAAAAGTACTCTCATAGCATCACAAAACTGAAGCTGAGCCACTGATGTCACATGGACTGTTTTACTGATGTATTTACTACATTTCTGGACCTGGGAACATTTCAGTTGCGTTGCTGTTCATGGAGGGTCAGTTAGCTCTCAGATTTAATAAAAAATATCTTAATTTGTGTTCCGAAGATGAACAAAGGTCTTACGGGTTTGGAACGACATGAGGGTGAGTAATTAATGACATAATTTTCATTTTGGGGTGAACTAACCCTTTAATGCACTTTAATTGTGTGGAACTAGTGCTGAAGTCCAACCAAAGATATACTGAAGTATATTTGATTGTGCTAAAGTGGAACTATTGCAAGTATAGTTCAGGTACACTTTAAATATCTTGCATTTAATGCCTGATATTATTCAATCATACAATACTCATCAATAGTGACAAAAACTAATTTTAGGCTTAATATTAAGAAATGTGCATTGTGCACAAGTGGTACTCCAAATAAAGTTTAGTTATAATTTTTATATCAGTAAGTCTCGAGAGGTATGTCAGTAAATATGTTTATAGATTTGAACTATACTTAGTATGAAAAAAATCTATTTTAAATGTATTACTTTTTTACTAGGGATCAGTTTGTTCTTCGATTTCGTTTGAAGTATATCGGGGCCTTAACTCCATAGTGTGCCCTTTCCCCATGCAAGTGTTTTTGAGAGCAGCCAGACTTCTGTTTGTGACATCTGAGACTTTAGGACCTAAACAAAAAAAAAAAACAAAAAAAACTAAAAGAAACAAAAAGCAAATAGCAAAAAAAACAAAAAAAACAAACAAAAAACAAACAAAAAAAAAAACAATGGTAAAATTTTTAGCATCTTCATTTTCTCATTTTCTGACCTTAACCCCCTGGGGTCTGAGGTGATTTTGGGGCCCTTGAGATTTTTTGAAATGCCCTGATATTTGTGCTTATTTCAGCTACTTAAAACAACATGTAATTTGTTTGTATTCAGCACAAACTGTGCTACAATAATATGTGACCCTGATGGATGTACATGTTTGCATTTTTTAGAAAAAAAAATATTATGCGTGGTTAGTAAGTTTTGGGGGAAAAAATGTAGCTGAAATAAGGCCATAAAACCCACACTAAATAGTTCTGAATAAGACTTTTGAGTAATCAGTCTTGTAGGCTAGAATATTTACTTCAAAATTATGTGAAAATCATTCTGCTTACTCATTCACAGAAAACAATATATTGATTTAAATTTTTAAAGACATGTTTTTTGATTGAAAGCCAATATGCGAGGGAGTGGCAGTGGCCCTGAATATTAAGTGTTTTTCCCCTGAGAGACAAAGGGCCCTCCCCTAATGGCCCCTAATGGCCCATCAGTGTGACTGTGAATTTGAGGCAGGTAAGACAGAATGTGAGGAGACTGAAAAAATGGGTTGTTTAAGTTATTTGTATTTTATTTACAACACAAACATACATAATGAAGGTCAAAGACACATTGTGCACACTGACCACAGAGATGTGAACAGACTTTGAGTCATTCCTGCTACAGATTCTGTTCAACAAGTGAAACAAGTAAATCATACCTGATATTTACGTGTGTTATTTAAGTGTTTCTGCTTCTTTCCATGGATTCAAGAAGAAAAAAACATAATCAGTAGTCAAGGAGCTTGTTTTACCATAGAATGTCAGTGTAGTTGAACATCTGATGTTGGTACAAAGCTCTCAGAGGAAAACAGTTTGAAGAAAGTCATCAGGATTCATCTGTGGTTCAGGTACCTGATTCAATAAAATACAAACAACCAAAAAAACAACAACAACAACAACAAAAACATTCGTGAGCATGTTAATATCAGGAGCATCTGTAGGTTTTGTAGCCATAGACTCACGCATGCTTTGTATTATCATTAAAAAAAAAAGACATTTTATATCTGAGAAACTAGTTATTATTGTTTAGCATGTTATTAAAATCTATTTTTGAACAGAGTAGGCTATTAATAATAAACATGTTCTAAACATACTTAGACTCGTAGCATTGATCATGTTACAGTGTACACTCATATTACTTTTATTGTTTTATATAGAGCATGAAAACATCATTGCGCCGTAATCAATTTAAATACAATGAATTGCCTTTCATATTCAAAATGTTTTACTCGATTTCAAACATTGTAGTCAGGAATTATAGTTTGGGAAAAACCCAACTATGATTTTGTTGTCATATAGCCTAGTATGTATAATTTTATAGTAGCCTATGATATGATTCTGTAGCCATAGACTCACACATGTTTTTGTACTATAAAAAAGGATATTTTACATCTGAGAAACTAATTATTATTGTTTAGCATGTTATTAAAATCTACTTGTGAACAGAGTATTAATAATAAACATGGTCTAAACATTCTTAGATGCCTAGCATTCATCATGTTGTAGTTTGGGAACAACCTAACTAGTAAATGTGTTCTTGTTTATGTCACAATAACACGTTAACTAATGCAAAAAAGAAACATTACTTACTCATCAGATTGATCTCCTCTACTGGATGAAATCTTGTTCTTCTTTTGAGAGAAATCCAGCCTTTACTCAGCGCGTCTTCTTGCAGAAACGGACAGTAGCCGCGATGAACGAACTCCTCGCGCTTTGTTTATGTTGGGCGTTTCCATGCGCACGTGTCTCACGTGGATATTTACATATGAACGGCGCGAGCTGCGAGGGGGCGGGATTGCATTAAAGATAATGAGGTAGACGGGAAAGACAACATCGTGTTGGTTTCATACTGATTACTTTATCACAGAATATTTGTTTTCGATAAGACTTGCTTCATTTAAAAGTAGACACTTCAAGCTTTCTATAGATATAACTCCCATGTCTCCGTGTTGAGATTTCGCCGAGTTACAGTTCATTTTAGTGACGCGTTTCTAAAAGCAGCTCGCGGAGACGGAGAAGACAGAGAGCGCACCCTGTTTGTTTTCTTTATTTTCCAAAACCACAACATTTTGTTTTTATTGTGAGTGTACCCGAAAAAAAATAGATACTTCAAAGTTTCAAATGATGTATAACACTTATCTGTATGACCAAAATCGACGGAGTATTTTTAGTGTCTTTCACACTGATAAGAAAAAAAAATTAGCCTGTCTCGCCGGCGAGACGGCCGACCCCAGGGGGTTAAGTTTTAAAAAAGCATTTTCCAATTCATTTACCATGTGTCTTTTGGTTTTTGCATCAGCATATATATATATATATATATATATATATATATATATATACACGTGACTTTTATAAAATAGACTTAAGAAACAATATTTCTGAATTATTTATTATAATAATAACTATCTGAAGGTCTTATGGGTTTGGAAAAACATGAGGATAAATAAATGATGACAGAATTTAAATTTCTGGATGAACTATCCCTTTAACAATAATTGAAAGTTACTCTTTCTGAATGTGTTTACTTGTGTTTCAGAGCAAAGAAGGCATTGACCTGCTGGAGTGCACACATGAAATATCAGAAAAGATCAAGGCCAAATGGATCAGCCCAGATGTGAGTCACACTTTATTACATACTTGACTTTATTGCATAATTTATTACATAATTGCTTTTTTTCTCCCCAAATAACAATTCTGCACTTAAAATTCCACACATACATCACATTGCTATCGGAACAAGGAAATATTAACCAAATAAGATATGCAACTGAATTTGACTGTTTTTATATCTTTTTCTTGTTCAGATGAATTCCATTATTAAAAGACCATTTCAGTGACTTGCACAGTATGTTTACTGAGAATTATACTCGGTTTACAGAGAATCTGTAAACTACACTCTGTTTCCAGCATCTCCTAAGGAACTACTAAAAATGCCTTTGGACTGCTATTGTGTGCAACCTCTCATACAATATGTTCTAGTTTCACTTTTTGAATTTTTTTTATCCAGAGATCCAATTTTTTACAACCATGTGTAACTGTCTGCTTGGTGGACCAACTGAGCAATAGATATGATTGATAACTGTATGAAATAAATTCCCTTTGGAAATGGCTCAAATGTGAGCTTGTTTGCAAATGGGAACAGGTATTGATGCAGCTTTCCATGGGTGATTTTAAGACTCTATGCTTATGGAAATTAAAAACATTTCATAGTTTCTATTGTAGTGCAAGTATACTCACATAAAATGATGTACACTGATCAGCCACTACATTAAAACCACCAGCTTAATATTGTGTAAGTCGCCCCTGTGCTTCCAAAACAGCTGGAATGCGTCAAGGCATGGACTCCCCAAGATCTCTGAACGTATCCTGTGGTACCTGGCATCAAGACATTATCAGCAGGTACTTTGAGTCCTGCAAGTTGCAAGGCGGAGCCTTCATTGTTTGGATTTGTTTTTGTCATGTTCCTCAAGTCATTCCTAAAAATTTTCGGCAGTGTGCATTTTCCTGTTGAAAGAAGCCACTACCATCAGGGAACACCACTGCCATTAAGGAGTATTGGAACAATCTGTAGGTTGGGGATACGTAAATATGGCATCAGAGTAATTGTCACATTATTGCCAGGACCAAGGCTTCCCAGCAGAATATTGCAAAAATCTGTAGATAGGGGATACATAAGTATGGCATCAGAGTAACTTTCACATTATTGCCAGGCCCAAGGCTTCCCAGCAGAATATTGCCCTGAGCGTAACACTGCCTCTGCCAACCTGCCTTCTTTCCATAGTGCATCTTGCTGCCGTCTTTCCCCCTGGTAATCTGCACATACACACCCAGTCATCCACCTGCTCTAAAAGAAAATGCGATTCATCGGACAAAGCAACCTTTTTCCATGGTCCAGTTCTGTTGCTCACGTGTCCATTGTAGGCAGGGGTTCATCAGGGGCACTCCAATAGGTCTGTGGCTACACAGCCCCATAAGCAGCAAACTATGATGCATTGTGCATTCTCCTTTCTATCATGACCATCATTATATTTTTCTACAGTAGCTCTACTTGAGTAAAAGTCACAGAATGATTTTAGTGGCTTAAATTTTTATATTGTTATAAATATAGAGTTTTGGTCACACGTCAGGTGAGTGTGAGAGTGTCAGGTAATTCCTTCCTATATTACAGGGCACCAGCAAGAATTTCATCTTGACAGTAAAAAAAAAAAAAAAAAAAAAACAATCACAGAAAATTGTTGAATATATATAATAAGTATATAAATTGGAGGAAGTTTATCATTTGATCAATCTGAAGGATTTGTGAGATATTGTTAAGTCAAGTCAAGTCGAGCCTTATTGTCATTCCGCTACACTTGTGGACATACAGTGGTATGAAATGTCGTGCCTCGCAGGACCACAGTGCTACATAATTAAACATAAATATGAACATACAACAATAGAAGTAAGAAACAAATATGAACCTATACATAGCTAACCTACGGTAATCTAACTAGATATACTATTAATAGTTGACTATGCGTACACATAATGTAAGACAAACTATACAAGTACTTTACATAAATACAGTACATGATATTTTGCAAAAGAGGTATTTCAGGGCAATTCAAGAGAATTGTCGGTGGGGGGAGTGAATATCCAGCGCTCTCTCCACCCTCAATACCACGACTGAGGTGAGACCCTTGAGCAAGACACCGAACCCCCAGCTGTTCCCCAGGCGCCGCAGCACTGGCTGCCCACTGCTCCGGGTGTGTGTTCACTAGGCCTGTCACGATAACAACTTTTTGTTGTGCGATATATTGCCCCAGAAATAATTGCGATAAGCGATATTATTGTAATTTTAAAGACCATTTTATGCCACTGAATATATAATCATAATGTAACAGCATAATAATGCAAGAAGGCCTACACACTTCCAAATGACAACAAACTTTTAATTCTTAAGAATATTTGGATCATGGAAATTAAGTATCAAAATATTAGACACCTTAACAAACTTGAATAAGTAGTAGATAAACATTTTCTAACAAAAAGTGCAAAGTAACAAGTAGGAAAAAAAAATGCACAAAGAACTTGTATGGAGATTTTTCCATCTACAGATTTTCCCGACCTTCTTTTCTCTGTAAATTAAGGGTGCACACTATTGCTGAAAAACACAATCTCTACTTAGCAGTCAGATGTCCGCATGCACAAAGGCACAGATCCCTAAACAAGGCCATATCATTTTTTTGTAGAAGCTTTTTTTTAAATGTGAACTAGCACCTCATGACTACACCACATTATGTACGAGAAGCTGCAAAAGACACAGGCACAAATGAAATGCAAAAAAAAAAAAAAAAAAACATGGTGACATTAATTTTTGAGTAAATATAATGGGCGATATATTGCGTCACCAAAATATATTGAGGTTATGTACATATATTGTGCAATAAGTCGATATATTGATTATTGCGACAGGCCTAGTTGTCATGAATCCGATCTGTGGCCTTCCACCCGATAGCCACCAGAGGTCGCCCTTCCATCATATTGACTTTCACATTGCACATATTATTTCACATTACCCCGGACTCCATTTCCCATCAGCCATTTCACTAATCACATGCTCACACCTGAGACCAATCACACAATCACACACTCTACATAAACCACGTACTTCCTCTCTCTCACTGCCAAGTATTGTCTTGCGTATATCTCTCTTCCAGTGATAGCGACATTACAGAGCCCTTCCGTGTTTTCTAAGTCTAGTTTATCGTCTGAGTCATTCGTTTCTTGATCTTCTACCTGTGTAACTTGGATTAACCCTTTGCCTGCTGTTTCGGACTCTGTTGATACCTTGCCTGGACTATTGCTCTTGTTTTTAGATTATCTCTCTGCCTTACCCTGTTGGATATTGTTCGCCGATCGTCGACCCACGCTTGTCCTAGGATTACTCTGTCTTGCCCATGCCATACCTGTTTGCCATTGTTCGACCCTGCCTGTGTTTATGACCACGTCTCTGTCTAAATAAAGCTTTGCACATGGATCCGCACATCTCACGTCTCGTTTGCCCAGTTATAGACGCGGTGTCGTGTTCCTCTTCCGCGACACCCACAGTAAACGAAGAGCCAGCACACAGCAAAGCATAGTTGCTTCCCTGGTAACAACTGAATGGACGGATGATTTATAATCAAACTCATCGACTGAAACTGAACTGACAGTTCACAATTGGAAGCATAGACTGACACTGGGTTGGCAGAGAGTTCAGTGATTGAAGCAGGATAAACAGACTGTTCATAATTGGGTGCATTGACTGGTACTGAACTGACAGACAACTCATGAACTGATACTGGGTAGACTAACAGTTCATAATCAGATTCATTGATAGAAACTGGCACGACAGACACATTACTAGGAAGGGAACAGACAGATGGCTTAACATCAGACACATTTAGAGAAACCGAGCAGGCAGGTAGTTTATGAGTGATTATATTATCATTGACAGGGCTAACGGGGCAGACATTGAGTGATCTTTTAGTATCGGGGTTTATGACAGGCAGGATAGAAAGTTCCAAGGCAGACCCTTGAGCTATAACAGACATTTCAGTGACTGACGGGACTAATAGTTCAAAGGCAGCCTCTTTGGCTGGGTCAGGACAGGAAAATGGTTCATAATTGACCTCCATGGCCGGCTCAGGACAGGACGAAAGTTCATAACCAGCCTCCTCGGCTGATTCGGGGCAGGACAACAGTTCAAGAGCGGCCTCTGTGGCCGTGAAAGAACTGGACGAGCTTTCAGGGACAGCCCTTCTGGCTGCGACAGGACAAGGATTCATTGACGGCCTCCATAGCCATGACAGGGCAGGACGAGAGCTCACAGAGAGCCTCCTTAGTCTCTGACAGGACAAGAGTTCACAAACGGCCTCCTTAGCCGTGACAGGACAGGGCGTGAGTTCACAGGTGGGTACCACAGACACCTCCGAAGGTTCTGCAGTGGTTGCCGCCACCTCCGGAGGTTCTACAGTGGTAACAGTCTCTTTGACCACGACACGACAGGCTGAGAGTACATTGCTGGGTGCCACCACCATAAAAGGAGCTGAAGCGAACACCGCCGCTTCGGGAGGTTCTGCAGCATGTGCCGCCACCTCTGGAGAAGCTGCAGCGGGTGCCATCGCCTGGGGCAGTTCTGAGGTGGTATATGTAGCCCAAAAACAACATAAAGCGATCCCCATCATGGGAAGCGCTTCGGACAGGGGAATTAGAGCAGGAACAGGAGGGTTAAAGTGAGCTGGTTTGGGGATACCAGCTGCACGTGCAGACACCCGTGGTGCATCCCTCACACTGGATACCAGACTAGGATACCGAAGGACTGACCTTGGATATTTGGGTGTGGCAAACAGGATGTGACAAGGCTCTGGCTGACCAACTGCAACGTGACGTGGTTCTGGATGGTCAGCGGTGAAGTGAAGAGACTCTGGAAGATCTGCTGAGATGTGATGAGACTCTGGATGGTCAGCGGTGACGTGAAGAGACTCTGGAAGATCAGCGGAGACGTGACGAGACTCTGGCAGATCAGCTGAGACATAACGAGACTCTGGCAAGTCAGCTGTGGCGTAAAGAGACTCTGGAAGATCAGCTGAGACGTGACGAGACTCTGGCAGATCAGCTGAGACGTGAAGAGACTCTGGAAGATCAGCTGAGACGTGACTTGACTCGTGTCGATCAGCTGAGATGTGACTTAACTCGTGACGATCTGCTGAGACATGACGAGACTCTGGCAGATCAGCTGTGAGGTGGCTTGACTCATGACGTTCAACTGTGGCTTGGCTTGACTCATGACGATCAACTGTAACGTGACTTGACTTGTGACGATCAACGGTGACTTGACTGGACTCATGAAGATTAGCTGTGACTTGACTGGAGTCGTGGAGATCATCCATAACTTGACTTGGCATTTAAAGATCAACAGTGACGTGACTTGGCTCAGGAATGACGGCTGTGACATGACGGAGCGCCATTGTGGCCGCCATTTTGTGAACGGGCTCTGCTATGGCCGCCATCTCAGTCACAGACGCTGTGTTGCGTTCCTCTTCCGCGACACCCACAGTAAACGAAGAGCCAGCACACAGCAAAGCATAGTCCATAAAATCCTTTAAACTAACATTAAACTTTCCTTCAGGTAACCATGACTTTACAGGCTCTCTTAGTCCAAAACGAAAAATATCTTTTAATACAACCTCATCAAAAGGTACCTTGTCAGATAACTTAAAAAATTGAGTGACATACTCCTCAATGGATAGACTCCCTTGACGCAGGTCAAGCAGCTGATTGAATGGGTCCATACCTGACCAGGGTCCATTAGAAAAGCCGCTGGATCCTCGTGTGGCCGAGTATTCTGTAACGGGGCAAACGAGACGTTTGCCAGGGGCACCAGGGGCACCAAGGATCCATGTGCAAAGCTTTATTTAGACAGAGACGTGGTCATAAACACAGGCAGGGTCGAACAACGGCAAACAGGTATGGCATGGGCAAGACACAGAGTAATCCTAGGACAAGCGTGGGTCGACGATCGGTGAACAATATCCAACAGGGTAAAGCAGAGAGAGAATCCAAAAACAAGAGCAATAGTCCAGGCAAGGTATCAACGGAGTCCGAAACAGCAGGCAAAGGGTTAATCCAAGTTTCACAGGCAGAAGATCAAGAAACGAATGACTCAGGTGATAAACTAGACTTAGACTTAGAAAACACGGAAGAGCTCCGTAATGTCGCTATCACTGGAAGAGAGATATACGCAAGACAATACTCGGCAGTGAGAGAGAGGAAGTCCGTGGTTTATGTAGAGTATGTGATTGTGTGATTGGTCTCAGGTGTGAGCATGTGATTAGTGAAATGGCTGATGGGAAATGGAGTCCGGGGTAATGTGAAATAATCTGTGCAATGTGAAAGTCAATATGATGAGAAGGGTGACCTCTGGTGGCTATCGGGCGGAAGGCCACAGACCGGATTCGTGACATACTCAGGTGTGAACGTGTGATTAGTGAAATGGCTGATGGGAAATGGAGTCCGGGGTAAAGTGAAATAATCTGTGCAATGTGAAAGTCAATATGATGGAAGGGCGACCTCTGGTGGCTATCGGGCGGAAGGCCACAGACCGGATTCAAGACATAATGTGTGTAAGGCTCTAATAAAATTCTGAGATAATTATTCCCTCATAAATCTCTCAATGAGTAAAATGGCTGTGTTTATTATTATAGACTACACAACATAATTATTTTCAAATTGATTTTTAAAGTATTATCATTTTTAATTATTATTTTCCCTGTGTTGGAATCTCAGAAGTGAAGACCAGGAGACTCTTGGGTATTTTCAGCAGGATTCTTTATTGAGAACTTGCTGTGTGGTGCTGCAGTCATCAAAAGTCTGACTAAGGCAGTGATACATAGTAATTTATATACATTTTAGGGGGCAGTGCTTAGAAATGGAGACAAAGCATTTCAGAGACTACCTTAAACAAAGTATACAAATTAAGTATTCAGTTTTAGGAACCCACCCCAGACTCTAATCAGTCCTAAATCAATCAGCATAACCATTCAAAGAATGGGACAGGGGCACCAAGAGACATTAAAGACAAAATGTGTGAGTCTGGAACTGACAGGAACCTCTTGCTACAAACTTTGTTTAACAGAATTGTTCATCAAACGCCATCATCTTTACCATAAATGCTAAATACAATGTATTTCACCTTAGTTTTTCATGTGATGGTTTGTCAGGATGTAGGAACAACAGATCTTAAGGCCAGGACACACCAAGCTGACAAGTCGGCCGTCGAGCCGTTGGCGAGCATCTTTCGGGCTAATTTGTTTGGTGTGCTCCACACGTTGGAGGTTGTTTGCCCAATTCAACATGTTGAATCGGCGTCGGGGTCTTCGGCGCGAGTGAGAACTCTGATTGGGTGCTTAGTTTGCAAACGAGTCAATGCCTGAGTATTAAAGTGAAAGTGATGAAAATGAGCAGCTAAATGAAGGCGACGCAGACAGAGGGCTGTTCTGATGTTACATGATCTTACCCAAGCATCCCAAAATGAGCTGCTTAAAATGTTGCTGGCTCACGCTATTTTTTTCTCTCTTAAGAAAGATGTCTCTCAAAGCCGGGCATTCCAGGTGTCAAAATTAGACTTTAATGGCAAACAACGAAGCCAAGATGTCCAGCTGTACATCTAAAATCTTGGGTCTCAATGCTCTGTTTATATACCATTCTGTGAGTTTATTTTTTACCTCTAGCTGTCATCCACAATTATATTTCATACATCAAGGCATTGTTTTTTAATTGTGGTGAACAAGCCCCCTATTATATTTTGTAAAACCCTCCTTAACATATGACTCTCTATATGTTACCCTCGTGATTCTTATTTCAGTATATCTTTCAGGTTTACATTTGATTCTCTATGACCATTGAATGACTATACACTCAGCATAGGTTAAAAAAGTACATGCTCTACAGGCAACCCCTATCATATTACTTCCATTAACCACAGCTCTGCAAATGCATCTTTCTCGTGATACATTTTTTTCTTGTGATACAATATAATATAGTAAACCACTATAAAGGTTATCAACATAATTGATACTCAAAATGGTAAGCAAGCACTGCTTTGTTTACGTATCGTATATTTGCATATATCTTGTATCTTGTATCCTTGTTTCAGTTTCTGCTTTAGAATGACTAATATATACCATTGATAGCTGCTGATATAAACAGTTAATTACTGTCACGCAGGCGCAGAACACACGTGTTAGTTTGCTGTCGACTGTAGTCTGAGCAGTGTGTACAAGCGTGGCTTTTTGGTCCAGATGCTGCCGACACAATGTGACAACAACGTCGGCTTTCGTCGCTACTAGTTCTTTAAAATCAGCTTGGTGTGTCCCAGCCTTAAGAGAGATTCTTAAATTTGTAATCCCACACCTGGTTCAAGAGGGTGCTCTTGTAAAGCTTTCTACAGACTGCACGATTTTAGCAGTCCTATAAGATCAAAGATGCAAAGCACACTGTTGGACGTGGATCTAATAAACTTGGGTATGACATGTATGTAGACTCTATGATGATGACACCTGTTGACTTGTACACAACGACACACGTTTCTATAGAAAAATAAAACATCATCAGCATGCACTAGTGGTAAAAAATAAAAATAAAAAAAAAACCATGATGAATCACACTTTGGCAGTGTAGTTTTTATGTGTGCTGAAAAAAGTGGAAGCGACGAAAGAGGAAGGGATAAGAGCTTGAGGTAAGCAGTTTTATGTTTTAGCGCCATGTCGCATTGATTTCATGTAGCATTTTAATTGGCTGGTCAGTAAACGTGGGTCGTAGCAGCAAACACACTGTGCGATGATCAGGCCGAATTTCTGACACTGTCAGAAAATTATCGTAGGCTATCTTTGGTCGCAAGACCGTGACAACGGCCGTCTTTGAACCTCTCTCACTGTACGACATAGGACCACCAATTAGTAGCCATGATCACAGAAATCACCACGATTGTTTCACGATGCCAATCTTTCATCTGGGACAGCCGTAAATCGTGCAGTGTGTTTCGGGCTTAAGAAAGTAGCAGTGGCTGAGACAGACTTTGAGTGTCAACCCTGCTGAAAAAGATGCTATCTAATCTTGTTTATGTTATCTTACAACTCTCAGTGGATTAGTTTTAAAGGGAAATGTTTGTAAATGTTTCAGATAAGTGTAGAAGAGCTGGAGCAGTATGTGAACCAGCAGTTCGATGACCTGCATAGGCTGGTTCGCCTGGAGGAGTGGCGAGTCCTGCATCTGGTGGATCTAAAGGAGGCGTTCCTCACTGCCCAGGCCTCTGAGAAGATATCTGAGATTAGTGTCCACACTGAAAAACTTCAGGAGGAAATGGATTCTATCACACAACAGCTAAGTGCATTGGATCAGGTGGAGAAGGATGGAGTTGCCCCGATGTCCCCACTGTTGGCTGCGACACTACCACATCCACCTGAAGCTCTCGTGGAGCCCATGCCACTGGTTAGTCACTTTTATTTATATAGTGCTTTTCTTAAGGCACATTATTTCTAAGTAGCTTTGCAGAAAATAAATGGGAGTAATATTCAGGGAAGAGGTTGAGTGATTTACATTTATAAATTTTCCAGATGCTTTCATCCTAAGGCACATTTCATTTAAGGTGTACATTTGTTAAAAAAGTAACACTGACGCAGTGTTAAAGTTAATGAGATAAATAGTTGAGTAATTGGGGGATGATTGAGCATTAGTGATGAACACCTGCTGTTAACAAGCAGAACCACTGAAAGAAAGAGAAACAAGAACAGAAAAACAGACGAGCAGAAATACAAGAACTACAACTGATTTCAGCCACAGCTGAAGATGATTAAACAACTCCACAAACAGCATTACCAGCTTCACACATTACTAACCAGACTGACTTTAGATGTTTTATTTTTAATTTTGTTTGAAGTTACCATTATCGAGGTCATTGTTTGCTTTAGTTCTTTAGCTCTTGACCCTTGACTTTAAAACATTAGAATTTCTTTGGCTGCCATAACTGTGTTTGTTGCCAAGAGAAAATGCAATAAGGTGTTGGTTATGTTTCAGCAAAGACATAATCAGCATATAGTGGCTTGAATAACTTATTTCATTCACAGTATAACCACTAGCCATGTTTACATGTACACTTTTTTGTCATTCCGATTAAAATCATTCCGATTGAAAGATTTGGTGGACTGTTTACATGAGACATAATCTAATCCTATATAGTGTTTACATGTGCCGGAGCTTTCAGTTTTGGGACATGCTAAGAATAAGTAGCCTTACAACAAATACAAATCACCAGAAGAAAAAACGCCCATATTTGCGTTAATATTTTTAATAGCTGCTTTCACTTGCTTAGAATAACGGACTAATATTTGAATCCCTTGCGTTCATTCGAGCGCTCAGTCATATGGCCAGAACACGATCATAGAAATCATACGGCCGTCTTCTGTACCACACACAGAACCAATATAGCTTGATCTCACCCAGTTGATCAACGCATATCATCATACCGCCTTTTTCTTAATGTTAAAGCATTAAAGGATAAAATAACAGTACGACCCTCTGTAATGCTGCTCTGAAATGAATTGTATTCTGATACTAAAAGGTTTTACTGTAGCCTACTTAAATGTAACAAATACACAATTTCTCACCAAGAGTTGCTGAACAATTAATCAAAGGAGCGTTGCTTTATGAACACAGAGAGTGATCGCAATGAGTTATATCACGCATAACATTTCCAAACGTATTTTCATACAATATTCTTGGTATGAGCATTTATAAGTTTATAGAAAGGTTTATCCCACCCCTCTCAAACCGATTACAATTTCATTCGGTTTGGGCATTTTTATTTCGATTGAGGTGTTTATATGGAGCATTTTCTTTCGGAATGGACTTTTAAACCGATGACAATGCTCCATGTAAACGCACCTACTGATAACTTTCTTAGCTAATTTTGTTATTGATCTTATGATATAAAGCTGAAGATCCAATTGTTTTAAGAGTAATCTGAAAGACTTTTGAAAGTTTGACTACACTAAAAGTTTTAGTTTTCTTTATCAAACAGACTTCAAGAATCAGCATATGAATCTCAACAATGGTGACAATCAAAGTCAAAAGTCAAAGTCAGCTTTATTGTCAATTCCACCCCATGTACAGCACATACATACAGAGAATTGAAATTGCGTAACTCTCAGACCCTTGGTGCATACAGTTAACACTAAACACTAACAGTAATGTAAAAATACAGATAATTATAGTTTAAATATATATAAATACAAACTATACAGGTATGCAATAAGGACATTGTAAAAAAGAGATAGGTAAAGTGGCGTAAGGCACATGGCAGATAATGCAACCATTAAATAAAACTGTGCAGATATAATGGGTGTAGTGCAAAAAAACTGTGCAGATATAATGAGTGTAGTGCAAAAAGAGCTTATCAGTGTTAAAGTGATGAAGAGCTAAAGAGCTCAGAGAACAGTCTTAATTAAACTGACATAGGAGGTAGTTTGCAGTCAATGCTGGATGGGGTAGTGATCAGTCCAATGCTGCACAAAGTGACTAGTGCGGGTCACAGTTTGTAAGTGGGAAAGGGAGGGGAGGGGAGGGGGGGGGGGGGGGGGGGGTTGGAGGGTCAGAGTTCAGTGGTGTGTGGGGCAAAAGAGGGGAGGGGGGGCAAGGTCGGGAGGGAGTTCAGCTTCCTGACAGCCTGATGGATGAAGCTGTCCTTCAGTCTGCTGGTCCTGGCCTGGAGACTCCGCAGTCTCCTCCCTGATGGCAGCAGACTGAAGAAGCTGTGTGTCGGGTGGGTGGGATCACCTGCAATGCAGAGGGCTTTGCGGGTGAGACGGGTGCTGTAGATGTCCTGGAGGGAGGGGAGAGAGACACCAACGATCCTCTCAGCTGCTTTCACTATGCGTTGAAGTGACTTGCGGCAGGACGCGTTGCAAGCGCCATACCACACAGTGATGCAGCTAGTAAGGATGCTCTCGATGGTGCCTCTGTAGAAGGTGTACATGATGGGGGCCGGGGCTCTGGCTTTTCTCAGTTTGCGGAGGAAGTAGAGACGCTGTTGTGCTTTCTTGGCCAGTGCTACAGTGTTGTTGGTCCAGGAAAGGTCCTCTGTGATGTGCACACCTAGGAACTTGGTGCTGCTCACTCTCTCCACAGTCGCACCATTGATGGTCAGAGGAGCATGCTGAGTGTGCACTCTCCTGAAGTCAACAACAATCTCCTTCGTCTTCTCCACATTCAGAGAGAGATTGTTGTCACTGCACCACCCGGCCAGGCGGCTCACCTCGCTCCTGTAGTTTGTCTCATCTCTGTTGCTAATGAGACCCACCACAGTCGTGTCGTCCGCAAACTTAATGAAAAGGTTGGAGTTATGTGACGGTGTGCAGTCGTGGGTCAGCAGAGTGAAGAGGAGGGGGCTCAGCACACATCCCTGTGTTCAGTGTGATGGTGCTGGATGTGTTACTGCCGACCCGTACTGCCTGAGGTCTCCCAGTCAGGAAGTCCAACAGCCAGTTGCACAGAGAAGTGTTGAGCCCTAGCTGGACCAATTTGTGAATGAGCTGTTGAGGGATGATTGTGTTGAATTCTGAACTGAAGTCTATGAACAGCATTCTGACATACGAGTCTTTTTTGTCCAGATGTGTGAGGGCTGGGTGGAGGGCAGTGGCGATGGCATCATCGGTCGAGCGGTTGGACCGATATGCAAACTGGAAGGGGTCCAGGGAGGGGGGGAGGGCAGACTTGATGTGGTGCATGACTAGCCGTTCAAAGCACTTCATGAGGATAGGAGTAAGTGCGACTGGACGGTAGTCATTGAAGCAGGATGGAGATGACTTCTTCGGGACTGGAATGATGGTGGTAGCCTTGAAGCATGTTGGGACAACAGCCTGACTCAGCGAGATGTTGAAAATGTCTGTGAAGACATCAGTGAGTTCCGCTGCACAGTCTCTCAGTACACGACCAGGAATGTTGTCAGGACCCGGAGCTTTTCGTGTGTTGATCCTGCTGAGGGATCTCCTCACGCTGTCCGGGGACAGCGTCATCACCTGGTCGCCGGGAGGAGGTGGGGTTTTCTGTGCAGTGGTGCTGTTTTGTGCCTCAAAGCGAGCGAAGAAGGCGTTCAGCTCGTTCAATCAACATGAAGCTCCATGTTGCAGTGCATTCTGGGAGCATCAATCAAAACTCGCAGCTCCCAGCATGCAATGTGACATGAATAAATTATGCAGCTGAACTGTCTTAGTATTTTCTTTTATCCTTACTATTTGCTTTTGTTTTGCTTTTTTTGTTGTGACTTTTAGTGGCGTGTTTTTTGATGTTCACAGTTGATCTGTTTATCTGAATATGTTGATTGTCACCATTGTTGAGATTCACACACTTTCTTGATGTCTGTATGATAAAGTAGGTTAAAAATTTTAGTGCCAATTTACTTTCAAAAGTCTTTCAGATTAATCTTAAAACTTTTGGATCAAGCTGTATATATCATAGGGATGTAACGATTACCGGTTTGACGATAAATCATGATAAAATTCCCCATGGTTAGTATTACCGTTTCATATTTTAATTATCATTAAAACCGTATTAGATTACCGTGATTTGAACAACTCACGATAAATAAATTCTGTCCAGCATAAAGCACAGTTTTAAGTAACAGTCTCACGTGCGCACAGCACGCAGAGTTTCTTTTTGAGTAAAAACAGTGTGGAAAAGCTGGGAGGTTTTAAAAGAGTGCAGAGGGAATTATTCAAATGAATACATGAATGAATTAATTATATGAATGTATCTCTGAAGGTTCTGACTGTCTTCAGAAACGATTCTATGGCATTTTGTTTTTATCTTTGCTCCATGTAATGCCTAAATGAAGTGTTCTTAATCGCAATACTGGTTTGTCCACGGAGTTTACGAGAAACAGCTGTAATTCAACTTTTCAATAAGCGCCACCTAGTGGTATAGAGTGGATTTACAGAGACTTATATTTCATAACTGTTGTCAGTCAAGTTGTCATTTAAAATCCGAACATCATTGGTAATGTTAATGTTTTAGTGATTATGCAAACAAAAAGTCATTTTATTTGTTGTTTCTTGATTTTTAAATATAAAACTTGAAGTGATTTATGTGTCTGTACTTTTTGAACATTTCCAGCACATTTTAACAATACCGTGATAATTTTGATCACTATAATCGTGATAAGAAATTTTCATACCATTACATCCCTAATATATTGTGTGATTAATAACAAAATAACTATTACAACAATTGGTGATTATACTCTGAATGAAACAAGTTATTCAAGCCACTATATGCTGATTTTGTCTCTATTCAAAAATAACCATCAACACCTGATTGCCACAACAAACATGTCTATACAAACACACAGTTACGGCAATCAAAGAAACACTAATGTTTTAAAATCAAGGGTCAAGAGCCCAACTAAAGCAAACACTGACCTCGATAATGGTAACATCAAACAAAACTAAAACATCAACATCTAAAGTCAGTCTGGTTAGTAATGTGTGAAGCTGGTAATGCTGTTTGTGGAGTTGTTTAATCATCCTCTGCTGAGATCTTGAGAGATTTAATGTCTTCTTTTCTCTTGTGGTGATTTCATCTAAGGCTGTGGCTGAAGTCAGTTGTAGTTCTTGTATTTCTGCTTGTCTCATCTCTTTTTTCTGTTATTGTTTCTCTTTCTTTCAGTGGTTCTGCTTGTTAACAGCAGGTGTTCATAACTAATGCTCAATCATACCCCAATTAATCAACTAATTATCTCATTAACTTTAACACTGCTTCAGTGTTACTTGTTTAACACTCCGAGTGTGGATTATATAAACACTGAGCAGTGTTAATTTAACACTGAGGATTTTGCTGTGTAGGGCCATGTTCTGCTGTTTGAGCTACAGGAATGCAAGTATGAGTCATATATTAGTTAGGGCTATATTTGATAGTTAATGTAACTGAAGGATATTGATCAGTATGTAAAATGAATTATTCATTGTCTATAAGTGTAACTGAGTGTTATTCATGAAGTCCCTCAGATTAATGTGTAAGGGATAGCTTAGACATAGACATTTCAGCTCTTCTCCAGCTGGTAGTTAGAAGCAATTCATCCTATGAAAAGTTCATCATAGTTTCCCAAAGTGGTCCATGCAGCCATTAAGCATCATGCTGGACCCGAGTATGAGTCATCATGGAGGCAACTTGGTAATCGATAATATTATCATGTCAGAATTTCATAGTTAGAATAATGTTTAAAAATGTAAAATTTCACAAGACATTTGTAAAAATGAGAAATGTTCTTTATTTGCTTGTCATTTGGGTCTTCCTTGTAAACATTCCCCACATTCAAAGTGAAAGTCTGGTGCTATCTGTCAATACAGCTTGTGGTGCAGATATGAGTCATGGACTGAAAAATGAAAACTATGTTAAAGAAAGAGAAAAGAAAGAGAGAGAGTGAAAGAAAGCTGCAGAAAGGCAGAATACTTATGACTCTTTTCAGAAAAAAAGTAGTGCTATTTTTTGCAATTTGAAAATTCCTGGAGCATGAGAAAAGCAATCGCTTTAGAGTTACTTGAAATGAACATCAGCATCCCCTATATATATATAAAAATATATATATATATAAAATCTGTGTGTATGTGTTATGATGTAACGAGGTCTGTACAAATCAGCATGGTACACATTGTTATCATTACTAATATTCAGTACACATGCACGAAGTGTAAAACGAGAAGGGAAAAAAAAAAAAAACACGGAAATATTGTGTTTGCTGCTGATGTTGCATTCCTTTGCGGTTATGCTCTTCAATAGCGCCGTATTGCGGTTATCGCAACAGCCCTAGTTTAGCCTCCAGAAATCTCACATTCAGGGTAGAACATCAAAATTTCATGTTGTCCATAATGCCAACTTTCTTGTTATCACACTATTATCTTTTGCATGAACATTGTGAAAAGTGAGACATACTATAAAAAGATCCTGGGTTGTCTTGCTTCACATTTCACACTGCTCATAATTTACCTGGGGTTATCCTGGGTATTTGTAAGCTGACGTTTTGCTTTTTACATTCCTAAACCCAAGGTTAATGTACTTATTTGCATATTTGTCACTGTCATTAATTGAATGAAGAAGCACTCATCCTGTTGAGATAAACACTCCTCATAGTGTCATCATATTATACATTGCAGACAGTACTGTCAGGTTTTTCCTATAAGAACTATAAGAATAAGAGAATGAATTATAAGAATAAAACTAGGGCTGCAACTAACGATTATTTTGATAATTGATTAGTTGGCCGATTATTTTTTTGATTAATCGATTAATTGGATTAAAAAAAGCTACATTTTCTTTATTTTTTTAATTTTACAAAAACTCATCGCGGCATTCAGCACAGAAACCGCTCTCTCATGCTCGCTCCACATGTTGTCATTAAATATTGTTATGGTCATGTTTACAAAGATGAACTGACAGCGCGAACCTCTTTCATGAGATTTGAATTCTCTCCTGTAATACAACCTCATGCATAATAAAGCACAGTGATTGAATCATAAGGGTTCATTCTAATGAATAATACTGAGAAAAGCTTGGAAAACTGATGACGTAGACACATACTTTCCAGCCACGGCAGCCAATCACCACTCCAAATGGTTCAACTTTGCTTTTTGAACGGGAAAAATGAAATGGTTACAAAAAATGAAAAAAAAAAAGAAAAAAAACAATTGCCAGTTTTCCTTTAATAATAGACATGAGTGCTATTATTGTTTTCACTGATGTGCAACCTGTACATATATTTTAACATCTCAAAAAATGTGTATTAGGGTTTCATGACCATTTAAATATTATTTTGGGGTATTTGTACTTTATTCAAGTAATTTAAAGTAACTACTTGTACTTTTATTTGATTACATTTATGAAGGAAAAACAGTAGGCTACTTTTTACTCATTACAGTTTTATTTCAACTTGAAAATTACTCGTTACATTTTTGCAATTTTATTTTATCTTACACACATTAAATATGGTACATGGAAGCTCAAACGTGCATGCTAATGAGGTTTGTTTTCACGCATCAAGCACATCCGTCTCAGCTTCAGTTATAACCTTCATTAGGTAAATGTCTGGCTTCAAAATTTCTTTGCCATCAAATGTGAGGAAGCATATTAAGGTAGCTAAGTTTATTCATTATTTATTCGTTATTTTTGTTTGTTTTGATGTAGCCATTAGCTGTCTGTGTACTATATTGGCTGAATGCTCAAGACTGAGTGCAAATAAAATCAGTGATAAGAATTCAAATAATGTTTTAGTGGCCGTGATTACTTTTTAAGTTAAATGTTACAAAAATCTCCAAAAATGTGTAAATGAACGTGTTTAATTGTAAATCATGTTTAGTGATGTTCTTACCTGGGAGTCAATAAATTGTATTATAATGATATATTGAGTAACAATTAGGACTTTGAATGAATTATTTAATCTAATGTCCAGTGGCCATTAGATTAATCTGTGTCATTGCTTTTTGATTTGTTTGATCTGTGCCATTGCAGGGCTTGACATTATGCATTCTCATGTGGTTGTCCTTCGGACAAGTAAATTTGTCATTTACTTGTCCGAGTATAAAAGTTACTTGCCCAGAGAGATTTTTAAAAAAAAAAAAAAAAAAATTTAACTGATTTATAAATATAATTATTTATTGTAGTTATACAAAACACACTGTTTATTTAGTTAGATTTTTCTTTTTAAATGAAATAATAAAGTGTGATAACACTGTTATATTTTAAAATAAAAAGGGAGTATTAATTACAAATATAATTATTTTATATTAAACTTAAAAATAAAATGCTAATATTTACTTCTTTTTTATATATGAATTTTCAAACTTAAATTTTAAAATTTTGAATTAGTTCAATTTAATCAGACAATTAGTATAATAAGACATTTGGGCTGTTACCAAACAAATGAAATCAGTATCAACAAAATTCATCTTTGCAATATAGGAGAAACAGAAACTGCATCTGAAGTGGAATAGATATATTTACCCACTGTTAATGCAGCTCTGAGGGACATGGAATACTTTAATCTGCAGTTACAAATGAATAAATAATGTTTTGATTCATAAAACGTTGAATACTGATATTTGAAATTATTTAAAAAATTAAAAGATACTGTAAATGTGAGATTAAAACCACGAGTAGGTGGCATCAAGTCACTGTTTATAAGTGAGTCATTGCGACTGAACCGAATCATTTAAACGGTTGATTCATTCAGGCACGAAACGCCGTCTTGTTGCTCAGAGACGACTGTGTTTGGAATGATTTTTGTTGGTGAAACAGAGCAGAAACAGAAAATATGGTGTCTAAAACGTAAGTCTCTTAATGTTAACTTCTTGTTTATTGAGCTGTTGCATAAAATCACATTTGTAATCATGATGGTTTTTGGAGTAAAAAAAAAAAAAACGGCGCTCGATCTTCGTGTGAAACTATATGAAATTATATAAATATATACATTTTCTGCTCCCATATCTTGAATTTTCTGATCATTCGTCATGCATTGTAATACTGAATCATGCAGTGAAAGAACGCACTCGCACGTGCACTAGTCTAACCTAGACGACTTTACGTAATGTATGCGTGCACTCTGTAGGTGTGTTTTGTTTGATTCTTGCAATACACTCGTTAAAACAACAATTACGAAATTATCGCAAACGATATATATCGCACACCCCTATAACAAAGGCTATATCGTAAATAAAGGCAGTCATTACTGTTTTTGCTATTGACTTTTTCAAGTTACTTGTCCGATTGGGCAAGTAAATTTCTCTTTCACTTGCCCGTCCAAAACATTCACTTGTCCCGGACAAGCGGACAAGCGTTAATGTCGAGCCCTGCATTGCATTTTGTTTTCTCCCTTTAATCAAACCTTTGTATGTCTGACAAAACATTTTAGGGCTGAAACGATTCCTCGAGTAACTCGATTACAAAAAATGATCGAGGCAAATTCCTCTGCCTCGAAGCCTCTTTTAATTTATTTTAAAGCTCACGTCACGTTTTTTCGCAATGATTTTTTTTTACTGTGACACAATGCGCTTATGTCACCCACAAAGTGGAAGGAGACGCATGGAGTTGGCGGTGTTTTGATTTGAGGGCGCGGGCTAGTGCGGGCTGCAAAATGGAAGGGAGTGATAACAATGGTGATGAGCAAAGAGAAGAAACAAACAGGAGAAAATGACAGAAAATGTCCAAGGTTTGGGATCATTTCAAATTGAAAAGTAAAGAGAACGCCCGTGGCGTGTCCATTGCAAGATCGAGCTAGCATACCACAACAGCACGTCGTCCATGCTGCAGCATCTCAACAGAAAATATGCACTCTACTCAGAGACCGGAGGACCGTCACCCGAGACCAGGTAAATTCAATGTAGCGTTAAATCAATGTGATTGCTAGTCGAGATGAAGGCTGTTAAATAATGTACGTTAATTATGCAAGGGATAAACCACGATGGCTAGTGCAATAAATGTACCGCACGATGGATGCGGAAGGGCTGTTATACCACCGGATTATTTAACAGCTTATACCACGGCTACTTACCAAAGGAATTAATTTACTCTCAAAAAAGGTTGTGAATGGCTTTTACGATGAAACTTACTAGATACTTTCTTTATACCATGGCTTGGATGAATACTCAGTTGATACTTTCGTTTGAATACTGAACGTTGAATACATTGTAATCATGTCCCTAAGTCTAATGTGCTCCATTACAGCAGGTGTCGTAATTTTAGTTTGATTGCAATGAATAGGGTTTATAAATGCACAGCCATGAACTTACTGCATGATAATGATATTTTGCCTTAGTAATAAATATCATCAATAATTATTTTTTCACCTCTTTTTCAGTTAAACATCACAGCTTCGTTTGGACAGATATGTGCGGACAGCTACTTCATGTTCCACTGAGCAAGTAGCTGAGTTTTCAGACAGCATTTTAAACATGATTGTCACAGAAATGCGCCCACTGTCCATGGTGGAGGATGATGGTTTTAAAGCGATGATTTCCACTTTCAATCCCAAGTACGAGCTTCCTTCAAGACCCTTCTTCATGAAAAAGATGGAGAAAAAGTATGAATGCATCAAAGGCACGTTGAAGAAAGCCCTGCAAGAGATTGACAGCATTGCACTCACAACTGACATTTGGACGAGTAGTGCAACAGAGGCTTATCTGGGGGTGACGTGTCACTATCTTGGGGAGGATTGGGAAATGTTGTCCCACTGCCTGACAACGATGCCCCTTGAAGAGAGACACACGGCTGCAAATATTGCAGAGTGGATTGAGGATGTAACTGCCAAATTCGACATTCCACCTGAGAAAATCAAGGCTGTTGTTCACGACAACAGTGCTAATGTTGTAGCAGCAGTGAAGATTTTGCAAGAAAGGCATGGATAGGCATCAGTGAGATGTGCAGGGTGCACCCTCAACTTGGTTGTACAAAGCTCTCTGAAGATCCACCAAGCTATCTCCAAGTGTGTGGCTGCTATGATATGCCTTGTTGAACATTTTAAGAAGAGTGAACTGGCATGCACCAAGTTGAAGGAGAAGCAGAAGCAAATGGGCACCGAGACAAACATGCTGGTGCAAGATGTATGTACACGCTGGAACAGCACCTATCAGATGTTGTCCAGGCTGCTAGAACAAAGATGGCCGGTGACTGCTACACTCTCTGGCCCAGCAGATACTCAGAGAGGGAAACACTATCTTGATCTCAAGCCTGAACAGTGGAACCTGATTGAGGAGCTGAGTCAGGTCCTTGAGCCCTTTGAAGCAGCTACAGTGTTTCTGAGCAGACAGCAATATGTTACACTCTCTGCACTTCCACAGCTAGTGCACAAACTTAAGAACAACACACAGATTCCAGATCTTGAGACTGCACCAGCGAGGTCATTCTAGGCTCATGCAACAGAACAGATCACAGCAAGATGGCAAGGACTGACGGAGTTTACACCTGAAACTCCAAACATCACCCTGCTTGCTGCTGCTCTGCATCCCAGGTTTCGAAAACTGAAGCTCTTGCCTGCTGACCAAGTATTCAAGGTCCAAAGCACAGTATAAACCATGACACTTGCTGTTGTTGCCAAAAAGCAAGTGAGGCAGCCCACTGCAAGTGAAAATGGAGCATCCAGCACAGCACATGACTCCCCAGAAGTGCATGCCAAGAGGATCACATCCGTTCCTTGACATACTGGGATTAGACTCCAGCACCAGTGATGAAGAAGAAGATGAGGAGCAGCAGTTAAACCAAGCTGTGCAGAGGACGGTAGACAAGTTTTTATTTATTTTTTTTTTTTTTGGTCCTCTTTAACAATTTCCACAATAAGGCAGTACACATAGTAGAAAAAATTTAATACAGAAACAGAAAATGACTGTTTTGCAAAAGATAAATAACAAAAACAAAACACATTTTTAATTCTTTCGTTGTCACAACTATTTCACAGATCTTGTATTTCAGAGAACATCCCCTGTCCAAGAAGGAGAATCCACTGTCATGGTGGAAAATGAATGCAGCATGCTATCCAACACTGGCAAAGCTGGCAAAGACCGTGCTGTGTATTCCGGCCACATCCATGCCATCAGAGCGTCTGTTTTTAGCAGCAGGAAATATCGCTTCCAAGCACAGGGCAAGCCTCAGTTCTGAGCATGTTGACATGCTTATCTTTCTTAATTGCAATCGCGTGCTCCTTTAAAGACTTGCACACACACGTAGAGAGAGAGACATTTATATTCTCATGAATATATTGGCTTAAAGCACTCAGTGTGAAACCATGCATGGACTCTTGTTCTAAGTTCCTGTCCACACGTTTTTGCCTCCTAAATGCCACAAAGCATACAGTAAAGGCTTATGTTATGCCTGAGCTGTAGATTTTGAAACCTTTAGTTCTGAAAGTTAAGTTGCATGACTTAAATGCAGTGTTTTTGTATTATTATTATTATTATTATTATTTGTTTTTTGCATCTCAGAAAATGCTTTATTTTAAACCCAGAATGTATGGCACTTAAAATGCACTTAATTCATCTCAGTCAACTTTATTGTAATTGTTCACAGTACAAGTACAGACAGTAAAACAATGGGTATTAAGTAAATGTTTATTTTTGATAGAAAATGTTCTATGCATTGCATACTATGTATTTAACAAATAAAAATGTTGATTTTTCTAAAAAAGAAAACCAATTAGTTGTTCATTTTAAGAGACCTGTCTTATTTTCTCTTGTATATTTAATATTGCTCTTTAATTAAGCAAAAATATGTTTTATCCGATTAATCGATGTAATTTTCAGTAGAATACTCAATTACTAAAATATTCAATAGCTACAGCCCTAAAACATTTTGTGCAGTTTATTTTAAAGCGATTTCACTGAGAAGATGGTTCAATATAATGAAACAAGAATCTCCTTTCTTTTTTCCCCTTTTGCTAGGTTGCTTCTACTTTTTTAATACTTGAGTACAATTTAAAGTCATACTTTTGAGTAAAATTTTATCTGTACTGTAACGGTTATGGACTTTTAGTTGTGTTTTTCCTTGTTCCTGATCTCCTGTCTTGTATTGTTCCTTTGACCTAGTTTTCCTGAGTTGCCCTGATTAGTTCATTCGGTTCACCTGTGTCTTGTTAATTATGTCATTAGTCCCCCTCTTGCTTTTGTGTAAGTTCTCCTTGTTTCTGTTCAGTCCTGGCTGGTTATTGATAATGTTTGTTGTTGTGTTGCTCTCTGCTCCTGGATTCTATGTTAAGTTGATTAAAAAGTCTTCTTGTGGATTACTCTCCGTTGTTGTGGGCTTATACTGCACCAACATGTTACATGTACTTTCACTTGAGTATAATTTTTGAGTACTTTTTACACCTGAGTTTAGATCTCATCTAAGGCTTAGAAAAATTAATAAAGCTCGGTTAATTAAAACAAGTCATGCACGAATAAGAAAATACACCAAAGACTTAAACATCTGAATTTGAAAATCCTCCACTAAATATGAAATGGTTTATTGTGCGGTAGGGCTGCAACAAACGATTATTTTGATAATCGGTTAATCTAACGATTATTAGAACGATTAATCGACTAATCGTCAATTATTTCACTGATTAATCAGTAGACTTTGATTATTCAGCTTTTACAATTAGTTAAAATATTAAGTTATACATATTCTAACATACATAAAGGTCACTTCAGTTTTAGAAAAGCATATTATGTAATTACAATTATACAATTAATTGGTAACACTTTATAATAAGGTTCATTAGTTAACATAAACTAAGAATGAACAATATTTCTACAGCATTTACATGAACTAAAAATGAACAATACTTCTGCAGCATTTATTAATCTTAGTTACTGTTAATTTCAGCATTTACTAATGCATTTATAAAAATCACAAGTTGTTTTTTTTTAACATGCACTGTGAGCTAACATGAACAAACAATGAACAGCTGTATTTTTATTAACCAACATTAACAAAGGTTAATACATAAATGTAATAAATGTATTGTTCATTTTTCATTCATGTTAATTAATACGTTTACTAATGTTAACAAGTGATACCTTGTTGTGGTAAAGCGTTACCAATTCATTATACAAATAGATGTATTTGGCACACAAAATGAGATGACAGACAGAGACACTCTCTCACCATTTAATTAGCTACATGAAAAAGTAACTGAATGACACATCATTCTGCCTAACATCTCCTTTTGTAAGTCATATGGATAAGAAACAAAATAAAGGTAAGTGATAAGACGCTTCGGAAAAACTATTTTATTCACAACGTCTTAAAATACCTTACAGGGTTATGATAACCAAAACAGTCCTGAGCTAGATCAAGCTTTGATCTCTGTAAACCAAATTATCATGTTAATGAAATAATTTTTTTCCCACTAATAAAAATGTTTTATCATTAGCTAGCTCCACACTGGAGAGGTGCTTTATAACAGAAAATCAAGTTGTAATTCTAATTGAAAGTGACTCTGGTTTTTCATGTTTAATACCGTAAAGCTGCTTGAATTAAGTACTATATAAATAAACATGATGTGACCGGACTTTACTGGAGTACTGAACTGCAGAGCTTATGCAAACATCCACATCGTTGTAATCAGATGCATTTTTAACTGCTGCTCTCACACTGCTGTCAGTTTTAGTTGTGTTTATTTCGTTACTGAGAGGAAAGTGCGCAATATATATTTACATATTCATCCAAACGCCGCTCAGGCTCGGGTGTATTTGCTCTGAAGCGCTGTGAGTATTGCATGCTCTTGCATTAGGTCAAATGAGATCAAACAACTACTCGACAACAAAAATATTTGTCGACAATTTTTTATTGTCGACGTTGTCTATAATGTCGACTAATCGTTTCAGCCCTATTGTAGAGCATTTCAATCTGCTCTGTCTGACTTTCAGGGCCGTTTTTTTTTTTTTTTTTTTTTTTTTTTTTTTTTTGGGGGGCTACACTAAGTATTTGGATTTCTGGTCTGATAACATTTTTAAAAAGTCTGTAGGCTATTTCTTAAGCTATTACGCAGATGCTTAAATCTACTTAAGACATAGTGAATTTTTGCCAAAATGCAGTGACATTATGTTAAAGGTTCAGGTGGGTGTTGTATGCTTCCTGACAAATAAATAAAATGTCATATGACCAGGTCAGTGTCATATGATTGTGATTATGTTGAAATAGTCACAAATGAGTGATGTGACATCGTTTAACTTGAATAAATGCATAGCTTTCCTGTTCATTGAGACTGATATTTAGCTCCATCCCTATAAAACACACCTGCCTGTAATTTTCAATTACTTTTGAAGACTTTGGTTAGATTTTTCAGGTGTGTTTGATTAAGGAGTATGTTCCTTATTTGTAAGTCAGTTTGCATAACAGTCTCTGCTAAATTTATCATTTATCATTTCAAATCATTTCGAGATGGTGGCTTGTATGTAGACGTGTGTGCTGGTCTGTCCTTAATTGTTTGACCTGTAGTGTTTTAATCCAAGTCTTTTTATTGCATATATTAAGTGTTTTTATGTAGTTTTTGTTGGTGCATTTGGTCAGAAGGCACTCTCAAAGAAGAAAAATGTGCATTTTTATTTACTTTATTTATTGGTGGTGCTTCACGACCCTGTGGATACCTGGGATTGACGTGTCTTTTGGTGGCGTGGATTATACTGCTGACAGCAGCGAGAGTGGATATGAGATATCGGCGCTTTGCCATCGGCCACAGCGGCCAGACCTGTATGCTGGGACCGTACTGGGATTGCTCGGGAATCATGGCCCGATGCTCCGGTTATTCTGGAGAGATATGTCTCGCGGATTGCTGTTCTCTTTTGGAGAAATTTCACGTGGACTGCGCTGCTTATGGACGCAGGGGAAAGGGAGATTATCAGCCCATGCGATGCCTATTTGCGGCAGGGATTCAATTGAAGGCCCAAAGAGGAGATCATTGTTAGTTTTCATTTTGCTTTTTTTGTCGGGTAATGTTCACCCTAACCCGGGCCCAGCGTTAGCCCAACTTCAAACCCCCGATGAACTTAAATCTTCAAATGGATTACGGTTCCTTCATCTGAATGTGTGTAGCCTGATAAATAAAATGGATTCCTTAAGCATTTGGGCAGATATGACTGATGCAGACATAAGTCTTCACTGAGACATGTTTAAAAGCATCTGTCACAAATGACATGATTAACATTAATGCTTATAACGTCTTCAGATCTGATCATGCAACAAAAGGAGGGGGAGTTGCAATATATGTGAAGTCTAATTTAAATTGTTCTTGCGTACAGTCATACAGCAAAGTAAATGGCTTGGAACTGCTGGTGCTAAGACTATATTTGGTTTCTGATTCTGACATTATTGTGGCTGGATGCTATCACCCGCCTTCATCTTCTTCAAGTGTTGTATGCACTTTACTTGCAGAAATTTTTCATGATTGGACTAAATATGAACTGATTTTACTTGGCGATCTGAATTGGGACTGGTTATTGTCTTCCTCCGACTCTTTTAAGGAGGTTTGTGACTCTCTTCGTTTGGTACAGTTGATTAATTCAACAACTCGGATAAATCAAAAGGACTTGGATAAATCAACTGTATTGTATTTAATTTTAACTAACGCTTCTCACAGGTATTCTGTATCTGGAGTTTTTTGTAATGATATCAGTGATCACTGTGCAGTTGTCTGCGTGAGAAACTGTAAAACTCCTAGATCTTCAATGCGGTTTATTTTTTAAAATATTTTTTAAGCATTTTAATGAACAAGCTTTTCTACGTGATATTTATCTCAGTTATTTGGGTGTTGTTTCATGTATACCAGATATTAATTTGGCCTGGATCGATTTCAGATCAACATTTTTATCCATATGTGATAAACATACTCCAGTTAAATGATTTAGAATAAGTGGTAAAGATAATCCTTGGTTCAGTGACACCATTTGTACTTCTATAAAACAGAGGAATGCTGCATGGACCAAGGCAAAGAAATCAAATAATTCTAATGATTGGATTTCTTATAGAGCATTACGAAATAAGTGCACAAAATTAATTAAAATGCAATGCAATGCAAATGCAAAGTGTGATTTATTATTTGTCTATGATAAACAAAAATCAAAATAATCCTGTAAATTTCTGTTAATTGATCAAGTCTGTTTTAGTACCTAAACCGGTTTCTAATTTTCCAAATAATTTAAACATCAATCACACTGAAGTTAAAGGCAGAGAAGCTATTGCAAATATTCTTAATAATTATTTTACATCAGTTGGCTCAACCTCCTAGTCTACTAACTCAGGTGTCCATACCTCTACGGAAACTGTTGAGCTTATCCAAAACTACACTTCATATTCATTTAATTTTATGCCTATTACAACTGCACAAGTTCATAAAGCACTAGGAAATGTAGATACAAAAAAAAAAAAAAAAAATCGCCCTATTTCTAAATTGCCGGTCTTAGAAAAAGTCTTTGAATTACTGATAAATGATCAATTAAAACAATTTTTGTCAGCTAATAATAATATTCAGGATTATCAGTCAGGGTTCAGAATGGGACATAGCACCGTTACTGCAGCTACATTTGTCTCAAATTATATTATATCCTCTTTAGATAGTAAAAAATCCTGTGCCGCTTTATTTATCGACCTGTCTAAAGCTTTTGACTCAGTAGATCATAAATTAATGTTACAGAGACTTAGGTATATAGGTATCAATGAATCTGCTTTAAAATGGTTCAAAAACTATCTCTCAGAACGCATTCAGTGTGTGTCTGTTGAAAATTATAATTCACCATTTCTTCATGTAAATACTGGAGTTCCTCAAGGATCTGTTTTAGCCCCTTTGTTATTTTCTATTTATATTAACGATTTAGGTCATGGAATAGATTTAGCTAAAATACATATGTATGCAGATGATACAATTATTTATACAGCAGCATCTTCTTTAAAACAAGCTTTACAACAACTACAGGATGCCTTTCAAACTCTGCAGCGTTCGCTGCTACAGTTAAAATTGGTTTTAAACTCAAATAAGACAACGTATATGATTTTTAGTCGCAGTCGCACTAAGGTAACAGACCTGATAATTACAACCTTGAATGGTTCACTTATAGAAAGAGTTAGTTCCTGTAAATATCTAGGTATTTGGATGGATGAAAGATTAGCTTTTGATATACATATTGATAAATTGTTGAAAAAGCTTAGACCAAAACTAGGCTTCTATTATCATCTGAAAACTGTTTCCCTTATAAGGCCCACAAGAAATTAGTAGAAAGTACATTTTTATCAATAATTGACTATGATGATCAGATCATTTATATATGCATACAGCTATTTCCGCACATAGAAAATTAGAAAATTAGTGTATCATGCTGCATTACATTTTTTTACTGGTGCAGAGTCATGGACACATCATTGTATTTTGTATGAATCTTTAGATTGGTTATCATTAAATCAAAAGAGAAAGTTACACATGTATTTATTTATCGTAAAGGCTCTCTTAGGTAAATTACCATCTTATATTTCTAAATCGTTAACGCTCCATATAAATAATCGCTGAACTAGATTGGGCTCTTGTATTAGATGAACAGTTCCAAGAGTATTATCAAAGTTTGGTAAATGTGCTTTCTCGTAGAGCTGGGCGGTATATCGAGTTTGCACGATATATCGCTATATTTTTTATAAGCGATACGGTATGAAGCAATACCATTAATATTGATATACAGTAGTTTGATACGAGCGCATCTGAAAAGATATCTAGGGAGGACAAAGACTGAACAGCTGCAGAGAAAGTGCATAATACAATTTGTTCCAAACATGTGACAAGCTTTATATGAAGGGCTTTAAAAAACCCTCATAAGATATAGTAGCCTATAGCCTAGTTTATAGTTTGAGTTTAAAGCGGCTCTAACAGAAAGGCTGTGTGTGCCGCTGACAGAGATGCTCGCACTGTTTAATGTGTTTGAGATGTGCTGTTTTTCTAAATGCATTACTTACATTTCATAGGCATATTCTCCATCTGTAAATGTTAAAAAAAGCCATGGAAATTTTTCCATTTTGCTGTCAGAAGTGCATGAACTTTTGCTTTGCGATTCTCCGCTAAACCTCACAGACTTCATTTAGAATGAGCGCCCCCGTGCGCATGCGCGCCAAACAGACAGTGCTCAATGAAATAGGAGCGCAATAACTCTGACTAAAATATACATTTTGCTGAAATATTTGCAGTTGGACAATAAATGTGACATATGTAGAAGAATTTAAAACCTTCAAGTAAGTGTATTTGTATGATAGCACTAACTGTAAAATATAATGGGGTAATCAAAATAGCCTTTTTACTCAATTAGTCTGTGCTTTTTTTTATTATTTTCATTTTTAGTTTAGTAAATTTAACTTCTGCATTAAAAGCCTTTTTTGTTGTTTTTAGATTGAAATGTTACAATGTTAGAATGTAATGTGATTTTAACCCTTTTTGCACATATGTCTACATGCTTACATTCACTTTATTTGTTTAATTCAAATACAAAATACCGAGATATATACCGTATACCGCAAATTAGCCAAAAAATACCGAGATATGAATTTTTACTCATATCGTCCAGCCCTACTTTCTCGGCTTATGCTCTGTGGGCCTGGAATGAATTGCAAAATGTAATTAATCTTGATACACTTCCAACATTGAGTACTTTTAAATGTCTTTTGTATAATGTTTTAAAGGATACTTGTAATTGTTTTTCATTATCTGATTTTATTTATGAATTGTGATTGTGTAATGTGTGGTATTGTCTTTGTGATCCCTTTTTGTATGAAACTTTATGTGCTGCCACATAAATCTTGACCAGGTCCCAGTGGAAGAAGAGATAGCAATATCTCAATGTGATTTCCTGGTTAAATAAAGGAATAAAAAAAAAAAAATGTCTAAATGTAAACGTAGTAAGTAGTCAAGTCTCAGACCACTGAGAGAAATCAAGAAGTCCAAGGTGAAGCAAATTTCCTGTTTAGTATGCATAAATGATGGCTGAAATATACTGTAGTATCACGGAACAGGAATGACTGAAGAATCTGAGCTGAAACATAATATGGAGATTAACTGTATGGTGACTAGCAAACAACATATTACAGTATGATAAACTAGCACTGCATGAAAAGAGCTGTATACGGACCAGTAAACTCCTGTAAACCCTGCAGATTTTCGGACAAATCTGGGAGTATTACTGACCCGACACAGAAATACCATGGGTCCGTATACTGCCAGATACGTACCAATTCGGATGTAGGTTACTGACGTATTCTTCTGTGCAACAGCCATTTGTTGCCATGGCAAGTAATCCCCTAAATGAAGGGGGTGTTCACACCTTCGTGGCACTGTGTGCCCTCCTCTTTTGGTCATTCATGTTAAACTGGATTGGTTGATTTGAAACTAAACCCACCCCTAAACCAGACAGCTATTGGGCCACTGAGCACACAGACTGTACTCAAAAGTCATTTCATTGGTAAACTTGAGATTTATCCCACCCAAAACCTTTGCAGAAAAGTGACTTTATTGGTTACATTTAGAATACATCCCTCCCAAAAACCTTACAGGTGAATGATGTGATTGGTTGCTGACCAGGTGGGCAGATTGATTGTTTGTCTTTATTATGGGAAAATAGTAAATAGTATCCAAAACATAAAAACAGCCGGAAAATATTTCAAAAGAAAACAACATGTAAAAATACATCTATTTTTAATGAAAGATTTCAAACAAATGCAGTAAATAACACATGAAATGAAGTTTCCAACAACATCTTCCTCATCTTACATTGAGCTCCACTGTCCTCCACAATGGTCTTTCTGTGTTTGTCTCGGTTAACCTTGTCTCCAGCAACTGCAAAACAACAGTAATGTTGACAATAATCACTACAGGATAATAGCCTATTTAAGAAGTTACATCATGTCAATTTCTAAACTTACAGTTGTCTCTCTTTGGCTGATTGAGTGTTTCCGCTGGGCCTTTCCTGAGTGAAACTATGAAAACTTTTTCCTCATAGCCTCATAATTCCTGCAGGATACCTAAAATACATAAAACGTGTTTAGTAAAGGAAAATATTTAATTGGATAGGTGAAACAATACAAACAAATGGATAATAAAACATTGCAACAACCTTCTGAATTTATGTTACAATTTCTAATCTCTGAAGATGATCTGAGCCAGTCTTGTGTGTAGGATGCTGTAGAAAAGAGGAAACATCTGAGAAAAAATGTGTGTGTGTGTGTGTGTGTGTGTGTGTGTGTGTGTGTGTGTACCTGTTTTTCTATTCAGGTGGGGACTTAAACCTGAATACACACAGACTCATGGGGACTCGTGTCATGGTGGGGACCTAAATTGAGGTCCCCACGGGTAAAGAAGCTTATAAATCATATAGAATAGAAGTTTTTTGAAAATCTAAAAATGCAAAAAGTCTCCTGTGAGGGCTAAGTTTAGGTGTAGGGTTGGTGTAGGGCAATAGAATATACGGTCTGTACAGTAGAAAAACCATTACTTCTATGGAAATCCCCACAAGGTTAGTGAAACAAGTGTGTGTGTGTGTGTGTGTGTGTGTTTGTGGGGGGTGGGTGGGTGTGTTTGTGGTTGTGGGAGAGGAACATTTGTGAAGAGTTAGATATTTTGAAGACTAGTGCTATTTGACACACTTTTTAAATAAAATATTTATCAGGGGAGATATCTTTTGAAAGTGTTGTTTGTCTATATGTAGTTTATAATTATAATTAAATATATTCTCTTTGCTAGTTTTGACTAAACACAACTATTCAACAATTCCACTGTTGCCCAGGAAAAGATACACATCATACCTCATAACAAACACTGACTTTTTGGGGGGCATTAATCACTATTGGTAGAGATACTGCTAGAAAACCACTTCTCCTGATACACCAGTAAAGGACCAGGTCATAATTTCTGTGAAATAATATGGAAAGAATGAAACTGGGGAGAGAGAATGCCTTCAAATTATAAAACATCCATAGATATGTTCTCTAATGGCTCTGTCAAAAATAATATGGCTAGCTATATTTGAGTTCACTAATATTAAGACTATTTTGAGGCTGTTTTGTTAAACTTCCCTGGCTCACACCCCCCCCCCCCCCCCCCCCCCCAGCACCTTAACTACTGGTCATTAACATATGAAAGGTCTGACAGCCACCAGTCCTCACAACCAGCAGTGTTTCAACTGTATATGTCCGTGTACACTGGATTACATGGGTATTTCTGGAAATTTACTGTTCTGTGTAACATGGCTCAGGTAATTTCCACATACATCCGGCAAACCTGAAATTACACGTAATAAGTAATGTGTTTTGAACATCTTTGCCAGTCATGACACTGAGGTCCTAATCTGTAGCATATGGTATACCAGTAGAACAGTAATCTCAAACTAATAACTCTTTTTCTTCTTTCTTTTTTTTTCAGATTCCTGATTTGAGGCTAAGGTAAGAGATCTAAAATAATTTCACTTATGTTGATGCACTGTGCAGCCATTTTAGATTTTCAAGTCGGGTTGTTGCAGTGTCCCAGAGTTTGATCTAAAGGGGCATTTTAGTGAAAGGGGTCATGAATTGGATTATTATTTTTTAATTGTTTAAATTATAATAATAACATATATATTTTAGCAGTGTTTGGCTATTTTCTACACTGTTTAGGACCCTCTCTTTAAAAAACTCCATTTTGATAGGCATGCTGCATTCAAGACTCTTAAGTCAGTGCCCACTGTTATGACTGAGTAACAGTTTTGCACAATTAAAAAAATTAGTGCTGTCAAAATTAGCGCGTTAATGCAGGCGATTAATTTATCAGTTTAACGCTTTAAAAATATTTTTTCTTTACAAGAAGTGCATTTGTTCAGCCGCAAGACATCTTCACGACCACATCAAACCGGAGACATTTCAAACGTGCACTCCACTTCACCTCAGCGGCAGGAGCGAGTCAGACGAGCGCGGAAACGGTACTGTGCTCGTAGCGCGTGTGCTTCAATTGCATGCACAAAGGCGCCGACGTGAGCTGTAGCCTGTATCATTTCATGTCAAATCATGAAACAAACTACGTGCATGCAATGTCGTGGTCAGTTAAGTCATAAAGTTACCAAAAAGGCGATTAAAGCTGCCTTAAAACTGTGTGTACATGTAATATGTTATATATGAGCAGGGGTGAAAGGTGGTGACGATTATAGGGGCCCATGGCTGAGAGCCCTCACCCCACCCCAGGCAATTTCAACCAACTGGCCGAGGCCAGCTTAAAAAGACACTCATGGCAGTTGACAGGCCACTGCTGCGCGTAGTAACAAAAGCTTATCAATTGCATGTCTTTTTAAGGCTTGTCAATTGAAACATTTAAAACAGTTTAAAGTGCCCCTATTATGGGTTATGAAAGGTTTCTGATCGCAGGGGTTTCGTGTCAAATGCCTTTTATATTATACACAGTAACTTCAGATACCTGTCCTGATCGCAGGGGTTTCGCGTCAAATGCCTTTTATATTCATATACAGTAACTTCAGATGCCTGTTCTGATCGCAGGGGTTTCGCGTCAAATGCCTTTTATATTCATATAAAGTAACTTCAGATACCTGTCCTGATCGCAGAGGTTTCACGTAAAATGCCTTTTATATTACTTCTAGTAACTTCAGATACCTGTCCTGATCGCAGGGGTTTCGCGTCAAATGCCTTTTATATTCATATTCAGTAACTTCAGATACCTGACCTGATCGCAGGGGTTTCGCGACACATGCCATTTATATTATTTACAGTAACTTCAGATACCTGTCCTGTTCGCAGGGGTTTCGCGTCAAATGCCTTTTATATTCATATACAGTACCTTCAGATACCTGTCCTGATCGCAGGGGTTTCGCATCACATGCCTTTTATATTATATACAGTAACTTCAGATACCTGTCCTGATCGCAGGGGTTTTGCATCACATGCCTTTTCTGTTATTTACAGTAACTTCAAATACCTGTCCTGATCGCAGGGGTTTCGTGTCACATGCCTTTTATATTATTTACAGTAACTTCAGATACCTGTCCTGATCGCAGGGGTTTCGCGTCACATGCCTTTTATATTCATATACAGTAACTTCAGATACCTGTCCTGATCGCAGGGGTTTTGTGTCAAATGCCTTTTATATTATTTACAGTAACTTTAGACACCTGTCCTAATCGCAGGGGTTTCTCTTCAAATACCCTGTATATGCATATACAGTAACTTCAGATACCTGTCCTGATCGAATGTCCTGACCGCAAGGGTTTCGCGTCAAATGCCTTTTATATTCATATACAGTAACTTCAGATACCTGTCCTGATCGCAGGGGTTTCACGTCAAATGCCTTTTATATTATATACAGTAACTTCAGATACCTGTCCTGATCGCAGGGGTTTCGGGTCAGATACCTTTTATATTATTTACAGTAACTTCACATACCTGTCCTGATCGCAGGGGTTTCGCGTCAAATACCTTTTATATTCATATACAGTAACTTCAGATACCTGTCCTGATCGCAGGGCTTTCGCGTCAAATGCCTTTTATATTCATATACAGTAACTTCAGATACCTGTCCTTATCGAATGTCCTGATCGCAGGGGTTTCGCTTAAAATGCCTTTTATATTATATACAGTAACTTCAGATACCTGTCCTGATCGCAGGGGTTTCGCGTCAAATGCCTTTTATATTCATATACAGTAACTTCAGATACTTGTCCTGATAGCAGGAGTTTCACGTCAAATGCCTTTTATATTCATATACAGTAACTTCAGATACCTGTTCTGATCGCAGGGGTTTCGTGTCAAATGCCTTTTATATTCATTTACAGTAACTTCAGATACCTGACCTGATCGCAGGGGTTTCGCGTCACATGCCTTTTATATTATTTACAGTAACTTCAGATACCTGTTCTGATCGCAGGGGTTTCGTGTCAAATACCTTTTATATTACTTCTAGTAACTTCAGATACCTGTCCTGATCGCAGGGGTTTCGCGTCAAATGCCTTTTATATTCATATACAGTAACTTCAGATACCTATCCTGATTGCAGGGGTTTCGCGTCAAATGCCTTTTATATTATATACAGTAACTTCAGATACCCGTCCTGATCGCAGGGGTTTCATGTCAGATTACATTCATACTGTTATAGCTTAACCCTTTATGCGCCAGGGATTTTTGGAAAAATGCTGGATTTTTACATCAAGATTTTAAAAGCTTTTGGTTTGAAAGGGCTTAAAGATAGAGCTCTGCTGTAAATTAGGCAAATGTTGGGCATGACCGAAAGTTTATGTGGGGTGTAAATATACTCATCTTATTTGCATATTATGACGTCATCAGGGGCGGCCATTTTGAATTTCATAATATTTAGGAAATAGTAGATATTGAATTGATGTTTGAACTTATTTGCATGTTTTGTTTTGTTTTTGTCTTTTTATCCTCATTCCAAATGATCAGAAAAGAGGAAACCAACAATAAAACAGGAGAAAGAGCTAAATTATTACTATATTACTATTCTATATAGTAGTAAAATGCATGTGAACAGTAGCCTACTTTTTGATCATTTCATCAGTAATATTCAGGAAATAATAGATATTGAATGGATGTTTGAACTTATTTGCATGTTTTTTTTTTTTTGTCTTTTTATCCTCATTCCAAATGATCAGTAAAGAGGAAACCAACAATAAAACAGGAGAAAGTACTAAATTATTACTATACTATATAGTAGCAAAACGCATGTGAACAGTAGCCTACTTTTTGATCATTTCATCAGTAATAATCAAGAAATAATAGATATTGCCCTGCCACCCCATCCCCGTTGTGCAAAGGATCGAAATGATCACTTGTTTGTGCTTCGTGAACACTCTCGCCTTGCACGGCGGCACCATTGCGCTGCAAAGATGTACCGGGAGAAGCACGATTATTAGACGACCAATCATCATTTCCAAAAGGCAAATATTCCCCCTCAGAGTCAGAATCGGCGAATAACATTTGCAACACATCCTCACGGTACAGCTTTTTATTAGCCATTTGGCGATTTTCTCTCACAAATCTCACAATTTACTCGCGCGCTATGAACTGAACTACTTCCGCATCAATGACACGATAGCTAACTTGCTCTGCTATTTCCTCGAACACTTTAAATAGGAACATGACGTAATTTTGGTCTATTATCGAAGTACTACATGTCTGCCATCTAGTGGTAGGGAATACAAATGAGATATTACACCATATTAGGAACTACAGTCTATTTTATTAAGTATGACGTCTTGTCGCAATTTTGCGACGTTGGCGCTTAGAGGGTTAAGATACCTGTCCTGATCGCAGGTGTTTTGTGTCAAATACCTTGTCTATTATATACAGTAACTTCAGATACCTGTCCCGATCACAGGTGTTTTGTGACAAATATCTTTTATATTATATACAGTAACTTCAGATACCTGTCCTGATCGCAGGGGTTTCGTGTCAGATTACATTCACAACTGACATTACTGCACATTTTACATTTTTTCTGGTTGTTTATTTGTTTTCAAAAGTCATTTAAATGTAAGATTATAAAACATAAAAATATGACTGTATGACTGTTTTGTCCTTCATTATCCATCGCAGACGCTTTTCTCATTCATTATCCATCGGAGCAAAAAAAACAGCATTCTGCTCATGATCGGTGACCTCTTGATTTTTTTTTTGGAAAGGGGCGTTTTTCCAACGCCTCCAGAAACACCCATTTTACGTTGTGGTAATGAAACCCCTGGAATTTAGTGAATGCCCATCAGAGACAGGGTGGGTTATGAACGCACAATATGATTGACATATGAGCAGCAAATAAGCTTTCTCTGAGTCAGAATAGCAATCGCAGAAGAGAAAACACAGGTAGACAGCACTGGAAGCAGCTAATGCTTATCAGTAAATCAGTGGAAAATAGGGCTGTGACAGTCGCCGTGACAACTATTGCCACCGGCGGTAGTGCATGTGACATCACACACTCTGTTCATGGGTTTCAGTCACGTGACTTTTTTTGTTGCGGCTGCCATCTTTAGGACCTTGCGTAGCCTCTCCTTAGTGATCAGAAACTTAAATAACACTTCACCAACAACGAAAAACAATGGTTTTTTTTGGTTTGTTTTTTGTTTTCTTTTAATAGATACTTTAGGATTAGATCCTTATTTATTGCCATGCGAACTTCTGACTACACTAAAGTCTAGTGAAAACTTACCAATTTGACGTTTGCTGATATTTACATCTACCTCATACACAATCCCGCTCCATACAATTGGGCGAGTTTCAGATTAATTTTCTCCTGCCAGAGACTTGCCCATCGGCCCGGCTTCATCTGCCGCACCCGGCCTGGATGCCTGTGTACTCTTTTCCAGATTCTGGGCCGAATCAGCCAGATGCGACAGCCGTAACTTACCGAAACTGCCGCATCCAAGGCGGACTTGGGCTGTGGAGGAGGACGCCAGACTTAGCCCAGTTTTATCTACTGTAATATTTCATTTAGCCAAAATGCTTACTTTCATTGTAATTATACAGATTATAATACAAATAACATGACTTAACAAATCTATAAACATCTAATTATTATGAAAGCAATTTTAAAGTCCATTAAAGAACTTGCTTGATCAAGCTGGCATGAGGAAAATTTATTTACACACTTTACAAAACCATGCAATTACAGCAAAAAAAACAAAAAAAAAAAAACAGCAGTTATACTATAAGTGCAGATAAAACATTTAACAAATTTTGCAAAATTACCCATGCATTTACTTTGATATATACACATGGACTGTAACATTTAATAAATAAAAGTTAAAATATTAAAAATTTAAAAGGTTTTTTGAAAAACACATTGGTAAATGGCAAAGTTTTGGAATTAAATATGTTGTACTTGGCAAAATAATTTAAATAATTACTATTAATCATTTTTAAAGGTAATCAGTGAATACTGTTCTTGATTGTTACTCATTTTCCAAATCTCTTGTCAGGAGTTGTGGTTGTCATTGTGCAGCATGTCTTTCCACGTCTTAGTCCAGTGAGTTCTTTGCATAGGAGCTTTCATTTCTGCACCTGTAAAGAGCAAATAATTCACAAGTATCTATTCCAAAGGTCTAACTGAATGCACCAAACTGAATGAAATTAAATATATAAATTGTTTTAAAGCACATGTTGTTTGACAGACTATTTCCTTATTATTTACTATAATTTATTTATAGCACATTAAATGGCTGTGTCCAGCATGATTAATATTTAAAGTGTGTATCATAATATTCTCTGGACTCTCTAGATCAATAATTATCAAAAAAAAAAAAAAAAAAAAAAAAATCGAATTTTGTCCTTTGTTTAGCTATAATGAGTTCATTTAAAAAGGGGGCATGGCCACATATATCCAAAAGCCTATAAAACCTAAACGAAAACTCAAAACTTTACGAAAGTTGGTGACAACCTGTGTCAAATGACTCTTAATAAGCATGCGAAGTTTCATAAACATCGGACCATAGGTGGCACTATAACAGTTAAGAAGGCCTCAAAAACACAATATTTCAATAGAACATGAAATTAAATTGTAAAAAAAAAAAAGTTCATATATTCACACATACACTACATTTTCATATCATATTATAGATCTCCTCATTCTGAACAACTTTGTCTCTAGAATTACGGCAATCAATCAAAGTGTTATTTAAATATTCTCAATTATGTCCAAAACTTACTTTTGTGAACTAGTCCTAGGTTTTTTGCCTGATCGGAACCAAACCACTGCAGAAATATTCTCAGGATAGTGAATATCAATAATTATAAAAAAAAAAAAAAAAAAAGTAGAAATTTCGACACTGGGGGCGCCAAAACGTTCGAAAGTGAGGGGCTAATTTTACGAAAAAGGCTATAACCCGTGAATGAAATGAGATATCTTCCAACTCGGTGCACGTGTATGAGCTCAAACTTTGGTTAAATTAAAAAAAAATGCGAAGATCTGCCACTTGGTGGCGCTATAAGATTGAGAAGGCTATAACTGGGCAACCGCTGGTCCGATCGACTTGAAAATTGGTAAGCAGTGTCTTTCTCTGAAGTGGCACAAGTGTATATGAGGACATTTGCGTATCTCAAAAAACATGGCCGCCATTGGCCAAAAAAGTTTAAGCACCTATTTGACAACGTTAATGAAGGTCGATCGGAATGAAACTCAATGGGCATATTCGACTCATGGCCCTAAAAGTCTGTAAGAATTTTGAAAGAAATCGGCCACTAGTTGGCGCTAATGAGTTTTTTTTGGGTGTATAATCACATGGTTTCTCACAAATCCACAGAATATACATATCATTCGATAGATCTCCTCATAATGAGCAATTTTACCCCAGGAATTATTGCTGTCAATCAAATACTTCATTAAATATTCTCAATTATGTTAAAAACCTACTTTTACGAAGTATCAAACCACTGCAGCGCAATTCTCTGTACTCTCTAGATCAATAATTATCAAAAAAATGTTGAATTTTGTACTTCAGTTACCTATAACTGGGTCATTTAGAAAAGGGGCTTGGCCAAATATACCCAAAAGCCTATAAAATCTAAATGAAAACTCAAAACTTTACGAAACTAGGTGAAAACATGTGTCAGATAACTCTTAATAAGCATGCACAGTTTCATGGAGATCGGACCATAGGTGGCACTATAACAGTTGAAAAGGCCTCAAAAATACAATATTTGTATAGAAAATGACCTTAAATTGTAGAACATGTTATATATTCACACAAGCACTAAATCATATCATATGATAGATCTCCTCATTCTGAACAACTTTGCCTCTGGGACTAATGCTGTCAATTAAATCATTCATTAAACATTCTCAATTATGTTAAAAACCTACTTTTGCGAACTAGTCATAGGTTTTTTGCTCAATCTCAATCACACCACTGCAGAACAATTCTCTGGACTCTCTAGATCAATAATTATCAAAAAACTGTTGAATTTTGTCCTTTGGTTAGCTATAACGGGGTCATTTAGAAAAGGGGAGTGGCCAAAATACCCAAAAATCTATAAAACCTAATTGAAAACTCAAAACTTTACGAAACTTGGTAAAAACATGCGACAGATGACTCTTAACACACATGCAAAGTTTCATGGAGATCGGACCATAGATGGCGCTATAACAGTTAAAAAGGCTTCAAAAACAAGATTTCTATAGTAAATGGACTCAATTAGCTAAAAAATGAGAATATATTCACATGTACACTGTATCTTCATATCATATGATAGATCTCCTCATTCTGAACAACTTTGCCTCTAGGATTACTGCTGTCAATCCAACTATTCTTTAAATATTTGAGATTATTTTAAAAACATACTTTTGTTAACAAACCCTAGGTTTTTAACTCAAAATCAATAAAATCAGTGCAGTACTATTCTCTAGACTCTCTAGGTTAATAATTATCAAAAAAATTGTTGAACATTTGCATTTGGACAACTATAAACCGGTCATTTTATAATATGTTCTTTACATAGTGACGTGACGTGATGTGACATGACATGTGGCCAAGTATGGTGACCCATACTCGGAATTTGTGCTCTGCAATTAACCCATCCAAAGTGCACACACACAGCAGTGAACACACACACAGTGAACACACACCCGGAGCAGTGGGCAGCCATTTATGCTCTGGCACCCAGGGAGCAGTTGGGGGTTCAGTGCCTTGCTCAAGGGCACCTCAGTCATGGTATTGAGGGTGGAGAGAGCGCTGTACAATTCCTGCCGGCCCGAGACTCGAACCCGCAACCTTTAGGTTACGAGTCCAACTCTCTAACCATTAGGCCACGACTTCCCCTAAGCAACCTGTTTCTAAACAACCATGCACAATTTAAGAGAGATTGGGCAAAAAATAACACTATAATGCTTAAAGGGTAAAAACACAGTGTTGTATGAGAAATTGCAATTCATAACCACTAGATGGCAGCGGAAGACCTCTAATGGGCTTATTAAACACTAAAACAGTACTGTTCATAGGTTTTCTTATGGAGATATTATAAAATCACTGTTATAACATTTAAAATCACATTTAATTCAAGTTTACCATTTTGTTCATACAGATGTCAGTTTTTACAATTTTGCCATATTATGATCACAGAGAAACCTGAAAATGACATATAAACTCTTAAAAAGAGAAGAATTGCAAAAAAGTATTGTCACCTATCATTTATTTCAAATATCTATATCTGCAACAAAATGTGTGTGCATGTATGTCCGTGTATGAGTGTGTCTGTGTGTGTGTAAGCAGGCTTAATGATTATTAATATGATAGTTTAACCATTTCATTTCTATTTGTGTGTGTGTGTGTGTGAGCCTATTGTCCATTTTCGATGTGTTTCAGTGTCAACTATACATCCAGGTTGGCCTAGACCCTAAAAGCATACCACCTTAAAGGCCTTAAAATGCTTGAACCCCGGTAATCGCTGCTTGCAGCTATATTTATTATTATTATTATTATTACTGTCCACATAAGTCCATATAATGCAAGTGCAAGGGACCTCCAAAACTGACACTTCAAAAACCACACAGACTGTAATCTACACAAGCACAGTTAATGAACTAATGTCACCTGAAGCATAATAATAGGTAAGAAAATTTGTAAGCTTTTTAAACTATTTAACCACTGTTTCCGGATAATGAGAGCATTTTTTTTTTTTTTTTGACACCTATCGTTTCACTTCAGAAAACATTGAGTCATACACTGGGGTTGTGTGGAGTACAGTCATGTTCACTGTGTTGTTTTGAAGCATTAACTTTGGAGGCATGCATCAACATGGATGCACAGAGAGATTATTTTTTCTAAAAATCTTTGTTTGGGTCAGTCTGAGGAAAGAAGGTGATACACATGATGAGAGAATTTGTTGAGGCGAAGACTTGACTATTTTCCTTTTTTTCTTCGCTTCATTCCCAGGCTGTTCTTCATTCCCAGTCATGCTCTTCTCCACCCTTTGAGGCACAGGAGAACGAGAGGCTGCATAGACTTTGTTCTGTTAGAGTTTTTAGGTTTTACATTGATCCTAAAAGCAGTGTAAATCTGACCAGTTGTTTGTCTGCTTTGGTGGCCGTAGCAAAAGATTTGCTGCTACGAAGCAAAGGATATCCCATTGGGTGAGGAATGCTATATTCATGGCTTATAAGGCAGATGTTTTGAATTTACATGTAAGCATTTGTAGACACTCTGCTAGGAGTGTTGCTTCTTTAGATGCTTTGGCCAGAGGAATATAGTTGTAAGATTTATAGATTTTGGGCCTTTATGCATACTTTTTTCAGATTTTAGAATTGTCATACCAGAGGGCGTTCCTATAGTGCCAGGTACCGATGCAGCATCTCATTCTATGCACGGGGAACTAAGGTTATCTCTTCTGTGCTTCATCACCAACTGCGACATGCTGTGTTGCATGCATTTTGAATAATTTATATTCAACACAACTGTATTAATTCAAAGTGTGTATTTTCGTTATATGTTTTTAATTGGTCTTTAACAAAAGCAAATCTCTTTTGAAATTTATGAAATGAACGAGTGTGCGCCTACGAGAAACTGAGCAAAATTAAATGAATTTAAGCCTAAAACAAGGAAGTGTATGACCTATAGAACCTACCTACAATGTCCTGGCAGTTACTTGGTAACATAATAGCATACATAGTCAGAATGTAAAATACATGTTAACAGGTAAGTAAGGCACAAATGACCATTGCATTTTGCAAATATTCGCACAAAATTCCAAATCTTTGTGTAAATGGCCTTCCACTTTTAAAACAGGGCCCTGTGACTCACCATTACATCTATGTATTTATCTTGATTTAGCGACTCCAAAGTTGCAAATTCTTGTTCATGTGCAGGTTTCTTTGTTTGTTTATGTTTGAATGTAAATGTTTAATTCATGAGTCTTTTTTTCTACTTACAGAGCAGCCAATCAAAGGAGGGACCCAGAAGATCATTCTGTAGATGAAGACAGAGAAGATGCATATATTGGACATGCACCCTAAAACTAATGACCATTCTGTCACCATCTCTCCATCTCTTTTCTTTTCATGCCTCACTTAGTGGGATAAAAACTATGACTATAACTGAATGTAACTGTGCTGATAATATTTCTTAATTTTAACCAGTTATTTGAATACTCTCAGCTAATTGTTTTATGTTGAACCAATTTATTTCCTTTTTAAGGCAATAAAGTAATATGTAAAAGCTGGGAAGGCAAGAAGAAAACTGAAGCAGTAAATTCCAAAAGAATATTTTGTCTGTTATTTGTATTGTGTTAAACAAACAAACAAAAACGTTCTCTTCAAGTTCGCGTCATCATGCTATACTTTGATTCTATTTGAGCTTAAATGCCGAAAATTATATATTTGGTCTAGCTGTGCATTGTTTATAGTCCATTTGTTGGCTTCTTTTTCTTTATCAGAAAGAAATGTACCATTTCCTGGATCACTGTTGCCCAATATACCAAATGTGTTTCAACCCTGATTGTGACATGTTGCTAAACCATTTTTTTGTGTTTAAATATTAGTGTGTTGTGTCTACAAATTGGCTTATATGCTTTTTCTCATCATTTATATATATATATATATATATATATATATATATATATATTCCGTTCTCTCAGTAATTTGCTGCATTAGTACATTTCTTTTTTATTCCTAAACTATGCTTTGCTAAGGGGAAACATGACATTATATTTTTGATATGGTCTTTGATAGTGTGCAACAATTAGATATTAAATAAGTTATACTCAAAAATTAGATAAGGTATACTCAACTTCTCCTAATTTTGCTCTGGTTATTCTTTTCTGTAAACAAATTAAAAAAAATTTTGATCTTTTTTTTAGTTGTTAATCTGAAGGCTGAAGTCATTTTAACAATTGCTCAGAAAAAAAAAAAAAAAAACAGAGTAGATTTGATGTTCTAGCTCAACATTCAAAAACATTATGCCTAATTTCTGTTGCTATGTTGTAAAATAATAGGCTTTGATGATTTCATTTGCTGGTCCTAAACTCCTCCCGTAATCTGATGATGGTATTACAGATTTAATAATCAAAGATATAAATGGCTTTGTGGACTGAAATACTCAGCCAGTGTGCAAGCACTAAAAGCTCTTTCCTTAAAAATAAAATAATAATAATAATAAATCCTTACCTATGCTCAGCTTCAGAAGCAATTAAACACACAACATAAAACAAATGCAACCTGAGTAAACACATTTTTAACACTTTTATATTCAAATTACAGACTGAAGACCTGACATTCTCCTTTAGGATTTTCTGATAGAGAGCAAAATTCATATTTCCCTCAGTTATTGAAAGTTGCCCAGGCCCTGAAGCAGCAAAGCATCTCCACACCAGCACAAAGCCACCACCATGTTTGACCATAGATATGATGTTCTTTTTTGAGGAATTCGATATTTGGTTTACACCAAATGTAATGGGAGCCCCATCCTGCAAACAATTTGACAAAATTCAGACGAACATTAATATGCTTCTGGGTTAGCAGTGTTTTTTGCCTCACCACTCTTCCATGGATGCCAATTTTGTCCAGTGAAAGTTTTCATGTAAGTGTTGATTTAATGTGAAGAGGGCTGGCAGCAATCAGGCCTAGTTGTGTCTAGTCCAGCTGAACCCCATTATGAATGCAGTATCATGGATTTGTGAATACATTTTCACACAGGCACAGCTGGTATTAGATTCCTTTTTGTTTCAGTAAATAATATTGTCATTTAAAAACGGTATTTTGTGTTCACTCAGGTTGCCTTTGTTTTATGTTAGACTTTGTTTTCATTTCTGAAACCATTTAGTATGAAATGTATACAAAAACAGAAGAAATCAGGGTGGAGGCAAAGGTGACCTGTGAATGTATACCTTGTGAAGACATGTATGACCAATAGAATATCAGTACATCATGGCATGACCTTCTAGCTGAATTAAAAGAACTCAGACTTTAAAGAGTTTGAATTATAATTTATTTTCCTTTTCAAGTTTTTCTTCGGCCTAAAGCTACATGGATTGAAGTGATGTATATTCCTTTATACCTATACAAAGCTTGCATCCCATAATTTAACCCTCAAGCATCCTTCGTATAGCAGCCCTTAATTTGTCCTTCGTGGACAAATTTGGACACGAACGTCCCAGTTGTGATCCCAATTATATTTTAAATGTCATATCACTATCTTCGATAAAGTAAAAACTATCAATTTATGCCATTTCTTTTTTAATTATTATTTATTTGCCCCTAAAAGTACCACAGTTTTTGTGTAAAATATGCTGATTTTACCTTGTATTTAATATTTCTTTTACTTCAGTAAAAATAAATAAGTAAATAATTCCATTAAACTCAGACAGCCAAAACCTAAAATTTTGGTGATATCTGGTGACGTACGATGTAGGTTTTTGATGTATGATGTAGGAAAAAGTAGGTTTTTCGAACAATTGAAAATAGCGAAAAAACTAAACCTTACGATTTATGAATTTTGGAGTTCATTCGGCTCGGCATGAGCCAAGGATTCAAAGGAAAAAAATAATTTTTATTTTCTGCCTTACGGTTTAAAAGTTATTAGCATAATTAACAAATTTGCTGTGGGTACTATTTACGCCATCTTCTATCAGTGTGAAGAAGCAAGCATCAGACCAACTGCATCAATGAGTAATTGAAGCCATTTTAAGATTATTGTTATACAAATGGCTGAAAAATCATTTAAAACTACTAGTAATATGATTGAATGACTTTTCAGTTTTGACCAATAGGTGGCACCATTATCAAATCGATGTGGTGTGTTCTTTGTGAGGTGACAATGGTACACACAAAGTTTGGTGTCAATATGCCAAAGCATTGCAGAGATACAGCCTCAACTGCCATCATGCCTCAAATTCGTTGCTGTGGTATGCGAAAACCGTTTTGTCTATCAACACAAAATCCATAACTTTTTGTCAGCATGGTCTGAAGATGATATGAATCGATTTTGGTGAAAATCGGACAAACGGTTGAGGAGGAGTTCGAAAAAGTAGGTTTTCAACATAAATCAAAATGTCGGACAGGAAGTTCGGCTTTCTTTGATATAATTGGTATGTATGTTGTCGGCATGACCCAAGGAATAGTTTGAGACCAGTTTCATTACAATAGGCTAATGCAATCAAAAGTTATTATTTTTTGGAAATTTCATTATTAGTAATTAATGAATGGTTTATTACTCTTGACAAATAGGTGGCGCTGTCACCAAACTGACGTGGCGTGGTCAGTGTGAGGTAACAATGTCACATACAAAGTTTGGTGCGAATATGTCAAAGTTTCGCTGAGATACAGCCTCAGATGCAGTTTGGCATCTTTCCAGCAAATTCGTTGATGCGCTAAATGAAAACCGTTTCATATATCGACACGAAGTCCATAACTTTTTGCTAGCAGTGTCTGAAGATGATCCGAGTCAAATTTGGTGAAAATTGGACAAACGGTCTAGGAGGAGTTCGAAAAAGTAGGTTTTCAACATGAATCAAAATGGCGGACAGGAAGTTCGGCCAATTATGGCAAAATTGGTATCCATGTTCTTGGCATGAACCAAGGAATCTATCAACATCAGTTTGATTACAATAGGCTAATGTAAACAAAAGTTATTAGCATTTTTAAAAATATCATTATAACTTTTGAATACATGGTGGCGCTGCCGCAAAACTTTTCGGGTACCATCAGGGCATGGTGTCGAAGATGCATACCAAGTTTCGTAATGATACATCAAAATAGCCGATGCCCAAAATAGCTGACATGGGAAAATTGGATATAATTCGACTCGGCTTGATGCACTGAATCTACAGAGACGAGTTTTGTGATTTTTGGCCAAACCATTCACAACTTATAAGCAAAAATATCAATTTTTCATATCTCCTGACCACTAGGTGGCACTGCACCGAAACACTGCAAGTAGCCTCTGGTCATGCTTGTTATAAGACACACCAAGTTTGGTCTCAATATGCCAAACTGTTGGGTAGATATACAGTGGGTACGGAAAGTATTCAGACCCCCTTAAATTTTTCACTCTTTGTTATATTGCAGCCATTTGCTAAAATCATTTAAGTTCATTTTTTTTTCCTCATTAATGTACACACAGCACCCCATATTGACAGAAAAACACAGAATTGTTGACATTTTTGCAGATTTATTAAAAAAGAAAAACTGAAATATCACATGGTCCTAAGTATTCAGACCCTTTGCTCAGTATTTAGTAGAAGCACCCTTTTGATCTAATACAGCCATGAGTCTTTTTGGGAAAGATGCAACAAGTTTTTCACACCTGGTTTTGGGGATCCTTTGCCATTCCTCCTTGCAGATCCTCTCCAGTTCTGTCAGGTTGGATGGTAAACGTTGGTGGACAGCCATTTTTAGGTCTCTCCAGAGATGCTCAATTGGGTTTAAGTCAGGGCTCTGGCTGGGCCATTCAAGAACAGTCACGGAGTTGTTGTGAAGCCACTCCTTCATTATTTTAGCTGTGTGCTTAGGGTCATTGTCTTGTTGGAAGGTAAACCTTCAGCCCAGTCTGAGGTCCTGAGCACTCTGGAGAAGGTTTTCGTCCAGGATATCCCTGTACTTGGCTGCATTCATCTTTCCCTCGATTGCAACCAGTCGTCCTGTCCCTGCAGCTGAAAAACACCCCCACAGCATGATGCTGCCACCACCATGCTTCACTGTTGGGACTGTATTGGACAGGTGATGAGCAGTGCCTGGTTTTCTCCACACATACCGCTTACAACTTTTTGGCCTTAATTCTATCTTGGTCTCATCAGACCAGAGAATCTTATTTCTCACCATCTTGGAGTCCTTCAGGTGTTTTTTTAGCAAACTCCATGTGGGCTTTCATGTGTCTTGCACTGAGGAGAGGCTTCCGTCGGGCCACTCTGCCATAAAGCCCCGACTGGTGGAGGGCTGCAGTGATGGTTGACTTTCTACAACTTTCTCCCATCTCCCGACTGCATCTCTGGAGCTCAGCCACAGTGATCTTTGGGTTCTTCTTTACCTCTCTCACCAAGGCTCTTCTCCCCCGATAGCTCAGTTTGGCCAGACGGCCAGCTCTAGGAAGGGTTCTGGTCGTCCCAAACGTCTTCCATTTAAGTATTATGGAAGCCACTGTGCTCTTAGGAACCTTAAGTGCAGCAGAAATTTTTTTGTAACCTTGGCCAGATCTGTGCCTTGCCACAATTCTGTCTCTGAGCTCTTCAGGCAGTTCCTTTGACCTCATGATTCTCATTTGCTCTGACATGCACTGTGAACTGTAAGGTCTTATATAGACAGGTGTGTGGCTTTCCTAATCAAGTCCAAAAAGTATAATCAAACACAGCTGGACTCAAATGAAGGTGTAGAACCATCTCAAGGATGATCAGAAGAAATGGACAGCACCTGAGTTAAATATATGAGTGTCACAGCAAAGGGTCTGAATACTTAGGACCATGTGATATTTCAGTTTTTCTTTTTTAATAAATCTGCAAAAATGTCAACAATTCTGTGTTTTTCTGTCAATATGGGGTGCTGTGTGTACAGTAATGAGGAAAAAATTAACTTAAATGATTTTAGCAAATGGCTGCAATATAACAAAGAGTGAAAAATTTAAGGGGGTCTGAATACTTTCCGTACCCACTGTAAGCTCACATCCATTTTTGCATGCTTTTCGAAGAATTCGTTCGCGAGTTATACAAGAACGGTTTTACGAATCAACTTCAATTCCATAATTTTTTGTCGGCATGGTCTAAAGCTGATCTGATTCAATTTTCGTGAAAATTGGAGCAACGGCCTAGGAGGAGTTCGAAAAAGTTGGTTTTTCAGAAAATTCTAAATGGCGGAAAAACTATCATGATGGAAAATGACGTCATGTAGTTCGTTCGAATCGGCTTGAGCCAAGGAATCAGAGGAAAAAATAATTAAAAATACCAAATGATGTTTATCTGAAAGTGTATCAGTGCAAACAGGTTTTCTGTAAGGGGTAAGTTTTGGGGTAGGATTGGGTTAGGGGATAGAAAATGGCATTTGGCCAGTATAAAAACAATAGAAGTCTATGGAAAGTCCCCACAATTCAGAGAAACCTAGTGTGTGTGTGTGTGTGCACAGTGTGTGTGTGTGTGTGTGTGTGTGTGTGCACAGTGGCTGATTGGCAATTTTTTTAATTTTATTATTTTTTTTTTTTTCAGGTGGCAAACTTAGGAAAAGTACTTTTGTACCACTCAGATTAAGGAAACTATTTTAAAAAAAATGATTTTGCCCAAATTTGTCCCGAAGGATGCTTGAAGGTTAACAGATTACCCAGAACTGCTTGATAAAATAAGAACATAATCCTCTGATTTATGCCAAACAACCTAAGCCTTAAAATTACAATTGTTGCTGAAATTTTGAACAGAGGTATTCAACATGGGCTTTCCAAGTAAAGGATCATTCAGTGACCACACCTAAGTACTTATAGGTATCCACCTGCTCAATGATAGTATCATAAATGACTACTGAACTGTAATCACCTAATCTTTTCAGGTCCAATATCAATATCAGTTCTTCCTACATTTACAGTAAGGTGATTCACATCACACCACTGCACAAAATTCTTAATTTCGGAATGATATTCAGATATATCCTGTTTTTTATTTTTATTTATTTATTTATTTTGTTCCTAACAGACCTGGTACTGCAGTGTCATCACAGTATTTAATTATGCAGTTGTTCTTCTTACTAAAGTGATCATTTGTATATAAAGTAAAAAGGATGGAATGTTCGATTCTTTTTACTTTATATACAAATGTTCCATTCTTTTTACTTTATATACAAATGATTACTTTGGAGGGCACCAATACTGATAGATTTGGCATCAGAAAGTGTATTATTTAATTTAACATATTTGTTATGATAAGAAGGGAAAAAAGCCACTTAATAATAAAAGGGTTAACATGAATTTTTACAAGTTTATCCAAGAGTAACTGTGGCTTGATTGCATTAAAGCTGAGCTAAAATCTACAAAGAGTAACTGTGCATAATCATTAGAATTCTCTAAATGTTGAACAGTCAAATGAGTGACAGTATTAGCATCAAATCTGGGAAGAGGGACTGAAGTGAAATCAGAATCAGAATGAGAATGAGCTTTTATTGCCATGTATGTTTACACATACAAGGAATTTGTTTTCGTGACAGAAGCTTCCACAGTACAACAGAATGACAGTGACAGAACAAAAACATAGATAATAAAAAAATAAATAAATAAAATAGAACAAGTAAATAAGGAATAAAAATATACAAATTGACAATTGTATGTACAGATATATAACAAAAGACAGTTGTATGTACAGGAATATTAAGCGCAAATTGAAATGTAGACTAAGTATGTGTGTTAGATAAATAAGTGTATAAATAGTGTGTGTTCCACAATTATTGTCAAGTGTTCATGAGATGGTTTGCCTGAGGTAAGAAACTGTTCCTGTGTATGGTCGTTCTGGTGCTCAAAGCTCTGTAGCGTTGACCAGACGGCAACAGTTCAAAGAGGGAGTGTGTTGGATGTGAGGGGTCCAGAGTGATTTTGCCAGCCCTTTTGCTCACTCTGGATAAGTACAGTTCTTGGAGACTGGGGAGGGTTGTACCAATGATTCGCTCAGCAGTCCAGACTACCCTCTGTAGTCTTCTGAGGTCAGATTTGGTAGCTGAGCTAAACCAGACAGTTATTGAAGTGCAGAGGACGGATTCAATGATGGCGGAGTAGAACTGTTTCAACAGCTCCTGTGGCAGGTTGAACTTCCTCAGCTGGCGAAGAAAGTACAACCTCTGCTGGGCCTTTTTAACAATGGAGTTGATGTGAGTGTCCCACTTCAGGTCCTGAGAGATGATGGTGCCCAGGAATCTGAATGTCTCCACTGCAGTCACAGTGCTGTTCATGATGGTGAGTGGGGGGAGCGCAGGGGGGTTTCTCCTGAAGTCCACGGTCATCTCCACTGTTTTGAGCATGTTGAGCTCCAGGTTGTTAAGACTGCACCAGAGAGCCAGCTCCTTAACCTCCTGTCTGTAAGCAGACTCGTCACCGTCCTGGATGAGGCCGATCAGTGTGGTGTCGTCTGCAAACTTCAGGAGCTTGACAGAGGGGTCTTTAGATGTGCAGTCGTTGGTGTACAAGGAGAAGAGCAGTAGGGAGAGAACACAGCCCTGAGAAGCTCCAGTGCTGATCGTACGGGTGCTGGATGTGTATTTTCCCAGCCTCACTAGCTGCTGCCTGTCTGTCAGGAAGCTGTTGATCCACTGACAGACAAAGGTGGGCACGGAGAGCTGAGTTAGTTTGGGCAGGAGGAGGTTCGGAATGAAAGTGTTAAAGGCTGAGTTGAAGTCCACAAACAGGATCCTCACATAAGTCCCTGGTCTGTCTAGATGTTGCAGAACATAATGCAGTCCCATATTGACTGCATAGTCCACAGACCTGTTTGCTCTGTAGGCAAACTGAAGAGGATCCAATAAGGGTCCAGTAATGTCCTTCAGGTGGGCCAGCACCAGTTTTTCAAAAGACTTCATGACCACAGATGTTAGAGCCACAGGCCTGTAGTCATTTAGTCCTGAAATTTTGGATTTCTTTGGGATGGGGAGGATGGTGGAGCGTTTGAAGCATGAAGGGACTTCGCACAGCTCCAGAGATCTGTTGAAGATCTGTGTGAAGATGGGGGCCAGCTGGTCAGCACAGGATTTCAGACAGACTGGTGTAACACAATCTGGGCCTGGTGCTTTTTTCCTTTTCTGCTTCCAGAAGACCTGGTGCACCTCATCTTCGCTGATCTGAATTGCAGGTGTGGGGGAGAGGGGGGTTGCTGGAGGTGTTAATGGTTGTGTGGAGAGGTGTTCAGGGCGGGTGTGGGGTGTTTTTTCAAACCTGCAGTAGAACTCATTCAGATCGTCTGCCAGTTGTTGATTCTCCACAGTGCTGGGGTATGGTGTCTTGTGGTTGGTGATCTCTTTCAGACCTTTCCACACTGATGCTGAGTCGCTAGAAGAGAATTGAATCCTTATTTTCTCAGAATAATTCCTCTTTGCCACTCTGATCTCCTTTTCCAGTGTGTATTTGGCCTGTTTATACAAGACTTTTTCCCCCTTCCTGTAAGCATCTTCTTTGGCCTGACGGAGCTGTTTGAGTTTTGCAGTGAACCACGGTTTGTCGTTGTTGTAGGTTAAATGAGTCCTGGTAGGAATGCACATATCTTCACAGAAACTGATATAGGATGTTACAGTCTCTGTGAGCTCATCCAGATCGGTGGCCACAGCTTCAAAAACACTCCAATCAGTGAGTGAGAAACAGGCTTGTAAATCCCGCTCTGCTTCATTAGTCCATCTTTTAACAGTCCTTAAAACAGGTTTAGATGATTTCAGTTTCTGCCTGTAGGTTGGTATAATTTGAACCAAACAGTGATCAGAGAGCCCCAAAGCTGCCCGTGGGACAGAGTGATATGCATCCTTTATTGCTGTGTAACAGTGATCCAATATATTACTGTCTCTGGTGGGACATGTAACATGCTGTCTGTATTTTTCACGGGAGAGATTTGCTTTATTAAAGTCCTCGAGAATGATTAGAACAGAGTCCAGGTGATGTTGCTCAGTCTCTGTGATTTGATCAGCGAGTTTCTGTAAAGCTGAGCTCACGTGCGCTTGCGGAGGAATGTTAACAGTCACGAGAATGAACGAGCAAAACTCCCGCGGCAAGTAGAAAGGTTTACAGTTAATGAAAAGCGTTTCCAGATCAGAACAGCACATCTTCTTTAACACAGTTACATCTGTACACCACCTTTCATTGATGTAAAACATGTCCCGCCGCCGCGCGATTTCCCCGTTGATTCTGCGTAGCGATCTGCTCTGATCAGCTGGAAGTTAGGCAGACGGAGCGCGCTGTCCGGAATGGCATCATTCAGCCAGGTTTCCGTGAAACAGAGCAGCAGAGTTTGAAAAGTCCTTATTTGTCCGGGAGAGCAGAAGGAGCTCGTCCGTTTTGTTTGGGTAGAGAGCGGAGATTCGCCAGATGGATGCTAGGCAGTGCTGTCTGAAATCCACGTTGTCCGAGCTTCACGAGCGCGCCAGCTTGCTTCCCCCATCTGCGCGTCCTGCGTTTGATCAGTGCCAAACATCCGAATAATCGAAAACCGGTGAAATATCGGGTGGTGTGTACTGCCAAATGTCCAGCAATTTGTCTCTGGTGAAACTGATTGCAGGGATATAACTAAAGACATGACAAACTAACAAAAACATAGAAACAACTGCGGACGACGCCACGGAGGCTGCCATGAGCGGCGTCATCTTGGACTAGTAAATGGATCTAACAATAAATTTACATCACATTTCAGTCTAGACACCACATATTTCTCCAGGTATTTCAACTGGTCTAAAATCATTGTTATCATTAGCACAATTTTTTTAGGAACAGGTGTAAAAATTGTCTTTTTTTTCCATAATAAAGGGACCATATGGTTATCAAAGGACTGCTGAAAAATTGGGCTTTACATTGCGGATAGCGCCTCCAAACACCCGCAAAAGATAAGATGAAATCCCATCAGGTCCAGTTGATTTCCTAGTGCAACTTTTCTGGAAAAGTAAAGTAACACACATTGAACAGTTTGTAAAATCACTTCACATTCCTTAATAAAATCATTATTACCAAATCGTATGAAAAGCTTCCATATTAAAAATGGTTCTCAGTCAGCCCACTTCGAGCACTGAGCATAAAACAAAGTTAAAACAGATCTCATAAACAGTTGTTTCATACTGTATTTTAAACTGAATTTGGAATTAGAAAAAAATTGTTTCCCAACCATGTTCTTAGAAGCACGATTCAGCTCATCAGTTTGTTAGTGGCAGCCTTGGCAAATGGTTCCTTTAGTAAATTTATGTTGCATCAGCAATATCTCCAAGGTTTATTTATTTATTTATTTATTTCACCAAAATGTGATAATGATTTGCATATGCCAGCCGGTGCACAAGACAGTACCGGCACTTTTTTCCACTTCATGCACAGTTTATGTTTAAATAAAGAGTTTTACTGGTGGCTAAATTATACGTTCACAAGACAGAAAGACAAGACACAACGTTGTTTTACAGACCATGTCTCCGCCTTTCTGCGAACTCCATTCCAGCATGTTTTTAACCTCCTCCCCTTTTTCCTCTGATTCGGGGCTGTCCCAACAATAAGAGCCCACCTCCTGTAGCGCAGCATTACGGACAGTCTGTGGAAGAGGAATACGCTAAAGGCTTTGGACACAGAAGCATTAGATTTGAACCGAGCCGTTGCCCCGCAGCGGGGACTGATCAATCGGGGCAAGATGTGGGTTTGGTACTTTCTGCTCGGTTCGGGAACGCGCACGGGCTCGGTCGGTGAGTCCATTGTTTTTCTGAAGCTCCTTCTTTAGCGCCATTAGTGCAGCAGTTGTTGCAGTGTTTCAGGAGTGCTCAGTCATCGCAGCTGTTGCATTTTCTTTCAAACGTACTTCTGTAGCAACATGACTTTTGTAATATGAAGTAACGGGTTAGTGAAGCACACCGGTATTGACGTGCACGCGCCCCCCTCCTGGGGACTTATTTTCCCTTTAAACGATTAGTTATTTGAACCAAATGGAGTTTGTGATTTACTGGGTGGACGCAGGAGTCGACATGCTCGGAGTATGAGCCTGTGCAGCTAACACATTTATAAATAAATAGTTTTAGCATTTCCTATTTGCTTGATTTTTTCAAAATATTACTGATGAGACCTATAGTGTGTCAAGCCCATAATGGAGTGTCTGTATCTGCTGAAGGTCACCTGAACAACAACCAATTAATGGTCAGATAAACAATGCTATAAGGACCTTTTCTGATTAAATGACTATTGCATCAGAGAGTTATAGTTATAAGAGGTGTTATAACAATAGAGGAGAAAAAATATTTTGGATTTTGATAGTTTGGGGTTAAATATGTTATAAACATTCCCAGTAATCAGCTTCTTTATGAATGTGTACATCCCTAAATTTATCAAGCAACATAAATTAAATTTGTTTATTGCAGTGTAAGGCTTTTAGTAGTCTGGTAGATCCAGATAAAAATTTGTGATAACATAGCATGTAATAGATTACTTTTTATTTTTTTCTGATTAAAGCTGATGTTGTGTGTTCATGGCAGTTGGACAGCCCTACCATGCAAGTGATCTATAGCAGTTCATGCTTTTATTTGGGATACTCTTTATAGGCAAAACCCAACTTTTACATCTATGATTTCTCATTTATGACACCTTTACACAGTTTTTATGTGCATTTGATACACAGTATCCAGTTAAATTCATTGATCGATTAGCAGGAAGTGGCAGAGCTTTTAAACACACTAAGAGGGCATTTAAACAATACCATTTTAAACTAAAATCAGTAAATGTTTTATGCATTTTGGCCATTCATTTACACAACTGTTTGGGGGTCCTAAAAAACAAAGTTTTGAAATCAGGTTTCAAAGTTCAGAACTCAAATTTGTGAAAAGTGACATGGCACAGACAACACACAACACAAACCAAACTGAGTTAATAATAATAATTCTTATTATTATTATGCTTGCTATTATGCTTGCTGAACTTTAGTTTAGATAAATTAAGAAATCAAAATTTCCCTTATTTTTTTTACATAAGAGGACACTGTACAAAACATACTTCTTTGTTAGTCCAAAAACATACATACATGACCACAAGACTACCTGCACAGTCATAGATCAATGCCTAACAACTCCATTGCTGCCTCTTTGACTCACCCACTGGTGTGGTAGTGAATATGGACATGCAGGGTACATGAACGGACTTAAACAATGAGTGAGGTAAGCAGCCGCTTAGGGCCCCAGGGAATCAGGGGCACCATATGATTTGGAAAAAAACAGATTTGGTAAATGCTCCAGTGCGTATTTGTGCTTGCGTAGACACAATGTAAATAAGAGATTCATTGTAAAGAGCTTCGAGTATAGCAGAACTTTGTGAGATTGTGATTATAAGGGGAGTGCAATAATAATTACATTAGTAAAGCCTATATATTTTTCATTCCGAATGGTAATGAGTGTCTCACCTCAGAGAGAAAAGTAAACACATACTTTTGAGATTTATAGGCCTTGTGTTTTGTGCCATGATTTTATTTGTCTTGATTTTTCAAAATGTTTCACTTGTATGTTTTTCCTGGGAGCACCAGGAGGAACTGCTGCACACTTGCATTAATGTACACGAGTATAACGACAGAAGATTTTCTCTTAAACATAGATTACATTTTTAGTTTGTTTGTCATCAAACCCTACCACTAAGTCACCAAATCACTAAGTCCGCCACTGGCAGGGGACCTGTGGATTAAAAGAAAATTGCCTTCCAAATGATCCTAATGTCAGATAATGTAAGATATGTAAGGGATAATCAACGGCTAGCCATGCATTAAAGGATTTTAAATGCACGACGTGGAGGCAAAGAGCCACCTGACGCGAAGCTCATTTAAAATCTTTTAATGCACGGCTAGCCGTTGATTATCCCACTTATTCCATGGTCATTTGCCAAGTTATAGACAAGTTAAAAATAGTATTGCTCTTTGCAGTGCAATATTTGACCGGAAGGATAAAAATGACGGTTATTTTCGTCAGTTACGGCTCGTTAGCGCTAGCTAACGAGAAATATAATGTAGCGATCTAGTATCTAGGCTATTTTATTAATAACAGTCGCTGGGCAGCGTTGACAAGTTTGTGTGTGTGTGCAGCGCAATCTGCAATCTCCTCTCTCAATCTCTCTCTATCTCTCTCTGCGTGTTTGTGCGAGTGATGTGTGTTGGTTAGTGTGCATCAATTAAAGCAGCACATTAATATGGAACGGTAATTAAACTGACTTGGAACTACCTGTGCATTAAACGGTTTTAATGCATACCTACCAGCCAATCAGAATCCAGTATTCAAACAGACCATGGAATAAACACAAGATATAAGAGTGTTAATTTTAATTCCTAATCTATAATCTGTGTTTTTTGATATGTAAGGACTCATGTAGGCCTACTGTTAGATGCTGTCGCAAAATCATTTATTGCTTGTGACCAAATGGTCAATTTCAAATTGTTCCTTTTATTAGCATACAAATTATGTAATCTAAATTGTCATTACATTTTATACAAAACGCGAAAATGCGTCCTTTATAATCACTGGAGCTGTCGATCACGTTCAGTGCAAGCCTAAGGAGTTCTGCACTCTCACCTAAACTCCTGTTATAATAAATGATTCTGTCTGCACTGCACCATGAATCTCATGAATCTTGTGCATCATGTTTGCACTGTGTTGGTTATGGTGAAAGCATTCGTGAGTGTGTGGAAAACGAGTTGGAATGGTGAGAGAATTGAATTTGTGCACTTAACAGACATGACTGTCATCAGTTACAGTGCTCAGTGCTTCAATCTTTTAGGCAGTGTGAGTAGATCTAAATATAATGCTATAATCAACGCTTTTCACAATTATTTAAGCTGTAATACTTAAAATGTAATAAAATGTATAAAAACAGTTCCACATGTAATATCATGCAAAAAAGTTAGCCAATCATAGTAGTAGGCATTTACATTGAAGTGTTAAAGGAGACATATCCTTTGCTTTATACAATACATATTGTGTCAAAGCTGTTTCACAGATATAAACAGGAAAACATCAGAATCAGTTATGGAAACTCAACTATTGGGACAATTCAGATTATACTGTTAAACAGCTAAGACAGTAGTGTCATTATTTATGTCAAGTCAGTTCAGTTCAGATCTTACTAGGGATCAAGTTACTAGGACTGGGCGATATGGCCAAAAAATCTTATTTTTAGCTGAATTGCGATATACGGTATATATCTCTATGTTTTTCTATTTGGGATTTTTTTTTTTTCTTTTAAATCTGTATTTGTTTAAAAAATTTTGTTCAGATCTTGATCAGTGATGTCCAATGTTCATATTAAAAACTTTGAAAACAAATAAAGTGAATATAACTATGTAGGCGATCACAGCAAAATCCACTGATAGCTTTCTTGGTTAATTTTGTTATTGATCTTATGATATAAAGCTGAAAATACAACAGTTTTATGAGTAATCTGAAAGACTTTTGAAAGTTTGTCCGCACTGAAAGTTATAATTTGGGGGGGGGGGGGACTGGAATTCAGAACCGCTGATCTAAAGTCGGTCTGGTTAGTAATGTGTGAAGCTGGTGATGCTGTTTGTGGAGTTATTTAATCATCCTCTGCTGAGATCTTGAGAGATTTAATGTCTTATTTTATCTTGTGTTTATTTCATCTAAGGCTGTGGCTGAAGTTAGTTGTAGCTCTTGTATTTCTGCTTGTCTCATCTTTTTTTCTGTTATTGTTTCTCTTTCTTTCAGTGGTTCTGCTTGTTAACAGCAGGTGTTCATCACTAATGCTCAATCATCCCCCAATTAATCAACTAATTATCTCATTAACTTTAACACTGCTTCAGTGTTACTTTTTTAACACTCTTGAGTGTGGATTACATAAACACTGAGCAGTGTCAATTTAACACTGAGGATTTTGCTATGAGGTGATGCTGTGATATCATGCTCAAAAAGGGTTAAAATCACATTACATTCTAACACTGTAACATTACAATCTAAAAACAAAAATAAAGCTTTTTAAAACAGAAGTTACCTTCACTAATCTAGAAATAAAAATAAAAACAAAAGCAATGAATATCCAAAACGACTTACAAATGAGGACAATAGAAGCAATCAAACCAACAAAAGAGCAATATTATGGAAGTGCTGTGACAGGTCCCAGTTAGTCTAATGCAGTACACTTAGCACGGATTTTTTTTTTTAACATAATAAATAAAAAGAAAACAAATAAATAGAATAGAAAAAGAGTAGATAACGCTAGAGGGTCAATGTTTTTTTAATAATAAAAAGAAAATTTGTAGAAAGAAACAGAATAGAGAGTGCTAGTGTTAGAGGGTCAAGATTTTTTTTTTTTTTTTATAAATAAAAAGAAAACAAGTAGTTACAATAGAAATAGAATAGAGAGTGCAAGTGTTAGAGGTTCAAGTGTAGATGGAAGAGATGTGTCTTTAGCCATTTCTTGAAGATGACTAAAGACTCAGCTGCTTGAGTCAAGTCGGGCAGGTCATTCTACCAGCAGGGAACAGTTAAGGTATAAGTCAGTAAAAGTGATTTTGTACCTCTCTGGGATGGCACTATAATGCGCCGTTCACTTGCTGAACGTGAGCTTCTGAAAGGGCATGTAAGTGTGAAGTTGTGAATTTAGGTAAAGGGGTGCAGAGCCAGTGGTTGTTTTGTAGGCAAACATAAATGTCTTGAATTTTATGCAAGCAGCTATTGGTAGCGCCAGTGCAAACTGATGAACAGAGGTGTGACGTGCTCTTTGGCTCTTGCCAAGACAGGATTGCAATAGTCCAGCCTGGACAGAACAAGAGCTTGAACAAGGAGCTGCATAGCATGTTCCGAAAGAAATGGCCTGATCTTCTTGATGTTGTATATGGCAAATCTGCAGGACCGGGCAGTTCTAACAATGTGGTCTGTGACATTCAGCTGATCATCAATCACAACTCCAAGGTTCCTGGTTGTCCTGGAATGTGTTATGGTTAATGTGCCTAGCTGGCTGGAGAAATTGTGATAAAGTGAGTGGTTAGCTGAAACCACAAGCAGTTCTGTCTTAGAAAGGTTGAGTTGAAGGTGATGGTCCTTCATCCAGCAAGAAATGTCTGTTAGACATGCTGAGATGTGAGCAGCTATCGTCAGATCATCCGGATGGAATGAGAGGTAGAGTTGAGTGTCATCAGCATAGCAGTGATATGAAAAGCTATGTTTCTGAATGACAGAACCTATTGATGCCAAGTAGACAGAGAAGAGAAGTGTGGTTCCTGAGATGCCCATTGCCAAGAGAATTGAAAGGAGGATCTGGTAGTTAACTAGTTAGTTTAATTCCACTGGTCACAATAGTGACCATAAAGAAGGTTTTCATTTATAAAGCTCTAAAAATGTTACTGACTGGTGTTTTAGTGCATTTCCTGCAAATATTGAAAAACTAAATAAATAAATAAAGGGTCTCAATTAAATATGTGCAGTGTCACAAGGTTACTGCAAATTGACACATAACCAGAGCAGTTTACTTCCTGTTTGCACCATGAAATGATGATGATGGCTGCATCAAAGATCCAAAAGGCTAGTAATGTATGTTAACACAAAGATATGACAAAGATTTTTGGTACATGTTATTTTTAATGTGTCTAGCATTAATATATGAATTCACAATTATTCCGTTTTGTTGAGTGTTGTCACAGAATGAGTAGACATGTTGATGGCAACAATAGTGACCGGTGGGATAATAAAGTGCATTTAGGTATACACATACATCCAATTTGCACTAAAATGTTGCAATGACAAAGTTACAGTGAATATTGCACTAAATTAAAATTAATTAATTAATTAATTAATTAAATTAAATTAAAAGTTCAAATGTTACAAATAAGTTACAATATTGATTAGGGCTGCAACTAACGATTATTTTGATAATCGATTAGTTGGCCGTTTTTTTTTTTTTTTTTTTTTTTTTTTCTCGATTAATCGGATTTTTTAAAAAAAATCTACATTTTCTTATTTTTTTATTTTATTGACAAAAACACTTCCACTTTCTGCCCAATGTCCTTCAAACAAACGTGCCAACTGAATGCTATGAAAACACAGTGCTTAACAATTTATTAGACCACCTGTCATAATAAAGAGAAAACACAAATATTTTAGGAATCTGTCAAAGAATTGTTTAAATCTAAAAATGTTATTGTCATTTACTGGGCAAATAACAAACTGAAACAACTAAATATTCACATAAAAAAAAAAAAAAAAAAATATATATATATATATATATATATATATATCCTTTTGCCTTTCATAACAGCATGCATTCTTGCTGGCATTGTTTAGGTACTTTTTGACTCCAATTGGGTATCTGAAAAATTCTTTCATAGATCTTTCATTCATAGATAACAGAAATAATTATATTATAGTATTAGAAATAGCCTACTGTTACTAAAGACCTTACGCATATTGGAGGACTAACCAATACAGATAGCTAAAAAATGATTTTAGTAAACACCAATACTGTTAGTTTAGAGCAGGGCTTGAAAACGAAAAAAAAAACAGTCAATCGGTTGACTCTGAGCAGAATAGATATTTTAACGTTTCTGTTCCTTCGTTCCTCTGTATTATTACTGTTCCAAAACCGGTTCGAGAAGAAAAAATAACGGTTAATAATGTTATTTTTTAAAATTGTCTTTGCCTATAATAATAATAATAATAGTAATAATAATAATAATAATAATAATAATAATAATAATAATAAAGTACAAAATTTTTTTTAATAATAATAAAGTAAAAAAAAAAAAAAAAAAACAGGAAGAGATGGTATCTTAACCTGCTGCGCTTACAGCATCATCTTTTCTAGATTTGCCTAAATGTAGGCTACTAAAAAAAAAAAAAAAAAAAAAAAAATATTAATGCTTTAAAGACATTAAAGTATTTTTAAAGATATTTAAAAAAAGTTTGCTGCATTGTTATTTAAAAAAAAAAAAAAAAAACACTACTTGTATAAAATTGCGTTTTGAGGAAAAAAAACAAAACAAAACAAAACAAAAAAAAACAAGCTAAGTCCCGTCGCATTTTATTAGGCTATTACATTCAGAAATTATGTAGGCTAAAATGCCGGTAAATAAAAAATGTTTACAAACATTATAAACACAGTTATTAGTTTCTTTCCACAACAAATCCTCTAAACTTAAAGGAAAACGCCACCGTTTTTCTATATTCTAATATGTTCTTCCCTCAACTTAGACGAGCTGATACGTACCTCTCCTGGCTGTCTCACTGCGTGCACTTAATCGCTCTAGCTCACGGCGCAACTATGCTAGCATTTAGCTTAGCACCATTCATTCCTTAGGCTCCAAACAGATGAATTTAGAAGCCACCAAACACTTCCATGTTTTCCCTATTTAAAGACGGTTACATGAGTAGTTACACGAGTAAGATTTTGAAAGCGGATAAAAAATGATAACTAAAATGTATGGCGGAAGAGCACGTCGCAGCACTTCGACCTCGGTGCAATAATATCATCATGCGCAGAGGTCGAAGTGCTGCGACGTGGTCATTCAGTAAAGATTTAAACTTTCTGCATAAAGATTTAAACTTTTTGAACACGCATCTGTCAAAGCGCCTGACAGGGCAAGCCATTACGCTAATGCATTAGCTTAAAGCTTAAAATATAGAATTCTCATGTTTTGGGAAGCTTGGATCACGTAACTCTCCCGCAGCATCTCATTCTGTTTCCTCCACTATTTTTAGATGCATTTTGGCCATAGAAATGCGTTATTCAGTGCTGTAACATTAATTTGACGCGACCGGCTGAAGTTAGACGTGCACTGTGGGCAGACCCGACTAATCAATAATGAGAATCGTTGTCGATGATTTTCATTATAGATAATAATCGGTTTTATCTATTAATTGTTGCAGCCCTAATTACCAATGGCATATCATTTGGATATTTTCATGTCTAGGAAAAAATTGGGATTAAACAGGTTAACTGTGTCAAAAGCAGTGGACATATCCAGCAAGATAAGTATTGACTATTTGGAATCCACTCTTGCCAGTCTTACGGCTTCAACAACTGAAAGCAGGTCAGCCTTGGTTGAATGTCCACTTCTGAAACCAGACAGGTTGCTGCCCAGGAGGTTGTCCTGTGGAGAAAGGCAGAGACTTGGTTGAGCACAACTTGTTCAAGTGTTTTTGCAATGAAAGGAAGAAGAGATACTGGTCTGTAGTTCTCCAAACTTGCTGCATTAAGAGTGGGTTGCTTAAGTAGTGGGGTTATCCAAGCCTGTTTAAATGCAGAGGGAAAAACACCAGTGTGAGGAAATGCGTTAAGGGTGTGAGTGAGTGCAGGTATAACTGAAGGCTTGAAGGAGATGAGATGGAATAGAATCAAGACAAGTAGTAGGATGATTGGAAAGGATTAGTTTGGAGACTTCTGCCTCAGAGAGTGGAGAGAAGGATGTGAACGAGTGTATGTTTTCTGGTAAGATGTGTTTGACAGTTTGTGGTGTGGAGAATTGTGCATTGAGGTTTGTAATTTTATTAATGAAGAATGTCGTCAGCTGTTAGAGTTGATGTAGGGGGGGAGGAGAAGAGGACAAAGTAGGGAGGAAAATGTTTTAAAGAGCATGCAAATTGTTAATTTTATTGTGCTAGTATGTCCTTTTAGCAGTGGAGACATTAGCAGAGAAAGAAGAGAGGAGTGACCAATACATACTATGGTCAGTAGGACTTTTGCACCACACCCTCTCTGCATCCCTGAGTTTAGAACGATGCTCGCAGACAACATCTGATAGCAGAAGAGGTGGAAGAAGGGGCAGAAGAGGTGGTATGGGCTGGCCTGGAAGAGAGGAGGCAGACGGTGTCTAAACAAGACTTCGGAGTGGAGCAGAGAGTGTCAGTAGCACTGTTAGCATCAAGTGAAGAGAGCTGTTTAGGGGGAGGAAGTGAAGATGAATCCATAACAGATAGCCGAGAGGGTGAGAGTGAACATATGTTACGTTAAGAGATTTGAGGTGTGGATCTTCAAGCTCATGTTCTGTCCAGGCTGGACTATTGCAACACTTTCTTGGCAGGTCTTCCAGCCAGTTCTATCAAACCTCTGCAAATAATTCAGAATGCAGCAGCAGAAGTAGTCTTTAACGAGCCAAAAAGAGCATGTCACACCTCTTTTCATCAGTTTGCACTAGGTACCAATAGCCGCTCACATAAAATTCAAGGCATTGATGTTTGCCTAGAAAAACAACCACTGGCTCTGCACCTCTTTACCTAAATTCACTACTTCAGATTTATGTGCCCTTCTGAAGCTATGCCATCCCAGAGAGGCATAAAATCACTTTCACAGACTTTTACCTTAACTGTTCCCTGATGGTGGAATGACCTGCCCAACTCGATCCAAGGAGCTAAGTCTTTAGACATTCTCTATTCTATTTTTGCTCTATCTACTTGTTTTCTTTTTGATTAACAAACTTGACCCTTTAACACTAGTGTTCTTTATTTTTCTCTGTTCTATCGAGCTTTTTTTTTTTTTAAAGATATCTTGACCCTCTAACACTAGCACTCCCTGTTCTGTTTCTATTCTATCTACTTTCCATTGTTTATATTTATTATAAAAAAAAGAAGAAAGCCCACTTTCTCAGCACAGCACCCATCTCAGTGTCTGATTTGGCCTGCTCAAGGAGGCCTAGCTGGCTGGAGAAATTGTGATAAAGTGAGTGGTTAGCTGAAACCACACGAGTAAGATTTTGAAAGCGGATAAAAAATGATAACTAAAATGTATGGCGGAAGAGCACGTCGCAGCACTTCGACCTCGGTGCAATAATATCATCATGCGCAGAGGTCGAAGTGCTGCGACGTGGTCATTCAGTAAAGATTTAAACTTTCTGCATAAAGATTTAAACTTTTTGAACACGCATCTGTCAAAGCTTCAGAAGGGCACATAAATCTGAAGTAGTGAATTTAGGTAAAGAGGTGCAGAGCCAGTGGTTGTTTTTCTAGGCAAACATCAAGGCCCAAGTGAGTCTTCAGCATCAGAAGGCAAAAGCTCACCCACCACAGATGGATCAGGAGGTGTCTTTCTCAGAAAAGCAAGAAAGTCACGACTGCAACATTCTGATGGCCATGCTCTTGCAGTGATCACATGCACCATCTACAAAAGCTGCTTCAGCATGGGCCCAGCCCCAACAACTGACACAGCAATCGTGCCCATCTGAGGGAGAGAGGTGTTAACTGTATACAGAAATATACTGATAAAATATTTATAAAAGCTTTCCTATATATATAAAAGCTTTCCTGTAGCTCAAATAGTAGAGCATGGCGCTAGCAACGCCAAGGTCATGGGTTCGATTCCCAGGGAAAGCAAGAGCTGATAAAATGTAGAAACTGTAACTTGAATGCAATGTAAGTCGCTTTGGATAAAAGCGTCTGCTAAATGCATAAATGTAAATGTAAAATGACATCTTTAAAAAGACATTTTCATCAGTGTTGCTCTCAGAGAAAATTTTTCTTTTATGGTCTTGTTAGAGAATATTCTCTTATGGAAATCTCTCTTTTAGTAGCTTGTCGAAGTGCCCAGGGAAACTCTCTTGCACTTAACTGTGCCCGTGGGAGAGAGAACCACTGAAATGTGGCATACAGGAATCCAACAAAGCTTCTAGGTTCAGATTCTAGACACAAGACATAAACTGTGCACGTAAATATGTTTTATCATTAGAATAATCTTTCATTTGGTTACCCCTGTATTTAAATAGGAAAAGCTAAATAAGAACAATATTCAATAAATAGATAAACAATAACAGTAAAATTATTTTTAAAAATGTCACCAAGTCTCTATGTAAGTGTGAGTGCATGTCTCTGTGTACATGTGTATGTGTAAGGGAAAGCTCACTGTTTCGTGTAACAATGTAGTAGAGGTCAGAGCTCTAGCATAGAAGCTGTTCCTTAGTCTGTTAGTTGGTGATTTTATTGTCCTGAATTGTTTTCCAGATGGTAAAGGTTCAAAGATTGAGTGGCCAGGGTGAGTAGTGTCTCTGATTATGCTGCTTGCTTGCTTTCTCAGTCTGCTGGCATAGATGGTTATCAAGTTCTGTGAGTTCCATGCAATAGGGTCTGCAGCCTCGCATTCTCAGACTTGCACTCTCAGTCACCTGCATTCGTCACCTGCATTCTCCACTGCTTGCGACACCACCCCCGGCTCATGTCCAGTTTAGTATTATTTCCAGAGGAGTTCAAGCATCATTGCCGTATGTATAATATTTTTGTCAATATATATGCTGTGTTTAGGCTTTTAATCACTGATAGGCAATAATTAAAAGTTATATTGATTTATAAACTCCTGCTTTTTTTATTAGGATTGTGGTATCTAGCCAAACATGATACTTCTCCATTAATATCTTGAATAAGTAAACTATTTGACAGAATTTGTATTGTATTAAATTTATCATATTGCTTACAGGCTGAAATCATCTCTTTTTTCCTGTACTTTCTCACAATGAAAATGTGCCAGTGGAGGTGATAGTACAGCTGTTGTTGACTTGATAACTAAACTGGATAAAATTACAATTAAATGTAATGTATTTATTAGCAAATTACATATTGTGATTTTGTAAATACAACATTTAATGTTTAAAAACATTTAATATAAAATCACAAATTAACACAGATTTAAATATTCATTTGGTTTTGTTTCATTTATTTTTATGGCATAGAATGGTAATAGTGACATACTGCATTGGAGAATGCACTGCTTCAATCACCACAAGAGGTAAGTGTCCTTAGAGGAGTAGCAACAAGGTAATAGTTCTTTTCTTTTTTCTTTTTTTTTTTTTGAACATTCATGCAGTGTTATCATTATTGATTTTGGTTAATTACCACTGCAACTTCCATCTCCTTGTGTGTCTAACATGTTAATTATTTCACAGCCAGCAAGTGGTGTGTGGAGCAGTTAACAAGTTATGTGGGACAAGTTATTGAAGGCTGAATCTCCAGAGGACAGAAATGATGCTCTGGAACCCTCCAGTTTTTCTTTTACTCAGATGTAGGACATGCATATGCTCCTTGAACCTTTTGACATAATGACTTGCAGTTTTCTACTGTATATTTAAAGTACAGTTATAAAAATGGGTCAGTCTTGATTTTGGGATTGTATTTTTATTGGTAAACAATGAAAATGTATTTACTTTTATTGTTATTTTTTTATATATTGTACTATTATTATGTCTATCTATTGGCATTATTTTATTTTTTCAGTAATACAAATTGTTAATAGTTGTAAATTATCCCATTGTAAAATAGGTTTAAAATGAAACTAGAATAAAAATGTAGCCACGGGGGCGATTATCAGGTTCCAAGTACCACTGCCTCATGTAAATGATAGAGTGATACTTCATCGAAGTAATAATCTATGTACTATATTAAGATATACTATAATATTGTCATAAGATAATATATTGTCAAACAATATTGTCTCTTTGTTTTAATTGGACAGCAATGTCTACTAACTTGATAAATGATTTCAGTATCATTAAGATTTATAAAAATTAAGACAAGAATCATCTCTATGTATTGTGGAGATCACAGATTTCTTTGAAAACTAATTAAATAAAGCTTTATTAAACTATGAAACTATAATGAATTTCTTTGCTTTTTTTGCTTTTTTTCTTTACTACAAGTCAATCTTTCGAGCCATTTATACAGATTTTAAACTGAGATCTAAAAGGGGTTGTTTTCCTATGGCTCTCTTTGGTGGACAACATTAGTATTATAGCCTTCATCTCATTTTCTAGTGTTTACGAATGCTGAAGAATAAAATTTATTATAATCCCGCAATACAGACACAAGCAGCAACAAAATCTCATAAAACGTTTCGGTCTCATTACAGTACTAAAGTACTTTAAATAATTTAGCCATTTATTGGCTATATACAGCTTATTGGCCTCGTTGGCAATTTTTTTTTTTTTTTTTTTTTTTTTTTTTTTTTACATTTATTTGTGTCGAGTATAAGTGATGTCACTGGCAAAGAAAGTGCAGGTCACTGAGAGTACAAATCTGATAATGCAAGTCTGCAGCAGGTATTTCTACTTGGTAGTTGGCATACTACACTGTGGCACAGTTGGTTTCACTTTATTTTGATGGTCCCTTTAACACATTCTGTTGACTATAAGTAACGTTGCACCTACATATGGTACATATGTTGACATAACTCTCAATAGAGTGTTAGTAGAGCATTAGTAGGGTTAGAGTTAGATTAAGTTGACGTACTTGCAAAGTTACTTATAGTCAGTAGAATGTCTGCTGGGAGAGCATCACATTAAAGAGTCAGGAGATATTAATCAGACAGTCTAACAGGGGCGGTTCTAGACCCTTTTTAGGTCATCCCAGCCCCCCTATTTGTCATCTCAGCCCCCCTAAAACTATAATCAGCTATCTGAATGATCAGGCCAGTGCTGCTTCCTCAAGAAAGTTTATTATTCTCACTCGTTTATCGATCTCCAATGTGGTACTCACGCGTTGTGGTAGATCCTGTGCGCACACACATTTGAATGAAGCGCGCACACACTGAGATGCACCTTCCCCAGACCCCTAAACCTAACCATTGCGTTTCATAAGCACGCCAAAGTTAGTTCCCTTTCAAGGGAACTTCGAACTGCATCCTCTAGGGGTCGCTATGGGGAACACCGTCAGCGTGATCTGTGTCTGAAGCATACATACAAAAACACCACATGTTGGCCGGCGACAGCCTATGACGTCACTACCAGCCCGACCACAGTATAAAGGGGCGCCGGGAAAATACGTCATCCTCTTCTTCGTCTTCAAGTGACTGTTTTGTTTGAAGCGTGCATTCTACACGGTAAGAACGATTTTCTTCTGTTATCATGGCGAGCACTAGCAAGGCATTTAAGAGATGTGTGGATCTGTGTCCTCGTTATTTGACACCTGATGACACACACGAACTTTGCGTCTTTTGTTTGGGTGAGGAGCACGCACGCGATGTCCTCGAGGGGGCAATCTGCGTGCACTGTGAGCGTTTTTCGATGAAAAAGCTCCGCTCTCGTCTGTCTCTCTTTTCGGGAAAGGAGGGACAGCCGTCTGCCCCCCGCAGTTCAGGACCGGCCGTTGCCGAGGCACGGAGGAGAATGAGCTCGTGGGGCTCGCAGGCAGATCTCGCCGATGAGTTAGAGAGGGGGCTTTCCCTCTCACGCTCGTCGGTCCCGAACGAGGGCGAGCCGCTAGATGATGATGACGCGATCTCGCTGACATCTGATCCAGCGGCTAGTGCTCTGCTGGACTCTGCCCAGGAAGAGCAGGAGATGGCTGAGGGCGAAGAAGTTGAGACTGAGCCCTCTCAATCCTCCTGCCCTGCGTATGATGAGCTGTTGGAGGTTATGGAACGCGCCACGGCGAGGCTTGACTTGCCGTGGAAGCAGGCCAAAATGGTAGCACCACGGGGGCGTCTCGATGAGCGTTATCTCTCTGGCCATAGCCCCCCAGCTCGAGTGAGCCTTCCATTCCTTCCTGATCTCCATACGGAGGTTGAGAGGGAGTGGAAAAAGCCGTTTTCCTCTCGTATTCATAGATTCCAGCATACTAGTTATGCTAATATTGAGGGGTTGCGTGAAAATGGCTATGAACGGATGCCCCCTATAGAAGAGATCTCTCTAAGGGCGAGACATCCTCTCTTAAGGCTCCTTCCTTGCCATCTAAGCCCCTTCAGGATACATCTCGCTTAAATGGCAAGGCATACGCAGCAGCAGGTCAGGCTGTCGCTTCTTGCACACTATGGCGGTGCTTCAGGCGTACCAGGCTGATCTGCTGAAAGACCTGGATAAGGGTTAGGGCTTGTCACCCGACGAGTTGGCTGAACTACGCCGCACCACAGATTTGGCTCTCCGTGCCACTAAGCAGGCCGCCACTGCTATGGGCAGGTCTATGGCGGCCATGGTGGTAACGGAGAGACATCTGTGGGTGAACCTGGCAGATATTGGGAAGAAAGAGAAGTGCTTTCTTCTCGATGCTCCAGTTTCGCCTTCCGAGCTTTTCGGTACCTCTGTCGAGACGGTGGTCGAGAAGTTTAGGGAGGCGAAGGCGCGTTCAGCAGCCTTCAAAACCTTCATTCCAAGAAGGTCCAGGTCTGAGCCCGAACAACGCAGGGGTCCTGGCCCATCTTGGTCTGAGGGTCAGAGATGGGTGCAGAAGGCTAGTGTCGTGACTCGTGCCCCTCCCCCGCCTGCGGGTAGGTCTAGAGGGAGGCGCGGGTCAGAGAGAGGTAGGCAAGACCTGAGGGAGGTGATCCAGACGAGGTGTTCGCAACGCTCTCGTCCAGACCAGAGTAAAAATTAAACATCTACTCCCTTCCCTCAGGGGGCCTGTACATCTGCCCTCATCTTCCCCTCTCTAAATCCCCTGCAACCACCGTTTACTCCACCTGACCGAGGTTAGGTGAGAACCTCTTGCGCTCACATTGCAGTCTCTATGCTGGACCTATGATGTTTTGGCTAAGTTCTGTGTTTCATAGAAACTACCTTACTGATGGTCCAGACCCGAGGCCTCTTCGGACTTCGCCTCCGGGACTGTTTTTATGCGCAGGAACCATGGATGGGTGAGTACGATCCATTTTCTATCAGTTCGATGGTTTTAAAGCCTACTACTAGCCATTCTTTGCAGTATGTCTGGGGCCTGTCGTTGTGTGTTTTTCACCTTTAGGACTAGGACACTCGGACGGCCACCTCTTGCTATCAACTCATTGCAGTTAGGACTGCACTCATAGATACTAGACCCAGGCTAGGATGATAGCCCTGTTCTCGGCTTTCATGTGGCCAAGTTGTAGGTTTCTGTGGGAGCCTCCCTGGTCATCAGGTCCCCAAGTCAGCACTGCAACTTCAGGATTGTATCACACTGCCCTTATGGTGAACCAGTATATCACCCCTCTATTTGAGTGGGCTTGAGTACACTCTTCCTGAGGCATGAGTGATAAGTTCTTGTGTGGGTCCTCAGTGTTTTGGTTCTGAGGAGCAGCATTTTCTTTGCGTATCTGGGCCCCACTGTCTCTAGAAACAAGGCCCGGGGGTGCCGCTGCTCGCTACGCAGCTACATTGAGTTGTTTGACTCATCTCTACCGGAATGTCTGATCCCCCTTCGAGCTGAATCCCATTTCTCCTGAGATGCATAGCTGTCTGAGGATATCTATGTGCTAGCTCAGGGACTGCTCCCCTTCCTGGGGGTTTTAAGTAACGCTCTCCCTGAGCCCTTGAGTACACCCCCTCTACTAGGTTCTCTATTCAGTAGCAACCTCAGCCTGTTTCTGCTACCCAGAGCTCTGTGATTCAGCAGCCTCGGGTTGTTAGGCCTCTCTTTGCCTCCCTGTTAGGTTGCTTTCCTTGTTGGTCAAGCCAGCATTGCTCCCCTCACCACAGAGGGCATGCCGCTCCCTCCTGAGTGTCTGAGTTCCCTCTCATTCTGAGAATTGAGTTCTCCGCTCCCCAGAGCTCTGTCTTTTGGCAACCTTAGGTTGCTAGGCCTTTTTATGCCTCGCTCTTAGGTTGCTCTCCTTGTTGGTTGAGTTAGCATTGCTCCCCTCACTATGAGGGTCACCTATGAGCATGCCGCCCCCTTCTGAGCGTCTGAGTTCCCTCTCATTCTGAGAGATGAGTTCTCCACTCTCCAGAGCTGTCATTTAGCAGCCTCAGGTTGTTTGGCCTATCTATGCCTCCCTGTTAGGTTGCTATCCTTGTTGGTGGAGCTAGCATTGCTCCCCTCTCCATAGAGGGTCACCTATGAGCATGCCGCTCCCTTCTGAGCGTCTGAGTTCCCTCTCATGCTGAGAGTTCGGTTCTCCGCTCTCCAGAGCTATGTTTGTTGGTCGAGCTAGCATTGCTCCCCTCACCATAGAGGGTCACCTATGAGCATGCCGCTCTGTTCTGAGCATCTGAGTTCCCTCTCGTGCTGAGCGTTAAGTTCTCCGCTCTCCAGTGCTCTGTGACCATATGCTCTCCTTGTTGGTCGAGCTGGCGTTGCTCCCCTCACTATTGAGGGTCACCTATGAGCATGCCGCTCCCTTCTGAGCGTCTGAGTTCCCTCTCAGGCTGAGAGTTAGGTTCTCCACTCTCCAGAGCCATGTTTGTTGGTCGAGCTAGCATTGCTCCCCTCACCATAGAGGGTCACCTATAAGCATGCCGCTCCCTTCTGAGCATCTGAGTTCCCTCCCATGCTGAGAGTTGGGTTCTCCGCTCCCCCAGAGCTCTGTCATCAGCAGCCTCACGTTGTTAGGCCTCTCTTGCCTCCCTGTGGGGTTGCTCTCCTTGTTGGTAGAGCTAGCATTGCTCCCCTCATCATAGAGGGTTACCTATGAGCATGCCGCTCCCTTCTGAGCGTCTGAGTTCCCTCTCATGCTGAGAGTTAGGTTTTTCACTCCCCCAGAGCTCTGTGGCCCTATGTTCTCTAGAACCCTAGAACGGCGTTTACAATCCATGTTATGGTAAGTACGCACGCTAGTCTCTGTGTACTTTCTGAAAGTCACGTTGTGGTAAGATCGCACACCAAGTGTTTTCCGGTCTTTCTAAAATCCTGTATGGTATGGGTTACGCGCTGTGGCTTCGTGCCCTTTCTTTGAGTCGGTCAGGCCCCGGTTTCACCTTGGCCCCACTCTATGTATCCTTAGTGATACTGACTTGAACAGGGTGTTGCTACCAAGGATCTGTTGAGACAGTTCCTTCAGCGTACTCATGCAGAGCAAGCAGTAGCCCCTGGGTGACAGGCCAAGACCTAGTTACTATCCTAGGCGCTTGGTCGTATCCCCTTAAAGGAATCTCTGCTTCTGATTCCAAGCCTTTGAGCTCTACCCTGGGTCCAGGAGTCCCAGCTCCTAACAGGTAAGTTCTGGGGTATGCAGCTCAGGTTTTTGGCCGAAGGGGATAATGTCACTGACAGCCGTCCACCCGTCCCAGGGGCAACTCCCTTAGCCAGGTAGAGTTGGTACTTAGTGCTCGCCTTTTGTGCCTGGCTTTGCACTCCCCTCAGCATGGCGGCGTGGGTATTACGTTCCCCATAGCGACCCCTAGAGGACGCAGTTCGAAGTTCCCTTGAAAGCAAACATCTCAGGTTACATATGTAACCATGGTTCCCTGAGTAGGGAACGAGACACTGCGTCCTCTAGGCTTTGTGCCATGTTTCGGACGCAAGCTTCAGACGAAGAAGTGGATGACATATTTTCCCGGCGCCCCTTTGTACTGTGGTCGCGCCGGTAGTGACGTCATAGGCTGTCGCCGGCCAACATGTGGTGTTTTCGTATGTATGCTTCAGACACAGGTCATGCTGACGGTGTTCCCCATAGCGACCCCTAGAGGACGCAGTGTCTCGTTCCCTACTCAGGGAACCATGGTTACATATGTAACCTGAGACGTTTCTGTGTATAAATAGCACACAAAATAGAAATAGAAAATCGTGCCATTGAAACACACTTTCATGAGATCGGGTAATTCACTTTCGCATCTTCTCGAACAAATAAGCAATACACACAATATTATGTCACAATGGCTGTCTTGACGAGTATTCAAGTTTATTTAAGACGTAATCACAATCGGTTAAATAAATATAAACAGTTAAAGGGGTCATATGATGCAATTTCAAGTTTCCCTTTCTCTTTGGAGTGTTACAAGCTGTTTGTGCATAGATAAGATCCCTAAAGTTGCAAAAACTAAAGTCTCAAACCCAAAGAGATATTCTTTATAAAAGTTAAGACTCATCCACACCCCCCTAAAATGGCTCATTTAAACACGCCCCCACATGTCTACGTCACGGTGTGGGAAGATTTGCATAACACCGCCCAAACGTACACGCAATGAAAGAAGGCGTAACTTTTATTCTCGCTGTAGTATTGTTGTTGCCGACGTCATGTCATGGAGACGCCGTGTGTTTCATTGTGAAAGCGAAAGTACTTTGTCTGGCCTTCCAAATGAAGTACACAACTAGAAATCAGTGGTTACGTTATATTTACAACACTGCTCCAGAACAGTACAACGCAAATATTCGAGTGTGTGCAGTGCATTTTACGGAGGACTATTTCCTGATCCTGGGAGAGAGTAACCTACAATGTGAATGGCTGTGAACAGCAATTCCAGCTTCGCAAGGACAGTCTGGTGCTTCTGACTCACAGCCTGTAAGTACGTTTCGATATTTAAAGAATTTGCTACTGAATATTCAAACGCGAGTTTTGAGCTGTGTAGAGTAGTGCTTGTTTGGCGTTTCTACGATCACAAATGCAGACATGGTGTTATGTTTACGCGGTGCAGTGCCGTATGAGTCATTATAATCAGTAATTATGTCCTCACTGAATGCAACAAATTCGTTGTTTATAGCAGGTTTTATTGTTTTCGTTTTGTCGCGCCAGGACGATAGACTGTAAAAAGGCTGGGACACAGGCATCACAACATGGGAAGGGGCGTAACATTTTCGTCTCACGCTTGAGGTATTCGGCCAATCACAACGCACAGGTTAGCTGGCCAATCAGAGCACGCCTCGCTTCTCAGAACAATGAGCTTTGTAAAAATCGGCATGTTTCAGAAGAGGAGCAACAATAATGTACAGTATGTGGAAAATAATGTGTTTTTTGAACCACGAACCGCGTAAACACATTGCAGTACACCAAATGTTAAAATAATGTTCTTTTTAGCAACATCATATGACCCCTTTAAGAAAATATTGTATGTGTGTCAGTATAACGGATCCATACATTTCTTATATTAGGCTTATAGGCCTAATGTTAATCCAACAACAAAAGAAAAACATGAGAATCACTCACTGCTTTTAACTAAGTAAATTCTGTAACTTTAATAGGTAACTGTGTCAATTGACTTCATACAGTAATACAGTTTTCATAAGCACAATAAAATACTGTTTATTTAGGTAATATGTATCATTGTATCTAATGGTCTCTCTGAGGGCTAAGCCCCCCTAAATATGAAATCCTAGAACCGCCCCTGCAGTTTACTAATACTCTAATGAGAATTAGTTGACATGTAGGTGCAAAGTGACTTATTGTCAACAGAATGTTCAAAAGGGACCATCAAAATAAAGTGTTACCGCACTTTAGGATGGTTTCATTTGTGCTTCTATAGAAATTCAGAAGCAATTTCTGTAGGAATTGTGCCTGTTTCAGCTTCCCAAGGAGAAGGAGTCTTTAGGGCTTTTCACACTTGAAATAGTTCACCCTGGGTCATTTTAAAGTGTCATGAAACCCTAAAACACATTTTTTGAGATGTTAACATATATGAACAGGTTGCACATTAGTGAAAACAACAATAGCACTCATTATGTCTATTATTAAGGGAAAAGTGTTTTTTTCCCCCCTTATTTTTTAGAGCAATTTCGTTCTTCCAGTTCAAAAAGCAAAGTTGAACCTATGCGTTAATTCGTAGTAGTGATTTGCTGCAATAGCTAATGAGTACATGCCTGCATCATTAGTTTTCCGTGCTTTTCTCAGTATTATTCATGAGGATGAACTCTTATGATCCAATCACTGTGCTGTATTATGCATGAGGTTGTATTACAGCAGAGAATTCAAATCTCAAGAAAGAGCTTCCGCACTATCAGTTCATCTCTGTAAATATGACCGAAACAATATTTAATATAACAACACGTGGAGCGCGCATGAGAGCGGTTTCTGCGCTGAACGCCGCAATGAGTTTAACAACACTCGCTGCGCAGATCATAGTTCATATCCGGACTACAGCAAGTGTGTTTCAAGTTTTTTTGAGTATATTTCATTTTCTCTCGTGCTCAGCACTGTGTTCACGCACATATCATGTCTTCTTCAAATGAAATATGCGCAAATAATGGCGCTGAGCGGTACGTTGTTATTGTGATACACAGCAAACAATAAGACCGAAAATTCAAAGAAGAGTAAACAAAAAGTAACTATCCCTTTATTCTTTCTGTTTTAAATATATTTTTATATTCATTTGTCTGTATAATGAGTGTGTCGTAAGTCTGTGTTTTATCGGGTGTTTTCTCCCCTCTACTTTTCCACAGCTTTACATGCCCATTTCTGGAGTCTTTTTCAGATTGAAGGTGTGAAAGACCAGTGCTGAACCAAGGGGTTTCATGACACTTTAAACCCTGGGTAAAAGGAATCCTGGGTTACTTTGCTTCACGTTTCACGCTAATATAATTTACCCAGGGTTAAAAGTTAATCCTGGGTATTCATAAACTGCCGTTTCACACTGCACATTCCTAAACCCCAGATTAAAGTATATATTTGCTGTGTCAGTGTCATTGATTGGACGAATGCAGCGCACAAACTCATGACCTAGCACTGTGCACATTATATATTGACCACTGTACTATCAGGTTTTTCCTAAATGGACTTTTTGGACTATAAATGTACTCTTCTTCACTCTAAATCAGGGGTTTTCAAACTGTGGGGCAGAGTGGGACAAGGTGGGTCGCACAAAGTTACTTGGCTCCAGCTAAATTTGCATTTCAATGACACACACACAGTTCAGTCTAGTGCTGCACGATATACGATCATTAATTATGAATTGCGATATTGCTTAGTGCGATATTCGAAACTCAAAGGCCGCGATTTAAAACATGAGTTGCATGTTTTGAAGCGCGGGTGCGCACAAGTTGCAATATCAATGAGGGTCTCAGATCGACGGTTCATTATTAAGCGGCTCAGTCCGCATTATTAATGAGAAGAAACTCGCTCACTTCACTGCGCTGTGTTCTGCATGAGATTGCATACACCGAAAAATTCAAATGTTACGAAAACTGTTTCAGGTAAGTTCGTTCAGTTCTATCGTCTGTTTGAACTCGGCACTATCTTTCTGAGAGATATAAAGAGTTTGTTGTTTTTGTTCCGTCATATGCATTTGGCTACCAATAAGGAAACGGTCTGTATAAACATTTCACATATGGTCTGGGCGGGGCAAAAAAAAAGTGGATTTAATTCTAACACTACATGATTTTAACATTTCCACACGCTAGCATAACAAAATTTAAAACATTTCTTATTATTTCCTTGCCATATCATCACTATGTAGAGAAAAAAAAAATGTGCCAAAGTTCAAAAGTCTTTTGAAGATATTGCTGAACATTTAACCATTGCAAAAGTAAATTTCTGGCTGAAGTAAATTTGTCATCTCGGTTTTTATTGTTTATTTAAAATGAGAAACATCTGTTTATTATTATTACAATTATTTCACAATTATTTTAATCTCCAAACTGTTTTAGATAGTTCTGCTATGCTTGTTTTGCTTTGATGAAAAATAAAAATAAAAAAGTGATGGGTTGTTCTCCGCCCTGCCCTACACACACGGAAGGATCATGAATGCATTTTCTTCGGTCAACCCCATGATGAGTTTAACAACACTCGCAGCGCGGATTACAGTATAGCCGTGCAGAAGTGAGCATGTTTCAGTTTTTATGGATATATTTCATAGAGTCTGTAAATGAAGAATATTAGTAGTGAAATTTTACAGTGTACTATGAAATAAAATGGTTATTTTTCTTAATTTCCGCTATATTAAACTTTTAATTAAGAATAAGCTTACAGTAATGTCAATTTTATTTATTTTTTTTTTCTCAAATATTTTGGTGGGTCTCGAAATAGATTATACTTGTCTAGGTGTGTCGTGGAATGGAAAAGTTTGGGAACCCCTGCTCTAAATGATGCATTTTTAGTCAAAATTTAGCATTTTCCCTTAAAAGCTGAAACGAGTGTTTCTATAGGCCTAGTGCGCAGTGTTTCTGTGGCTGTTGTAAAGGTCGTGCTTCTACTGACTAATCAGCACATACTACATAATCAGCATAAGTTCACCTGGTGATGTTAAAGAACCAGAAATGACTCTCCACCCGGTGTCTTAATAAATGGAGCAACTTACTCCTTTTGAGTATTGTAGCGGGCAAAAACTGGTTAGGGTTAGGGTTTACATTGGGCAATATGGCGTCATCATTTGACAGTGGATTGTTGGTTTTGTAGTCCAAATAATACCTTGATGCCTTTCCGTATACTATGGGGATTGTTGTTATTGAAGTTGCTGTTCAATACGCTGTTTGTATTTACTCTAAGCTGTGACACTGCCAAATAAGGGACGTTTTAACTGCTCTGCATGTAATAGTACATTTTGCGTATGCAAATCCTTCTGACATTGTTATTTAAATACATAAATAAATAAGTATCAGCTGTATACAAAGTGACCAACATTTGGTTTTCAACCAGTGAAAATGGATATAATTCAACAGTCTGAATATGGGGCCTCATTGAGGTCCCCATATCTCTGGGACTGAATGATACAGGGCCTTGCAAATAAAGATTCCAAAAGAAAAGTTTATTAAGAACTAGAATCTAAAATTATATTGCAATATCTTTAATACTTCTTGAGTTATAGCCACACAAACTTTGGAAAAAAGAATACTTATGGCACTCAGACAGGTATGTTCAATGCAGTTGTCCTGACAGAAGGAAACAAGATACATCTCTAGTTTTCACATTATTTGTTCTTCAGGCATTCCTCTTTAAAAGAAAGGAATTATCATATTTTTGCAAAGTGACCCACATTTGGTTTTTGACCACTGAAAATGTGTACAATTTATTGATTTACTCCTGGAGCCATATTGCAATTCCATTATCTCTGGAACTGAACCATATAAGGCCATAAAAATGAAGATGATAAAAAACAAGTTTGTTAAGACCCAATATCTAAAAGGGCATTAAGATATGTTTAATACTTTTTGAGTTACAGGCCTGCAAACTTTGGAGAAAAAAAAACTCGAAAAGTGCTCTTTCTCCATTTTTGAATGGTCACCACTAGCACATAATGCAACAAAGATTGCTAAATTCAACAGATTTTACTAATACACCAACCAATCTCTGTGTAAAAGCAACATTTATGATGCTGCCATCTTTAAGTAATTTTTACCCCCCTGTAATTTGGCTTGAGTCTCAGGTGAAAATTGCCATTTTGAACCCCCTCTACAAAAAAGTGGATTACTTAGTAAATATTCATCCACGACATTTAATATTTTGGCTTTCATCACTATACATGTTTGAATAAATATTAGCAAAATCAAAAATTTGAGCTGGGGATCTCTGATTGTGTTGACATGGAATGACCTTATTGGGAAACTGGGAAATAATTTTGATACCACAGTTTCCGAGTTGGGTGGGTCATAAACTTTAAACATGGAGGGGACAATGATTGCTGCTGTCAGTGCTATTCTCACAACAACTACATCACTTTGCCTTGCCGCTAAAGTAGTGTATTTATAGGCTATATATGAATGATCATTTGAAGCATATTGTATGTTTTATAAACAGTGAAATAAGCATGTATTTGTCCTAAATTGCAGAATTGTCAGAAAACTCACTTATCTAGCACGGTTAATGTTTATATGATTGTCAACCAATGGGATGCTACATTTTATTCTTTCCAACAATGAATGCGACAAGCTTGTAATCACGACTTCATAAGTGGGAAAGAAATATTCCAATAGCACATGAAGGCAGCATAAGTTTAGGGCCTGAAAAACCAAACGGGACTCAGGTCAATGTAAACCGCTGCCTGGATTGTGAAGTACCTTGTTTTGAACACTTGCCATTCCAGGACTACTTTTTCACAGTTTCACTTTAGATTATTGCACATTGGATTGTATATACACAGGTGGACACATTGGACTATCAACATGCATAGTTTCTTATGGACTATTGTGGGGTATAGAATTGATGGACCCTATGCTGTTTTTAATAGTCTAAGGCAAGGAGTCACCAGACTCAGTCCTGGAGGGCCGGTGTCCTGCAGAGTTTAGCTCCAACTTGCCTCAACACACCTGTCTGGAAGTTTCAAGTATAAGTTTTTAAGTATTTAAACTAAAGGTTGCTGGAATCGATATTGTGTTCCTTACAACTTACCAAAGATCCAGTGGTCCATGGATATTGATATGCAGCCAGGAATTGTGTTTCCTGACATTTATACGTGCCTGATTTCGACGCCGGGGAAATACATATAGCAAATTTGCATGTGAATGCATTTGTAAATACAAAATAGGTTGGTCTAAATCTGGGTGATCACTTTTATTAATGTTTATATATATATATATATATTCTATCTATCTATCTCTCGCTCGCACGCACGCACGCACGCACGCGATAGAGCCCAACTAAAGCAAACACTGTTCTCCATGATGGTGGCATCATTTTAACCAATAAAACATCAACATCTGATCGGCTGTAATTCTCAATAACAGCAGGTGTTCATCACTAATGCACAATCATCATTTAATTAGTCACTTAATTATCTCATTAACTTTAACTCTTTGAGGACTTGGGATTTGACTTGAGACTTGCTTGTAACTTGAAAGGAATGACTTGGTTCCTCCTCTGGTGAAATCAGCTGCTGAGTTCATGGGTGGAATAAACATATGGCAGGACTTTTACTCTTTGTCCCCTGGACTTTACACCTCTGTTTGTTGCTATGACACACACTATAGTACTATTCAACATTATGCAACAAATACTGTATACTGCGTGACAAAGGCATATATAATGTAATCTACTGCAAATATCCACTGTCTCTTCATCAATTATTAATAAGGTAAAAAAAAAAAAAAAAACACAGAGGCCTCAGAGATTTTTGAGGGACCAACATTGGTTTTAACAATTTCAGTTACTGCACACAGGTTTACGTTTAGATAGAGAGAGAGAAAAAAATTAAAAACTTAGTTTTCACCTTTTTTTTTTTTAATTATGAGGAGATAAAATTAGTAAAAAGTAAGAAACCTAAAAATTATATTTTGAGTTAATTTTGAGTTAGCTAAACTATTTCATACCTTAAAGTCATAACTGCTTTTTTAGGGTGAGTTTTCAGAGGTGTCAGATGTCAGAGGTCACCACAAGAAACCAAGACATGCTGTGTATTTTGAGTTATTTGAGTTCCCTCTCAAGGAAACTGTGTCATGGTGTTGATGCTATGGAAACACCTCCAGCGGGACTAGTGTCTGAAGCACGTGTGAAAAGATGCCAATTTCACTGGCTGACAACAGTCATATAATGGACTGTGATGTGTCATCAAGACCACAAAAGAGTACCTACGTCATGGAATCCCCAGCTTCTTTGTCTTCAAGAAGCTGTTTGTTTGACTGCGTGTAAAACATTGTTTGTCATATTGTCTATTTTTGTTTTTAAATACTTGGCATGTCCTTGTTTTATTACGGCTAATGACATGTATGAGGGAGCTGGCTGTGCACCCTTTGCACTTTTTGCATTGAGGAAGGTCTGCTCCAGCATTTACATAGATACATAAATAACCCTGAGACATTTGTTTAGTTGTAGCTGCGTCTATAAACAAGCATTACTGTAAACAACAAAAAGAACAGCATTCCTGCCTGTGAATCATTTGTGATAAGGTGATAAAATATGTATGGAAGTGTCCGTCCATTACAGGCCAGATACAAGTTATTACAAGTTGGCCAGATGTGGTAGCTAATATTTAAAAATAACATGGAAACATGTACTTCTTCTTCAAGAAAGCCTCTGACAGCTGTGCAACACCGCAGCTTCCCTTTGGATTAAGTGATGGTTTTGCCAAATTAAATGATACAAAGATTATCACAAGGTAAGATTTGGAAATATTGTTATTGCTGTTCATGTGTATAACAGCAGTGTATATAATATGTAGAGTATATAATAATCCTGGCTTGATGTATTTAGAGATTAATTTTTGTGATATTTGCTGCTGTAGCACATGTTGATAGGGAATGAATGAATGGATGAGGAATGGACAGAAACATGTGGTCTTTGATGATGTCATATGGGGTGCTAAAGAGAGACCATAATCGAGAAAGGCATACCAAAATGACTTCTGTTTTCTCTGTCTTCAAGTCAACTCTCGATTCAGTTGTTCACGAGTTCAAGTCAAGTTGCAAGTAATTTATATTTATTATATATATATATATATATATATTTTTTTTTTTTTTTTTTTTTTTGCAGATGAGAGTGTGTTTCATCATATACTATATTCAATTATGAAAGAAAAAAGGGTCATTCAAAATTAAATTAATGAATATGACATGCTTTTGATGGAAGTAAACACTGCACATAGAACTTTTTATGAACCAGTCAAAATGGCTTTTTGTTAGTGGTGCAACAGATCACAAAACTCACGGTTTGGATCATACTATGGATCCCCCTGCTATGTTGTAAAATATTACATATGATCTGGGATTATTAGAAGAAACTGTACCATTCGTCATCTTGTTTGGAGGGACAATATAAATACTTATGTTTCACGTCTTTAAGTCCATTCATTATTTGTTGCGTGCCTGACATCCAATAATCGCAATAAGTTTTGGGCTGTTACTTTTAATCAGAAATGAAGTATCAGCTTTCAAATTCTGTCAATTTTATCACAAAATACAAACTATAAATGTGGTTTTGATGCTCTTTAGTGTGGTGTTCGCTGTTGCACCTCAGTTCAAGTGGCACATGAACCGATCATCTGTTCCTCTTTGTTACTAGTTACAGCAAAAATAAACATGAATGAACATCAGAAAAGTGTTGAAATAAACAGAACAACGTGCTGAAATGTATGTAATCACTCAATCTGTTTTTCAACCACAGAAAGACATCAGTAAAACACATGAACAATCTCAAGTAAAGTCAAATTTACATCAGGAAAGACATTCATTGTACATAAACTCGATAGTCAGGTAGAAAAAAAAAGAGAGAAAAGCGTTGTATTACATTCATTATATTTTACTTAACCTGTTGCCTTCATTTTTAATGTTTGTTTAAAGAAATCTGTCATGAGAATGTGCAGGGAGACTTCAGATATAAAAATGTGGACTTGTTAGGAAATGTTTACTCAATGAAATCATTGCATTGTGGCTTTACAAAACCCAGCCTAGGGCTTACACTCAACTTTTTTATGTTTAGGTGGTGAAACCGGCCCAAAAAGTTGTATTACTTTTTATAACATTTATAAATCATTTGTTCTGTGTAGAGTTTTTGCATTGCAGTATTACAGTATTGTATTGAACCTATTAGCTGGAGGCAGGTTAGAATCCATGTTGCTGAGGAACTAGTTATCAAAGACAACCGAAGGCAAACAATCCAAAGTGGCAGGCAAAGACGTATTTGAAGTCCAGGCAGGATTCGAGACACAGAGAGGCAGGCAAACGTAATCCAAATGATAGACAAAAGGGATAATTCCAATAAACAGGCAAAACATCGACACACTAGAAGACAGACAATGGCAATAGGAAATGCTCAGTAAACTAACAATACTTCGTAACATGTTCAATGAAGCACATTGCTTACAAAACTACAAACAGGAAGTGCCACGAAAAATTCATGTAGCACTTCCTCTGTTGGAGTGATGAATGGCTTGTGAGCTGAGGTATTAAAAGTATATTATCTGTACAAATATATTATGTATTATGTTTACTTGGTTGTAGCTTCTGTTCTACAAAACATTGCACATTGGAGTTTAATCGCAACCGTTCACACAAATACATGGTTAAGGCCACACATAATATAGAAATAAACATAAAAAAGGACCTTAAGATAAATACTTTTGGACTTACAAAAATTTAAACAGTTACGCTTTATTTTAAGGTGTCCTTGTTACAGTGTACATTTATGTACTGAGTAATATTAATTAACTACATGTACTTACTATATGGTTACACAGTAAAATCCTGAGTGTTAAATTAACACCGCTTGGAGCATGTATGGTCCCACTCTAAACGAGTGTTAAAGTAACACTGAAGCAGTGTTAAAGTTAATGAGATAATTATGTGATTAATTAAGTGCTGATTGAGCATTAGTGATGAACATCTGCTGTTAACAAGCAGAATCACTGAAGAAAAGAGAAACACAAGAACTACAACTGACTTCAGCCACAGCCTTAGATGAAATCAACTGAAATAAAAGACATTAAATCTCTCAAGATTTCAGTAGAAGATAATTAAACAACTCCACAAACAACATTACCAGCTTCATGCATCACTAACCAGTTAGACTTTATTTATGGAGTATCTAAAACAGAAGTTCTTTATGGAGAATTAAGGTTTAGATGTTTTTTTTTTTTTTTTCAACACCATTTTGGTGAATAGTGCTTGCTTTAGTTGCCTCTTGACCGTTGATTTTGTAAACATAAGTTTCTCTTTGGCTGTTACAATTGTATTTATAAAGCACTTATGGATAAAGCAAGGAACTTATGATAAAATATTTCGTGCGTCTGAGTCAGTGGTTCAAAAGTGTTTGTATTTTATCTATATCTGTAGTGCTTTCATGATTTCTGTATTATTACAGTTCTATGATGTGGGATGACAATGTGAGAAAACTTTATAAATGACCTTTATAAATATGGTTCATAATGAGGTTTTAATTCTGGCACTCATAGACATGAAGAATCAGCATGTGAATCTCAGCAATGGTGACAAAATATTCTGATCATTTTTACATGATTTTTGAACGTCACAAACAAGGCAGTAAAAAGTCACAACAAAAATAAAAGCAAATAGTAAGAATAAAAGAAAATACTAAGATAATGCAGCTGCATAATTTATTCATGTCGCAATGCATGCTGGGAGCCATGGATGAGTTATGTTTGGTGCACCCAGAATGCACTGCAGCATGAATCTTTCTGATGATCATCACCATTGTTGAGATTCAGATGCTGATTCTTGATGTCTGTGTGTCTAAACAGTACAAATGTTCTAAACTGGTGTGCAAAGTGTTTTTAAAGTTTTTCATATTTTATTAAGATGCAGTCGTAATCAATAAACTAAATTATACATTATCACTGATGACATCAGTGAGTCAGGCTATACATGACAGCTACATCATCATCAATAAATGGCCAATACATCCTGAGCACAATTTCTCTTGGTTTTTCTTGCCATAACATAAACAGAGCTACAACAAACAGAGAAAAACTAATGTTAAAAAGTCCAGGGTCAAGAGCCCAACTAAAGCAAACACTTATCTCCACAATGGTGACTTCAAATTGTATTATGTTCAATAAACATTAACATCTAAACCTCCGTTAAGTCTTAATAAGAAATTTTTAGAAGCATGACAAAAAAAGTCAAACTGGTTAGTAATGTGTGAAGTTGGTGATGCTGATGGAGATGATTAATCATCTTCTGCTGAGATCTTGAGAGATTTAATGTCTTTTATTTCAGTTGATTTCATCTAAGGCTGTGACTGAAGTCAGTTGTAGTTCTTGTGTTTCTCTTTCATTCAGTGATTCTGCTTGTTAACAGCAGCTGTTCATCACTAATGCACAATCATCATTTAATTAATCACTTAATTATCTCATTAACTTTAACACTGCTTCAGTGTTACTTTAACACTCTTTTAGAGTGGGACCATATATGCTCCGATCAGTGTTAATTTAACACTCAGGATTTTACTGTGTAGGGTAAGGCTTAGGGTTATTTGTATGTAATTATGCATAATTAATTGTTATTATAATAGTAAGTACATGTAACGTGTAACAAGAACACCTTAAAATAAAGTGATAACTTCATACTCATTTGAAATTGTCCTGTGACATCTTATGACATGCATTTCAAATTAATTTAAATTTTAAACATCCACATTTAGAGTCCACATTCAGTACACCATGTATCTTATGATCGCATATCTTATGACAGTAAACATTTTTACAGAGGGTATTTTATATCTTCTAAGTAGTGATGTGTGCTTTTGAAGGAAAGCTTCGTCAAGCTTCAAAACCTTACACTGTAAAAAATGATTCACTATATTTACTCAATAAAATTGTTTCAAAATATTACAAGCAATAATATTAATTCAACACATTAGATTTAATTAGAATTAATCAAATGAAATTCTTATAAATTAATCATTCAAAGTTAGTAAAATAGCATGAAAAAATTAAGTAAACTTTAAACAAAATTATTGGTTTCATTGGACAAAAAAAAAAAACAACAACAACAACACTATGCTAAAGAATACTATAAGCATCCCAGGCCAGTAGTTGGCGATCAAGAAACAACCCGCAAAAATGTAATATACATGCACGTAACGTCAACTTTTTCACAAATTAACATTTTTGTTGTTTACATGGAGATGATACAGGCATCATGTTTAAAAGCTTGTGTTTTCAGGCCCCCAAAACAGAGTTATTGAAGACACCTGATGTTAACAAAGAATCACTGAAGGAGAAAATCTTAATTTTTAGATTACCATTATGGTGGTCAGTGCTTGCTTTAGTTGGGGTCTTGACCCTTGACTTTTTAACAAAATTTGCTTGGTTGCTGTAACTGAGTTATAGTAGTTAGACAAACCAAGAGAAAAGATGATCAGGTGGTGGTGGTTATGGTTTTACATCATACTTTTTTTTTTAGCCACACGCTGACATCGAGAATCAGGGTATGAATCTCAAGAACGGTGACAAACAGCATATTCAGATAAACAGATCAACTCTGACCATCACAAAACAAGCTACTAAACAAAATCACATAAAAACAGCAAAAATAGAAGAAAATAGTAAGAATAAATACAAGACAATTCAGCTCATAATTTATTCATGCTGCAATGCATGATGGGAGCCATGAATGAGTTTTGATTGGTGGCACCCAGAATGCACTGCTACATGCTTTTTGATGGTCACCGTTGTTGAGGTTCTTACGCTGATTCTTGATGTCTGTGAAAATGCATTATTTATTTATTTTTTTTTAATTAAAGGAGCGGCTAAAAATCTCTTGATTATGCTGAAAATTCCAGACCTTTTCCTGAGCAATCACAGAATGGCAATAATTGACAAGACACACCTAACTCAGAGTTTCAGGTCAAATGTTGATGTCAAAGCATAACCAACAACATTTGAACGCATTTTCTGTTGGTTTGTCCAGCTAGTATAACTCAGTAACAGCAGCCAAACAAAATGTTAAAAAGTCAAGAGCCCAACTAAAGCAAACACTGACCACCGTAATGGTAATCAAAAAATTAAGATTTTCTCCTTCAGCGATTCTGTTTGATAACATCAGTTGTCTTCAATAACTCTGTTTTGGGGATCTGAAAACACAAGCTTTTAAACACAATGCCTGTATCATCTCCCATGTAATCAACAAAAATGTGAATTTGTGAAAAAGTTGACCATGTGGATGCGTATAACGTTTTCGCAGAGTGTTTCTTGATCCCCAACTACTGGCATGCATAACATAGTATTCATTTTTATAGGATTTTTTTTTTTTTTCCAACGAAACCAATATTTTTGTTTGAATTTTACTTAATTTTTTCATGCTATTTTACTCATTTCGAATGGTTAATTGTTAGCATTTCATTTAATTAATTGTAATTAAATGTGTTTAATTAATTAATAAATTGCTTGTAATATTTTGAAACAAATATAGTGAATCATTTTTACAGTGTAGCTAAATCAACTGTTTTCGAACCAGTGATTCTGCCAGAGTCACTGCTGGAGTCACATGATTTTAGTAAACAAGGCTTCATTACATCAGAACATCACAAAATGTTTAGAAATGTCAGTGCCCAGCAGAAAACCATTAAACTAGTGTCTATGATTTTTACCTGATCTCGGATCAGTTTTATAAATTTGTAGACATTTTTAATGAGACAATTGTGTAAATAAAAAGGAAGAGACACTTCATATTTAATGGTATTTGATGATTTGTTAATTGCATTTAATATTACTTTCAATAAAACATTTGCAGTAGATTTGTAAAAGATTTTTTATGCACGTTTTAGCCTGAGTTTTTGTTGCATTTACACAGTTTTGACTACCAGGCGACACCAGTGTGTGGTGTTTCAAGCACTTCTAAACAGTGAAGCACTTTGCTAAGTATGGGAGCATATGTGTAGCAAAATTCAATTTGAAATGTAATATGCAAAATAGCAATGCGATATGTAAAATGGCAATGTATTGCTGTATTTAAATTTACATTTTCCCATTCATATGTGCAACATTTAGTGCAAAATGAAAATTCAATTAGATCATTTAAATTTGACATTTTCTACACTAGTTTTAATATGCAAATTAAAAACATATTTTAAAGATTTATAAGTTGCAGAATTAAAATGAAAATGTATTAACCAAATTGATTAGATATGTTTAACATGTCCAAGCAAAAACTGCAGCAAAATTATCATTTAAATGCTGTTTTTCCTAAATGCATTTAGACTTAGGGGTAGGACACTTGGGATTGCATTTTCATCACGATACCGCGTGATAATTGTAGCAAAATGCAATGAGAGTTTCAAAATGCATTCTGAGCCAAAGGTGCAGCAAAAGGGTAGCAAAATGGTGATTTAAATCTTTTATTTTTCTTAAATACATTGACACTTACATACAGTGGGTACGGAAAGTATTCAGACCCCCTTAAATTTTTCACTCTTTGTTATATTGCAGCCATTTGCTAAAATCATTTAAGTTCATTTTTTTTTCCTCATTAATGTACACACAGTACCCCATATTGACAGAAAAACACAGAATTGTTGACATTTTTTGCAGATTTATTAAAAAAGAAAAACTGAAATATCACATGGTCCTAAGTATTCAGACCCTTTGCTGTGACACTCATATATTTAACTCAGGTGCTGTCCATTTCTTCTGATCATCCTTGAGATGATTCTACACCTTCATTTGAGTCCAGCTGTGTTTGATTATACTGATTGGACTTGATTAGGAAAGCCACACACCTGTCTATATAAGACCTTACAGCTCACAGTGCATGTCAGAGCAAATGAGAATCATGAGGTCAAAGGAACTGCCTGAAGAGCTCAGAGACAGAATTGTGGCAAGGCACAGATCTGGCCAAGGTTACAAAAAAATTTCTGCTGCACTTAAGGTTCCTAAGAGCACAGTGGCCTCCATAATCCTTAAATGGAAGACATTTGGGACAACCAGAACCCTTCCTAGAGCTGGCCGTCCGGCCAAACTGAGCTATCGGGGGAGAAGAGCCTTGGTGAGAGAGGTAAAGAAGAACCCAAAGATCACTGTGGCTGAGCTCCAGAGATGCAGTCGGGAGATGGGAGAAAGTTGTAGAAAGTCAACCATCACTGCAGCCCTCCACCAGTCGGGGCTTTATGGCAGAGTGGCCCGACAGAAGCCTCTCCTCAGTGCAAGACACATGAAAGCCCGCATAAAGGACTCCAAGATGGTGAGAAATAAGATTCTCTGGTCTGATGAGACCAAGATAGAACTTTTTGCCCTTAATTCTAAGCGGTATGTGTGGAGAAAACCAGGCACTGCTCATCACCTGTCCAATACAGTCCCAACAGTGAAGCATGGTGGTGGCAGCATCATGCTGTGGGGGTGTTTTTCAGCTGCAGGGACAGGACGACTGGTTGCAATCGAGGGAAAGATGAATGCGGCCAAGTACAGGGATATCCTGGACGAAAATCTTCTCCAGAGTGCTCAGGACCTCAGACTGGGCCGAAGGTTTACCTTCCAACAAGACAATGACCCTAAGCACACAGCTAAAATAACAAAGGAGTGGCTTCACAACAACTTCGTGACTGTTCTTGAATGGCCCAGCCAGAGCCCTGACTTAAACCCAATTGAGCATCTCTGGAAAGACCTAAAAATGGCTGTCCACCAACGTTTACCATCCAACCTGACAGAACTGGAGAGGATCTGCAAGGAGGAATGGCAGAGGATCCCCAAATCCAGGTGTGAAAAACTAGTTGCATCTTTCCCAAAAAGACTCATGGCTGTATTAGATCAAAAGGGTGCTTCTACTAAATACTGAGCAAAGGGTCTGAATACTTAGGACCATGTGATATTTCAGTTTTTCTTTTTTAATAAATCTGCAAAAATGTCAACAATTCTGTGTTTTTCTGTCAATATGGGGTGCTGTGTGTACATTAATGAGGAAAAAAAATGAACTTAAATGATTTTAGCAAATGGCTGCAATATAACAAAGAGTGAAAAATTTAAGGGGGTCTGAATACTTTCCGTACCCACTGTATATGACTTTTCAATTGCATTTTCATTAAATACCCCGTGATGAATATAGTTTAAGTCACTGTGGATTTGAAAATGCATTCCGAGCCGAGCACGCCCCCTACCTGTCAATCATTACATCAAGGCGAGGCTCGGTAACAGGATGCACAATAGGTCAATATTCACCATTAACCAAACGCTTTTCACCTGCCTCAACATCTCTCACCGTTTACACTCGGATTGATGCACATAAGCAAAGAGACAGTGTTATTCTACACTTATTTACTACTTTACCTTATATTTTATTGCTCTTTTATTTTTAATCTGTAAAATAGCACGTCTTCTGTGGCACCTGAACAGGGACGTGCAGAGAGTTCCTTAGGGGCAGGGGCTCAAATTTAAAAAAAAAAAGAAAAATGAAAAAAACAAGAAAAAAAAAAGGGGCAATGTGAAAAAATAAAAACTTATAGGTCAATAGTTTGGATACATTACTATTGGATAAGTCACTTATGGTCATCAAGCCTGCATTTATTTGATCAAAAATTTTAATATACTTTAAAATACATTTTATGTAATACTGATTTATTAGCAATGTTGGAAACCAGTCATACTTTTTTTCAGGATTCTTTGATGAATAAAAAGTTAAATAAGAACTTTTTCTTTAAAATATTTATTAAAATATTTTATTTATTCAGCATTTATATTTCAATTAAGAAGTGTGATTGCATCATGCATTTAATCAGGGACTAGCCTAAAGTGATCATGTGGTCATAAACCTAAAATGACTAATGAAATGTTTTTACTCACCAATTTCTGTAACTTCTCTTGCTTCCAGCTTATTCCATCTTCCAACCACCCATTCTTTATAATTAGAAAACGTACAGAGTGTTTAAAGATGTTTCTCATAACAGGAAAGTTGGGAATACTAAAAATGTGGTAGGCCTATAATCTCTTTCAGTTATTGATGAGGTACAAAGTGGTGTAAATGCTTAGCTTTAAGAGTAAAGAGGTGAAGGGTGGAGAAGGAAAGATGCTAAATTAGGAGAAATTTGTGCTATATTTCACATTTGTATTTGTGTCAGCATAAGGTTTCTATTTATTTAGTGTTTTGCAGCATTGAGCATTGTAGCCAATTGCAGACATGTTTGTTGAGCATGTGAAATGGCTCATTTTTAAGTCTACTCAATACGGCAGAGTTTGTTCAGTGTGAGCTAGACACGTACCCCCCGCAAATAATTTTGTTATAATCAAAGTATAAACACAATGTAAATAAGAGATTCATTGCACAGTACAAACAGATTTTTTGATTCCTTTTTTTTTTCGCTCATTCAGTGAGCTTGCACTATTTTCATTAATTATAAAGAGAATGATATTTGCATAGTTTCTGTATATAACTTAGCTTTCTGTATATAGTAATTCCATTTTTTATATTATTTTTCATTCTGGTAAGTATACAAATGGCTTAAAACATATGTATAGCTTTTACTAACCACTTGTATTTTTATTTATTTACTTTTTACAAATTTCTTACAAAAAATGTTGCTCACATAGGTACTATTTCAAGTTTCAAGATCTTTATTGTCATATGTAGGCTACTAGGTACAGTGAAATTCTTATTTTGTTATCTTGTCACGAGAAAGATGGGGTGGAAGGGAAACAGACAATAAATCACAAAGACAATTCAAAAGACAATAAAAAAGATAAAAGCAATGCAATAATGGACAAAACAATGAAGCAAAAATAAACAATGACAAAAGTATATGTACTCTATAAATAAGAGATCTGTATGCTGTCATCTCCAGAGTGTAATAATGCAGTGCAGTTAACAATAAAGTGTTGAGTGTCTTTGCAAAATGTGGTGTTTAAAGTGTCCAGCCTTTTCAGTCTACTTCAGTATGAGGTGTGCATATGAAAGTCCAGTAGGTAAAGTGGAGAGTACAACTGAGCAGGGGGCTGATCTTATTCTAATGGTTCAGGTGGGAGTGGAATACAGCATTTTGCTGAATACGGTGTAATGAGACTTTAGCCATTAATATTTTCTAAGTAACTGAAACAAGCACAAATGTCAGAGCATTTTAAAATATCTCCAGGGCCCAAAAACACCTCCAGAGGGTTAATATCTCTGGCCATATAATAAGTGTCAATTACTGTCTTTAAATTGTATTTTTGAGGGTGATCAATGAGTGGTCAGTTTGTGGTCAAGCACTGTTTTTGTGGCTGTAGCAGTGGTGCTTTAAATAAGATAAATTAAGAGAATAAACAGCTCAAAGTTTTTTTGTCAGGAATGTTGTTTCTAGAATCCTTTCACCAGTTATATGATCTTCAATAGACTTTGTAAATACACTTGTCTCTTTTCCTCAGATTGCCAGCTTCTACCTGGAAATAACTTTACAACTGAGTGCAACATTCCAGGAAATTTTATGTGCAGCGATGGTGAATGTATTCCTGGAGGTTGGCAGTGTGACGGCTTTCCAGACTGCTTCGACAAGAGTGACGAGAAGGGGTGCCGTAAGTCTTACCTTCCCTGCACAATAGAGTCCACACAGAGCTGAAAAATTTTAATCTTTATATCAGCCTTGGCTCTCAAAAACATTGCATAAGTAATATGTAGCTCAATATTTAATTGTGATGATTTTTGGCATTAGCTGTAAGAAGTAATTGATGTAGCAGAATTAATATTAATGTAGGGATATGACACACGGTTACCACATTTTATTTTTATTTTTTTCTCACAACTGGTCACCAGAATGCAGTGGAACGCAAACTGTGAGTTTCTCTGGAACTAATAAGGAAAACCTGAATTATTCAACAAATAAAACAAATGATTATTTGTTATTAACTGGCATCAGCTATACAAAATCTAATGCAAAGTAGAACATAATTTTGACAATACACATTAATGCCAAGGTCTCCGAAAAGAGGTTTGGAAAAGTTATATTTACGTTCCGCTTAGTCATGTGATGAGTCCGATGATGGCAGTTGTCTTCCACTAGGTGTGCTGAGCCACATTACAGTGAAAGAAAGGAGTTGGATTCCATTTAAAGTCTTGAACACAAAGTACTGTGGAATGTTGAACTCCTAGAGCACAGAGAAGGTCTTTGTCTTGAACAGATAGAACAAAGAGCCTTGAAAGTGAATGTTCTGAAGTTTGTGCAGAAGTTCCGGACACTATGGTACACGGCAGATGCAGGATCCCTGAAGAGAAAACTCTGAAGTTGGTGCAGAAGGTCCTGAAAATAGGGGCATAAGCTTTTTTTCTTTTTCTGCTTTTCTTCATTTTTGTTCTGTTATTTTATTACTGACAGAATTTGAAAGATGAGATTTAGTTTCTTATCAAACGTAACAAAACACAAAGCTTGTTGCGAGTATTGGATGGGAGGTAATGTGTAGTGATAATGTATGAAATTTTATTCTAGTATATCAACTGTAAAAGCTTAGACTAAAAAAATCAATCTTGGGATTTAAGACTAGATATTGATACGGTAAAATGAAGATGTATAAAACTAGAAGTTTTAAATTAAATTCAGCAAATGCAGTGGCTAAAACAACACTTAATTTGTTCAGTACATATGCATACCAAATCAAAAGATCACTACCGAAAATGTTCTGTATGGACAAGTATACTATTACACCTCTAAACAACATTTAAACCACCAAAACAGCACTTACCTGAAGATAAGTGTGTCTTGGTAAAGGTTGTTGTTGTAAAGAGAGAGCAGACAAGGAACAAAAAGTCACATATTCGGTAATCCACAAATAGGAATTCAAGGGAAGATGCAAAGCAACTAATAGCATTGTTGAATAGGCCAATATGTGGATTGGCACAAACCTGCCGCACATGATTATAGCAGGTTATTTGTGTCTTTCCGAGTAAAAATCAAGAGCCAGATATACTAAACGGGGCAAAATAGTGTGAAAGCACAATCCCATAATATCACTGATGGGTGTGGAAAGTTCTGCGGGTGATTTACTGACAGTGCGCAAAATATAGAACACAGTCGCAGACAGTGCATTTCCATAATGACCATCACAATGCACCAAGAGCAGTGCAAACAAACAGAGCTGATGATAATAGGGTGCATGTAATCTACTAACGACACAGGCACAAATGGGTTAAGACAACCTTTTATATTCACAAAAACCTTTGTGTTCTAGTGTTATTACTTTTCAATTCCATGTAATTATTTTAAACAAAACAAATTCAAGATAGATTTAAACATTCATTTTCTTTTTTGCAAACATACTTTGCAAAAATGTCACTGCAGATATTCTTTACAACTTAAAAGTAGTAAAACAGTAAAGTACTAAAAAAAAAAATAAATAAAAAAAAAACATAAAGCTCAATTATACAGTAACTTTAACAAATAAGTGCAAGTCAACCTGCTATACCAAACAAGACCACAGGGAGGTGCCAAAAAACTTCAGATAAACTACTAAACGGATCAGCGAACAGTTCCTCTGTCAGAATAAGCGATTGTGTCTGTGTCATTGTCTGATGCACATACAGTATGTACACCACTGATCATCACAAGCTTCTCCAAAGCACACTTCTTTGGTGAGCATCCATTATAAAACACTCTCTGTACATTAATTTTGACAACTACATGAACATACTGAACTGTGTTCAAGCAGAAATATGATGTTATAGTGATCAGTGTGCCAAAAGCGCACACAGACGGTTCATTTGCACATTAATAATAACAGACACACACGCGCCTAATGTACGACTCCTGTACATCACTATAAATGTGTTTTCCTTTAATCTTTAATCTGAAAGACTTTTGAAACTTATTCTGCACAAAAAGTTTTCATTTCTTTTATCAAACAGACTTCAAGAATCAGCATATGAATCTCAGCAATGGTGAAAATCAAAATAAAGCTCCATGTTGCAGTGCATTCTGGGTGCACCAATCAAAACCCATCCATGGCTCCAAGCATGCAATGCGGCGTGAATAAATTATGCAGCTGAACTGTCTTAGTATTTTCTTTTATTCTTACTATTTCCTTTTGTTTTGCTATTTTTCTTGCGACTTTAGGCAGTGTGTTTTGTCATGTTCACAAATGATCTGTTTATCTGAATATGTCACCATTGTTGAGATTCATACGCTAATTCTTGATCTGTATGATATTGCGGCTTGAAACTTCTAATGTCAATTTTCTTTTAAAGTCAGTTTAATCTTAAAACAGTTGGCTTAAGCTTTATATTTCATGTGATCAATAACTATGCTCTAAGTGAAATCAGTTACTATAGCCATTAAAGCAATCATGTCTAAACAAACACAGAGTTATGGCATCGGAAGAAATTCTAATTTTTAAAAGTCAAGGGTCAAGAGCCCAACTAAAGCAAACACTGACCTTGATAATGGTAACTTCAAACAAAACTAAAACATCAACATCTAAAGTCAGTCTGGTTAGTAATGTGTGAAGCTGGCGATGCTGTTTGTGGAGTTGTTTAATCATCCTCTGCTGAGATCTTGAGAGATTTAATGTCTTCTTTTATCTTGTGATGATTTCCTTTATGGCTGTGGCTGAAGTCAGTTCTAGTTCTTGTATTTCTGCTCATCTCATCTCGTTTTTTCTATTCTTGTTTTTCTTTCTTTCAATGGTTCTGCTTGATAACAGCAGGTGTTCTTCATTAATGCTCAATCATCACTCAATTACTAAACTAATTATCTCATTAACTTTTAACACTGCTTCAGTATTACTTTTTTAACACTCTGAGTGTGGATTATATATACACTGGGGCCCGGTTTCACAGACAGGGCTTAGACTAAGCCAGGAATGGGCCATAGTTCAATTAGGAAATTTAAGTAATTTTTATTAACATTTCTTAGAAAAAAACATTACTGGTGTGCATCATGAAACAAAACAAAGGCACTGAAGATTTTAAGATCAGTCAGTGCAAGTTTCTTTCAGTTAAAACAGCTCAGACTTACACTTTAGTCTGGGACTAGGCTTAAGCCTTGTCTGTGAAACCAGGGATGGGAGTGTTAATTTAACACTGGGGGTTTTACTGTGCACAAAAACGCAAAGGTGTCATTTTCAGATTGATCCACTCTGAGACCCAGTTTAAAAAAAAATAGTAATTTCAGGTTCCCAAAACTCCAGATCTGTCTGGATGAAACACCGATACGATACCTTTTTTTTTTTTCACGTATACAGCTAAATGCATCTCCGAGTGGACGGGGCCTAAAAGAGCCAATTTCTCTGCAAAATGGTGTCAGTTTTAGCATTTTGTGATAAAGAAATGACAACCACTAAACATGACAATTTATGTTACAATTTAAATCTGAATGCACATTGTTCTAGATGGAGGGCATCATCCCCCACCTTTTACACATTTATTGAAATTGTTATGCTGATAATTCAATTTGTAAGGGGAAAAAATGCATTAAATTAGGAAGTATTTCTGGGGAAACTTTTTTCAAAAGAAAACACAGACAAACGGGGTGGAATTAGTGATTTGGGGGCACTAAGCAAATTCCAGGTAAGGGGCCCCAACACAATAATTACGTATGTGCTCTTTTATGCCTAACCCTTATTTTGCTCGCTTGCTCTCATAGTTTATAGTTTATTTATCCCTTCACATAATTAGTCAACCTGATGCTGTTCTAAAGCTATATTAGGCTACATTTTTTTCGGATTAAAAAATAAGACATTATCAAAAAAAACAACAAAACAAAAAAAAAAAACCTTGCACTTGTCCATTTAATAATTTGTAACCTTCTTCAATCTTTTTACAAACAAAAAATTATCCCATGCAACTTGTTTAATATACTAAGTGTTCTGAAGGTATATAGTAGGGTTTGTCAAGAAACAAATAGAAAATGTAATCAATTATTATGCAAAAATTTCCACTCATTGCATTCATGCATTTACACTAGTGCACATAGGAAAAGAACACAAGCGAGTTATTTTGAAACACCAAGACAAATAAAATTCCGACTTGAAACACAATACCTTCTTTGCGGAGATGTTCTAAAATCTCTGTTCTGAGACAGTCAGACAGTATCATACCACCTAGAATGCGTGCCAAGAGCGCTCCCTCTATAATCACTAAAAGCTGTCACTCACTTAAGTTCCCAAAAGAATTTCAGAGTTTAAATCTCACTTCATTTGCTTTGTGAATGACAGATAACCTATTTTAATCCTATACATCCTACTTGAGAAATAAAACATGTATAAACATGTATCCAGTCATCTTATCATTTTCCTTTTATAGTGTTTTGCCAATGTACCATGATGTGTGGTGAGAGCACCATGGCTTGTTGGACATAGCAACAGTAACTAAGGGGTCTTTGCGAAGGGTCAATTCAGTCAAAAGTACAAGGCAGCGCTCTGATATACAGTATTAAAGTTACATAAAATACAACGTTATGAAACTTTGCCCTCAGCCAAAACTGTTTGCTCTGGAACAAGTAATGGATTAATGAGACCAAAGACTGCCAATTAGATTTACCCAAAACAAATTATATCTCATGTTTAACCACTAGAGACATCAGAGTCAGAAGCAAAATCCAGAAAAGCTGGCTGATGTAAGGCTGTTCTTGGCAGGTTCATGAGTGCTGAACGGCCACTGACTCCCTGGAGCTCACATTTCTGAAAATGTCAAAGCAAATTTAAATAGGTGTTATCTTTATTAAGAAAACACATATTTGAAATCTAATCAACTACATTCTTGTCTAAAAAATCTCTTAAAACTACAATTGTGCTCAAAATTATTCATAGCATTGGTAAACATGACCAAAGATGGCTGTGAAAATAAATCTGTATCATTAATCCTTTTGATATTTTGTTTTAAAAATTTACAAAAATCTAACCTTTCATTGGAGAATAAGAATTTAAAATGGGAGAGAAATCTCATTATGATATAAATATTTTTCTCTAATACAAATTGGCCACAATTAATCATACCCTTTTATTCAATACTTTTTGCAACCTCCTTTTGGCAAGATAACATCTCTGAGTCTTCACCTATAATGCCTGATAAGTTTAGAGAACATCTGACAAGAGATCAGAGACCATTCCTTCATCCAGAATCACTCCAGACCCTTCAGATTTCTGGGTCGATGTTAATGCTTCTCTTCTTCAGTTCACCCCAATCCTTTTCTATAGGGCTCAGGTCAGGGAACATGACAGAAGCTTAATTTTGTTCTCAGTGACCCATTTTTGTTTTTGTTTGTGGATCATTGTCCTGTTGGTATTTGATAGAATCCATGATGCCATCTATCTGAACAAGATATCCAGGATCTCTGGCAGAAAAATAGCCACACAACATTAAAGATACAGAAGTATATTTCATTGTACACATGGGGTACTTTTTTTATCCCTGTGTGCACCAAACCCATCTTAAATGTGTTTGCTGCTAAAAAGCTAATTTTTTAGTTTCATCTGACCATAGAAGCCAGTCCTGTTTGAAGTTCCAGTAGTGCCTAGAAAATGAATATGCTGGAGTTTGTTTTTGGATGAGAGCATTTTCTTTTATAGATTATTCTTGAAACCCTCTCAAACAACATGTGGTGATGTAGGTGCTGTTTGATCTTTTTATTTTTTATTTTTTTTGAGGCTTTCTGACCCCGAGACTCAATTATTTTCTGCAGTTCTCCAGCTGTGATCCTTGGAGAGTCTTTGGCCACTCAACTCTCCTCCTCACCTTGCTTTAAGACAAAATAGACCCACGTCCTCTTCCAGTCAGATTTGTAACATTTTCTGTTGATTGTAAATTTTTAATTATTGCCCTGGTGTAAATGGGAATTTTTAATGCTTTAGCCTTTTCTTATAGCCACTTTCTAATTTGTGAAGTTCAACAATCTTTTGTTGTACATCAGAAATATATTCTTTGATTTGACATGATTGTGATCATGATTAAGGGAATTTGGCCTTTGTGTTCCCTCATATTTATATTCCAGTGAAACAAGAAGCCAAGGCTGAATAATTTCATGTTCCTAATCACCCTGGTGTGATAAAAAAAAAAATAAAAAAAATAATTAAAAAAAGCAAATATGAATGGGAATATACTTCAGAGATATTTTAATTAGAAGAATTTCTACACTGTAAAACATTTCACCTGCTGCCTTAAAAATGTGAGTTAACTCAACCTAAAGATACTCTTTGTTTAAGCTCAAGAAGTTATGTTTTACAATTTATTAAACTAATGATCATTTGGTGTTTCAACTTGATGCTTTGAGTTAAAACAACTTACTATATTATATTATCAGTTCAAGAAAACTCAAATCAGCTCATAATAAGACTTGTAACTGGTCTGCTCAAAAAATATAAAAAAAATATTCAAATAAGTACAAGCAATGTTGTACAAGCTTTAACACTGGTTTGAGAATACAAATTCTTGTTAGGAAAACAGGTTTTAAAAAGCCATTTAAGAACACAACTGCTTAAACATCCATTTCATCAAAACATCAAAGTTTCTGAAAGTTACAAATCTTATTATCAGAGTTGGAAAGTCCAGGGGTCAGAAAGTAAAAGTCCTGCCATGTGTTTATTCCACCCATGAACTCAGCAGCTTATTTCACCAGAGGTGGAACCAAGTCATTTCTTTCAAGTCACAAGCAAGTCTAAAGTCAAATCCCAAGTCCTCAAAGAGTTAAAGTTAATGAGATAATTAAGTGACTAATTAAATGATGATTGTGCATTAGTGATGAACATCTGCTGTTATTGAGAATTACAGAGGATCAGATGTTGATGTTTTATAGGTTAAAATTATTCCACCATCATGGAGAACAGTGTTTGTTTTAGTTGGGCTCTTGACCCTTTTAGTACTGCAAAGTAATTTGCTTTTAATCAATTACAATATTGTGTCATAGAAAACAGTTTTGCATTACTGCATTAAAAGCTTTAGTTAGCAGATTTGCTTACATTTTCTGCTTTTGAATTAACATCATAAAGTGGTCTCTCTTCCATTTATTGACTGACATTCACCTACTACTCAACTGAAAAAAAAAAAGTATTGTTAAACAAATGCCACTGTAATACTTAATTTTTTTTTGGGGGAAATGGTAACAGCTCAGGCTTTTAGACATGAGCGCTTATCATATGATCCTCAACAGTGGCGACAATAATTATTCATACTGCAGTGCATGATGGGAGTTTTTACTATGGTGTTACCCAGCATGCATTGCAGCATGAAGACTTTTGCTGATTGTCACCATTGTTGAGATTCATATGCTGGTTTTTGATGTCTGCGTGTGTGTCTAACTAGTACTGGAGTTCAAATGTTTATATGAATTTCATATAGTAGATTTAAAATTAACTCATGACTATTAGAATAATGCTTTCCTTGCATCCTGAAGTTTCACAGAGTTGATTGTTCAAAACTTAAACATGTAAACGAAAAAGGAAGAAGTCACTTTGGATGTAATCAGGCAAGCGCCTGATGACTATCTGACCAAATAAAAACATCTACAGTCAGGTCCATAAATATTGGGACATCGACACAATTCTAACATTTTTGGCTCTATACACCACCACAATGGATTTCAAATGAAACGAACAAGATGTGCTTTAACTGCAGACTGTCAGCTTTAATTTGAGGGTATTTACATCCAAATCAGGTGAACGGTGTAGGAATTACAACAGTTTGCATATGTGCCTCCCACTTGTTAAGGTACCAAAAGTAATGGGACAATTGGCTTCTCAGCTGTTCCATGGCCAGGTGTGTGTTATTCCCTCATTATCTCAATTACAATGAGCAGATAAAAGGTCCAGAGTTCATTTCAAGTGTGCTATTTGCATTTGGAATCTGTTGCTGTCAACTGTCAAGATGAGAGCCAAAGAGCTGTCACTATCAGTGAAGCAAGCCATCATTAGGCTGAAAAAACAAAACAAACCCATCAGAGAGATAGCAAAAATATTAGGTGTGGCCAAAACAACTGTTTGGAACATTCTTAAAAAGAAGGAATGCACCGGTGAGCTCAGCAACACCAAAAGACCCGGAAGACCACGGAAAGCAACTGTGGTGGATGACCGAAGAATTCTTTCCCTGGTGAAGAAAACACCCTTCACAACAGTTGGCCAGATCAAGAACACTCTCCAGGAGGCAGGTGTATGTGTGTCAAAGTCAACAATCAAGAGAAGACTTCACCAGAGTGAATACAGAGGGTTCACCACAAGATGTAAACCATTGGTGAGCCTCAAAAACAGGAAGGCCAGATTAGAGTTTGCCAAACGACATCTAAAAAAGCCTTCACAGTTCTGGAACAACATCCTATGGACAGATGAGACCAAGATCAACTTGTACCAGAGTGATGGGAAGAGAAGAGTATGGAGAAGGAAAGGAACTGCTCATGATCCTAAGCATACCACCTCATCAGTGAAGCATGGTGGTGGTAGTGTCATGGCGTGGGCATGTATGGCTGCCAGTGGAACTGGTTCTCTTGTATTTATTGATGATGTGACTGCTGACAAAAGCAGCAGGATGAATTCTGAAGTGTTTCGGGCAATATTATCTGCTCATATTCAGCCAAATGCTTCAGAACTCATTGGACGGCTCTTAACAGTGCAGATGGACAATGACCCAAAGCGTACTGCAAAAGCAACCAAAGAGTTTTTGAAGGGAAAGAAGTGGACTATTATGCAATGGCCAAGTCAATCACCTGACCTGAATCCGATTGAGCATGCTTTTCACTTGCTGAAGACAAAACTGAAGGGAAAATGCCCCAAGAACAAGCAGGAACTGAAGACGGTTGCAGTAGAGGCCTGGCAGAGCATCACCAGGAATGAAACCCAGCGTCTGGTGATGTCTATGCGTTCCAGACTTCAGGCTGTAATTGACTGCAAAGGATTTGCAACCAAGTATTAAAAAGTGAAAGTTTGATTTATGATTATTATTCTGTCCCATTACTTTTGGTCCCTTAACAAGTGGAGGGAAATATGCAAACTGTTATAATTCCTACACCGTTCATTTGGATATAAATACCCTCAAATTAAAGCTGGCAGTCTGCAGTTAAAGCACATCTTGTTTGTTTCATTTGAAATCCATTGTGGTTGTGTATAGAGCCAAAAATGTTAGAATTGTGTCGATGTCCCAATATTTATGGACCTGACTGTAATTGTTGTTCACTGCACAGCACTGATCTCTCTGCTTCAAAACAACACATGCAGTGCTACAGAAAGAAATCTAACACAAGAAGTCAAGGGTCAAGAGCCCAAATAAAGCAAACACTGTTCTCCAAGATGGTGGCATCATTTTAACCAATAAAACATCAACATTTGATCCTCTGTAATTCTCAATAACAGCAGGTGTTCATCACTAATGCACAATCATCATTTAATTAGTCACTTAATTATCTCATTAACTTTAACTCTTTGAGGACTTGGGATTTGAGTTGAGACTTGCTTGTGACTTGAAGGGAATGACTTTTACTCTTTGTCCCCTGGACTTTACACCTCTGCTTATTATGAGCTGATTTGAGTTTTCTTGAACTGATTAGGGGTGGGACAATACATCGATATGGCGATATATCGTGATCCTTCTCCATGCGATACGATAATCCGATATCTGGCGCCAAATATCGATATTTTAATTAATACAATAAGGTGCTCTAAACACATTTTCCTGCTCCCAGCGTCTAAAAATGTGTGGAAATCGCGGCCGCGCCATTTCCAGCTTCTTTCCAAGAGCGCTCTGAGCAACTATGAAGCGCGTTCTCTATGAAGATGGGGAAGCACGAGGAACCGAATGATAAACAGATTTTCAGCCACTGTATTAGCTCTACTGCTATATATACGTTTATGGAGATGAAAACTAAAAAACTGCCCCGGAACAGTTATCAGCGTGGACCATAGGCACCGATCACGTTATTATTGCAGAGCGCATATTCAGTTCATGAGTAACCTCTCCGCTCAGATCGCAGGTGTATTTCCCTCACTATATGAGTGAGAGAGCGCCGCCGGTGCGTCCAGTTTTATGTGAACAAAACTGGATGCTCTCCTTCTCACAGATATTATAAGTGCGCGTTATGCAGTGTGAACAGTGGGCACCGACCGGCAGAAACATAAATCTGCACCTATGGCATGGAGGACGAGACAAAACACTGTCAGAGCCGTAATGCGGCGCAGAAGTGTGCAGTGTGTGTGTGCTTGCCGCACGTCTACATTTGAAATAACCAACCTGAGCGCGCAAAAGACGCGATGTGAACGGCTATTTTTCCGTGCGGGGCTCCGTTTTTATGATGAGAGGAGTAGAAAGGTTGAGAAAGCACTCCAGGTAAATTTTGAAATGTACCAGGTTTATAAATATATATATATATATATATATATATATATATATATAATTACATGGAGAGAGAGAGAGAGAGAGAGGCTATATAAGTTAAGCAGTTAAATGTGTTTGTTTACAAAGAAAAGTGTAAGCTTTTAATAAGTCCAAGAATAAAATTATTAATTTACTCAACATGTTAAAATTGATTTACAGAACTTTTTTTGCTGTTTTCTAACAGTTTGGACTTGAATAAAGAAAGAAAACTTGCACTTAACCTTTTCACAGGCATTTTGTTTAGACAGATATCGCGATATATCATTATAGGATTTTCTAGAAATATATCGATTATCGCAGAATCGCTCTATCATGATAGTATCGTTATCGTGAGCCATGTATCGTGATTATATCGTATCGTGAGGTACCCTGCGATTCCCACCCCTAGAACTGATAATGTAATATAGTAAATAGTTTTAACTCAGAGCATCAAGTTGAAACAACAAATGAGCATTAGTTTAATAAATTGTAAAACATGACTTCTTGAGTTGAAACAAAGAGTATCTTTAAGTTGAGTCAACTCACATTTTTTAGGCAGCAGGTGAACTTTCATTTGTAAGTTTAACCAACTTGAAATGTTTTACAGTGTAGGGGTACAAATAATTGTGGCCATTGTGAATATTTATTTCATAGTGTGATTTCTCCCCACTTTCACTTTCACTTTGTTTGTTTTTTTAACTTCAATTAAAGGTTAGATTTTTTTTTAATGAATGAATGAAAGATCAAATGGATAAACAATGCGACTTATTATCACAGCCTTCTTTGATCGTATTCACCAAGGGTATGAATAATTTTGAGCACAACTGTACATTCTGTGACACAAAAACAGTATTATTTCTAAAATTATTATGGATTTGGGTGTCCACCATGAGACTTTCTGAGAAAATGTGCTAAGCAGTGAAAGGGTTCCCGTCTGATATTGGTTGAATATCTCATGGGTGGGAAGACCTCTCAGCAATCAGATTCGAGGACCAGAAAGAACTGTTGTATATGCAAGATAACGCTAATGCCAAATTAAAATGGAACATTTTCTGGATAAATAACCAGTGGCCAAACATTGCAGATGAGAAAACGAGAAGCAGAAATCATGATTATGATTAAAATACAGTTTATCTGATTTATATGACTATCTGAGCACAACACTAAACTAACTTGACCTAAATAATGACACTTTTGTATGTTAGAACTGTTTTACAGCTGAATCTGAACTGTCTCCATAGTTGACTTTCTTTAATTATTCTGCTATTTTCCTGTTTATCACTTTGAAGCTGCTTCTGTACTGTACAAATTCTATGGTGTCTTGACTTGACTGTTACTTGCAAAAATGTGATTTGATATGTTCACCCCATAACTTTTATAAGTCTGTGGTTATAGCACCACTTAGCAGTCAAAAGTAGTAAGCTACATGCATCTTCTGCAGAAACGTCAGGTGGTACACAGTAAAACCCCGCAGTGTTAAATTAACACTTCCAGTGTATATATAATCCACACTCAGAGTGTTAAAAAAAGTAACACTGAAGCAGTCTTAAAGTTAATGAGATAATTAGTTTAGTAACTGAGTGATGATTGAGCATTAATGAAGAACACCTGCTGTTAACAAGCAGAACCACTGAAAGAAAGAGAAACAAGAACAGAAAAAAAGAGACGGGACGAACAGAAAAACAAGAACTACACCTAACTTCAGCCATAGCCATAAAGGAAATCATCACAAGATAAGAGAAGACATTAAATCTCAGAATATCTCGGCAGAGGATGATTAAACAACTCCACAAACAGCATCATCAGCTTCACACATTATTAACCAGACTGACTTTAGATGTTGATGTTTTAGTTTTGTTTGAAGTTACCATTATCGGGGTCAGTGTTTGCTTTAGTTGGGCTCTTGACCCTTGACTTTTAAATATAAATTCTTCCGTTGCCATAACTCTGTGTTTGTTTAGACATGTTTGCTTTAATAGCTATAACTGATTTCACTCAGAGCATAGTCACTGATTGGTTTAGTATGTAACTTTGTTATTGATCACATGAAATATAAAGCTTAATCCAACCATTTAAAGATTAATCTGACTTTAAAAGGAAATTGACATTAAAACTTTCAAGCCACAGTATCATACAGATCAAGAATCAGCGTATGAATCTCAACAATGGTAACAATCAACACATTTAGATAAACAGGTCATCTGTGAACATGACAAAACACACTGCCTAAATTCACAACAAAAATAGAAAAACAAAAGGAAATAGTAAGAATAAAAGAAAATTCTAAGACAGTTCAGCTGCATAATTTATTCATGCCGCATTGCATGGTGGGAGCCATGGATGGGATTTGATTGGTGCACCCAGAATGCACTGCAACATGGAGCTTTATTTTGATTTTACCCATTGTTGAGATTCATATGCTGATTCTAGAGGTCTGTTTGATAAAGAAAATGAAAACTTTTAGTGCAGAATAAGTTTCAAAATTCCTTCAGATTAATCTTAAACGTGTCAGAACTTAAGCTTTATATGTAAACATAAGATCAATAACAAATTTAACTATTAAAACTATCAGCAGTTGCACTCTGAATTAAATCAGTTATTTAAGCCACTATATGCTGATTATGTTTTTATTGAAACATGACCAAACATGACATCACATTTCGTTTTTGCTGACATATCAAACATGTTTAAACAAACACAGAGTTATAGGAACGGAAAAAATTCTAATGTTTAAAAGTCAAGGGTCAAGAGCCCAACTAAAGCAAACACTGACCTCGGTAATGGTAACATCAAACAAAACATCAACATCTAAAGTCAGTCTGGTTAGTAATGTGTGAAGCTGGTGATGCTGTTTGTGGAGTTGTTTAATCATCCTCTGCCAAGATCTTATGAGATTTAATGTCTTCTTTTCTTGTGTTGGTTTCCTTTATGGCTGTGGCTGAAGTCAGCTGTAGTTCTTGTATTTCTGCTCGTCCTGTCTCTTTTTTCTGTTCTTGTTTCTCTTTATTTCAGTGGTTCTGCTTGTTAACAGCAGGTGTTCTTCATTAATGCTCAATCATCACTCAATTACTAAACTAATTATCTCATTAACTTTAACACTGCTTCAGTCTTACTTTTTTAACACTCTGAGTGTTGATTATATATACACTGTGAGTGTTAATTTAACACTGGGAGTTTTACTGTGTAGATTTGGCTTTATTAAAGGTTATGAAAATATAATGAATTTATATGCATTTTTTTTTTTTTATGTGGTCACTTGAAATATTTTCAAAGTCTTTGAACAGATCTTGAAGGATTTGCTATCATGTGGCTCCCTCATGTGGACAACATTAGCCCTTCCTCTCTGAACAACATGAAGATAAAATGGCCAATATTTTTTGAATGATTACAGATGTTTAATGATTAGTTTACTGATAATGATGATACCCACATTAAACTCAAATTTACTGATTCTGTATCTTATTTCATGATTTAAGAGTTTAATTTTCGACGTACAATTTTTAAGCAGTGATTGATTATTATGTGACTTGTTAATTTTTTTAACAATTTTAATATATAAACAATAATGAAAAAAGTACAACAGTTACTGTTTTCATAATATTTTGTATAGACACTTGTTATTTTGTATTGTAATGAAGACGGTTTTTATGACAACAAAAATTGTCATTACTAAAAATTAAACACTAATTTTGTTCATATTGTTTTTCAATAGGTCAAGCACCTTTTCATAAATATGGCTCTTTCCAAGGTTTTTTTTTTAGGATTTACATTTCAAAAACTAAAAGTCAAGTACTTCAGGCATTTTAAGCAGCTTGTACGAACCCTGGTAATATTTGTTATATTCCGTTGTAAATGTCTATTCTAACAAACAAGTTTATTATAAAAATGAAAGTGCAGATACCAGTTAAACTGTGTGATAAACAAATTGAAAACAATAGTATAAAAGAGCAGGTTTTAGGTTTTTAGGTGTTTACATCCTGAAATGGAAAAAAAATAAATAAATGTAAAATAACGTCATAATTTTCATTAAATATAGATTAATTCATGTTAGAACAAAAAAAAATGAATACATAAATAAATACATACATAAAAAAGCAGCCAAGGCAAATGATTTTCTGTTTTTTTATGGATTAACATTGAAGACTGAAAGCAGCTGGTAAATGCGGTCTCTTTAATGTTCAAATCCATCCACCTCTGATTTATTTCTCAACAGTTTATGTTCACGTGAGACATAAATGACTGTTTTCAATGATATTCACCAAGCTATCATGTATTTTTAAATAATCTTGTATGTGATTGTCCATTTTAGCGCTGAGAAGCCAGAATTAACGCGCTCCGGGAGCGATCGACATGCGACGTGTTGCTCTATGTCAGTGAAACATAAATAAAGTTCACGTGCACTCAACTTAGCTCTTTAAAATGTTCTTATAATTGTATTCTGTAAATTCGCTGGAGTGTTTTATTCACAAGGCTTAAAGACGTGCAAATATAGTTTGAAGTTTAAAGTAGTTTTAAAGTTTTGAAGACAATACAATTTATCAGAAAGATAGATAGATAGCTACCTGGGTTGGTTGCTAGGGTGTTGCTATGCGGTTGCTAGGGTACCCAGAATGGTTGCTAGGGTGTTACTACCATGTTGATAGCATGATTAGCAAGTTACTAGCATGTCTCCAGCATGATTAGCATGTTACTAGCATGTTGGTAGCATGATTAGCAAGTTACTAGCATGATTGTAACATGATTAGCATGATACTAGCATGTTGCTACCATAATTAGCAAGTTACTAGCATGTTGCTAGCATGATTGTAGCATGATTAGTATGTTGCTAGCATGTTTTTAATATGATTAGCATGTTACTAGCATGTTGTTTCCATGATTAGCAAGTTACTAGCATGTTGCTAGCGTGATTCTAGCATGATTAGCATGTTACTAGCATGTTGATAACATGATTAGCGAGTTACTAGCATGATTGTAACATGATTAGCATGTTACTAGCATGTTGCTAGCATGATTGTAGCATGATTAGGATGTTGCTAGCATGTTTTTAGCATGAGTAGCATGTTACTAGCATGTTGTTTACATGATTAGCAAGTTACTAGCATGTTGCTAACATGATTCTAGCATGATTAACATGTTACTAGCATTGTGTTAGCATTTTGTTAGCATGTTGTTAGCATGATTAGCAAGTTACTAGGATGTTGTTAACATGATTAGCCAGTTACTAGCATGTTGCTAGTATGATTAACATTTACATTTATGCATTTAGCAGATGCTTTTATCCAAAGCGACTTGCAGTGCATTCATTTTTTTTTTTTTTTTTTTTTTTTTTTATCAGTATGTGTGTTCCCTGGGAATTGAACCCATGACCTTTTGTGCTGCTAACGCAATGCTCTACCACTGAGCCACATTAACATGTTACTAGCATGATTTTAGCATGATTAGCATGGTACTAGCATGGTGCTAGCGTTTTATTAGCATGATTAACAAGTTACTAGCATGTTTCTAGCATTATTAGCATGTTATTAACATGTTGTTAGCATGATTACCAAGTTACTAGGATGTTGTTAACATGATTTGCAAGTTACTAGCATGTTGCTAGCATGATTCTAGCATGATTAGCATGTTACCAGCATTGTGTTAGCATTTTATTAGCCAGTTACTAGGATGTTGCTAGCATGATTAACATCACATTTACATATATCAGGGCTTAAAGTTCTCCGGCACCGTGCCGGATCTCCGGCGTGCAGCGTTTGGCTGCGGAAAAAAATAATCCTACATTTAAAAAATAAAAAAAAAAAATAAAATAAAAAAACATCACTTTCGAGTCCATGAGTTCGCCTACCAATGGTATGAGAGGAGCACAGCTTTCACTCTCAACCAAATTAACATTACTAGCCAATCAGAATGTTCTGCTCTTATAAACACGAGACGCGCATAATAGTATCCAATTGCAGAGTGGCAGCCCTGATGAATGGAGAAGCATGACACGTTAAAAAAGCTGCGAGGCGCAATGGTCAAAGATGTCCATCTAGCGCATATTTACATAGAAAAACTAATTAAAAAGCAGCGGAGCTTTGTAAACGGCTCAGAGTAATCATGTCTAGGGCTGTGACAGTGGCAGATTTTTACCACCGCGGTGGTAATGGACCAACTACCGCCGGTGGCACGGTGTTGTGATATTAATATATATAAAATTTTGAAACGCAAAAAAAAACAAAAAGGCTCGATCATCTATTAACAAACGTGTTTATTTTAGTACTTCCATCAGCGAACATGTAGCCTGCAAATCACTAAAATAAATATCCAATAAATAATAGTTAAATAGGAAAGTAGCCTTAAATAAGAAAGCTAAATATACCCTGTCTACCGGACGCGAGCGGTGCGGCGCGACAAGATAAAATTCTATAGAACTCATTATAATCAGTGATGCAGTCTACACTGGATGCGACATGACAAGTCTACACATAATAAACTGCCTCGTCCTATTTATTACATACTGACAAAGTTCAAATGTCCTGTGTAGACAGACTCAACCTGTCTGGTTGCGACGCGGCGTGACACCTGTCGTGTCCGGTTTAGACACGGTTCACTGTTCCGCCACCAAGCAAGCGGGCATGTTAAATCCGTTCTGCACGTGCTCTCTGTGGAATGGGAATCGAGGAGTATGTTGCCACATTTCATGTTAGCATCTACCGCTGTCTCGTTTGTATTTGGCCAGTCTGGAGAAAGCCTCACCAATACCAACCTGACCAGTTTGCGATCACGTGAACTTGGAGACACTTGTACAAACGCGGATGGTTGACATGAATGGAGATGGCTCCAGATCGGCGATGTAGTATTTGGTTTCCCAACAAGGTCCATTGCTTAGCATGAAATAAATTTGCTGAGTGCAGAATAAACTGTATTTTCCTGCGCTCAAATGTGCCAATCTAAAGGAAACGCCGTGTATGGCGTTTGTGGTAATTTGTGAATTAGCATAGACTTTTTCAATTGTTACTGTTATTACACTTGTATACAAACTTTGTATTATGCTTGTTACAGAGTCTGTGACGTCATGTCACACAGAGTCTGTGACGTCATGTCACTGCCGGTGGCAGTAGACAACATGACGTGGTTGTCACGGCGACCGTCACAGCCCTAATCATGTCATCTCCATAAGAACGATATGATTGCCAGAACAAATTTACTGGGATTTTTGAAAAGGTCCTGTTCACACATGATCTTTTAATGAGAACTTTCTGGTAATTTACCAGTAAAGACTGTATGTGTGAATGGGGCTAAACTCTTCCTCTGCATATGCTGTGAATTTGAATTGCTTAATGTTCATTTGGGAAAACGGTGTGCATTCTCACTAGATTTGTAACGTAAATCATTTATAAACCTTTGCCAACACAGGAGAATACATCAACCTATTTCTAAATATGCTATTTATTGTACATCGTGATATTAAAATAAAAGTGTTTGAATTTGCATGTAGCCAAATATAAAAATTTAATGGATTTAAACGCCGTTTAATCACACTGTAAAGGGAAACAGGCCGTTGGCGCCCTCTGCATGTATTTGTTATAGTACATAATGTACTTCAGTTGGTTATGTTCATATTTTGTATAGGCATATTACATGATGTATTTTAACAGTGTTGTTCAATAAAACCATGTAATTACTTGGTTTTGATATTTTATTTGAGGCAATTATTATTGCCTCATCGTTAGTTTATATATAAATAGTTGTACTAAAGCCTGGTTTTTACTTAGGTTTGTTTGTGTTACTAAAACATATCAGATTACTTGATTGTCAAAATAATCAGTAGATTAATTGATTACCAAAATAATCATTAGTTACAGCCCTAGATTAGTTAAAATATTTTAAAATACAACTGCATTGTTTTGCTTTTTGTAATTAAAAGACAAATATTTTGTCATTGAAAATTTCTTTAAAATAATATTAAAATATTGTCTCTTTATAGTGAACCAAGTATCTATATTTTGTCTCATCTTGTGAGCTAAGTGTATTGTCACTCCCCTAGTGTCAATAAGCGGTGATATAGCTCATAATTTTCCAAGTGTATGATACAGATTTCATTCTTCAGGTCAACCATATATTCATGAAAAAAATCAGTTTGAATAAGGAAAGCAATAACTTTGCCATAGCATCCTTTCAAATGTTAATGTTGCCACAGTCATGTGTTGCCATACAACCCCCCCCCACAGAAAAAAATTCAGGCTCAGGATTTTTTTTTGCTTTAACCCCTGATATATGCATTTATGCATTTAACAGACGCTTTTATCCAAAGCGACTTGCAGTGCATTCAGGCTACACTTTTTTTTTTTTTTTTTTTTAATCAGTATGTGTGTTCCCTGGGAATTGAACCCATGACCTTTTGCGCTGCTAACGCAATGCTCTACCACTGAGCCACATTAACATGTTACTAGCATGATTTTAGCATGATTAGCATGGTACTAGCATGGTGCTATCGTTTTATTAGCATGATTAACAAGTTACTAGCATGTTTCTAGCATTATTAGCATGTTATTAACATGTTGTTAGCATGATTACCAAGTTACTAGGATGTTGTTGACATGATTAGCAAGTTACTTGCATGTTGCTAGCATGATTCTAGCGTGATTAGCGTGTTACCAGCATGATTTTAGCATGATTAACATGTTTCTAGCATGACACTAGCATAATTAGCATGTTACTAGCATGATGCTAGCATGATTAGCAAGTTACTAGCCTGTTTCTAGCATGATTAGCATGTTATTAGAAATATTACAAATATTAGATGGAGTGGAAGCTTAAGTAAGGAATAATTGACTTCGGGCCATTGAACTATTAGAAAAATAATGCACACCCGAGGTGGTGATTACCACCTATGGTCGTTACACCTCGGGTGTGCCCGGAGTCAATTATTCCGCTTATACTACGGTTACCACATCTCAAGACATCGATCAGATGATATATTTCAAGGCATTCGTCCGGTTTTTCTACTTAAATCGCTATTGTGAGTAGGATTATTTCTTCCGCATCTCATCCAACGCCTCCGTTGCTAATTCCAAAACGTCATTTTAAACCTAGTAACGGAAGCTTGAGCCATTGATAGCAGACTAATGCATGTTAATAACTAAGTTATTAGAGAGAGAGAGAGAGAGAGAGAGAGAGAGAGAGAGAAATTAACGTTACCTCTGTGAGTCTGTGTGTCTCTCAATAGTGTTCGGCAGCAATGTCTCTAGTTATAGTGAAAATTTTGTTTTTGCCCCAAGCAAAAAGTTAATTTTCTTCATGAACAGCGTCGTTGTTGTTACCTCGCTTGTGTGAAGTCATGTATTTTTAAGTTGTTAAACTATGTTACTGATAAAATCGTCAAAGTAGCACTAACAACATTAGCGCTTATGTTAACGTGTGTGCAAACTGTGTGTGCGTCTGTGAGGGAGAGAGAGCGAGAGCGAGAGAGATTATGTGCTTTCCGTACATAATAAAACGTAATTTTGTGGCAAAAACATGGACATGATCTGTCGTTTTTATCCTCTTATTTACTATATTTATTTGTTTGGCCATTGTGGGTTTTGATTCTTTTGCTGTATGGACCTTTGAAATAACTCAAATCATTTGGCGAAATGATACAGACGTGATGCGGTCAAGACCTGCCTGGAACTACGTTTGCACACCTTAGAACATTTGTCAGCCAATCAGATTCAAGCATTCAACGGCTCCGTTGTCATGAATCTGGTCCTTGGACTTCCATTTGTTCACCACCAGAGGTCGCTCAGTCATCACATTGACTCTCACACCACACAGACTGTCACACATTACCCCGGACTTCATTTCCCAGCAGCCATTTCCCTAATCACATGCTCACACCTGATACCCATCACACAATCACACACACTACTTAAGCCATGATCTTCCTCAGTCAGATCGCCGAGTATTGTCTAACGTGTATTGCTCTTCCAGTGATAGCTACATTACGGAGCCCTTCCATGTTTTCTAAAGTCTAAGTTTAGTTTATTGCCTGTGTCATTCGTTTCTTGATCTTCTGCGTGTGTAACTTGGATTAACCCTTTGCCTGCTGTTTCGGACTCACGTCTCTCCTCTCGTCGGCTCCGTTACAGAACACTCGGCCACACAAGGATCCAGCAACTTCTCAGACGGACATTGGTCAGGTATGGACACAACTAGACTATTGTTTGCCCTTAAACAAGGCCCACGATCATTGGAGAACCATATTAGAGAATTTTTAGCTTTCGCTCATTATTCAGATCTACCGGACATAATCTTGATTGAAATTTTTTGTGATGGCATTAATCAGCCTCTGCGATCTCAGCTCAGACGCGAGGGTCCGCGTTCATCACTGAGTTGTTTTTTGGACTATATTTTATTGACTGTTGGTTCAGTGTTCACTGTGGGTGTCGCGGAGGAATGCGACACTGCACTCACTCATGTAATGGCAGCTACGCTAGAGCACGCTCACAAAATGGCGGCGACAGCTGAGCCCGTTCACAAAATGGCGGCCACAAAACACCCCGTCATGTCATTGCTGCCATTCATGAGCCAAGTCAAGTCACAGTCATTCTACATGAATCAAGTCAAGTCACCACTGATCTTCACGAATCAAGCCAGGTCACAGCTGATCTTCACGAATCAAGCCAAGTCACAGCTGATCATCATGAGTCGAGCCAAGTTGCAATTGTTCTTCATGAATCAAGCCAAGTCGCAGTTGATCGTCATGAGCTAAATCAAGCTACAGTTGATCTTCATGAACCCAGTCAAGTCACCTTTGATCTTCACGAGTCGAGCCACGTCACAGTCGATCTTCATGAGTCCAACCAAGTCACAGTTGATCTTCATGAGCTAAGTCAAGTCGCAGTTGGTCGTCATGAATCAAGTCAAGTCACAGTTGGTCGTCATGAATCAAGTCACGTCACAGCTGATCATCCAGAGTCACTTCACGTCTCAGCTGATCATCCAGAGTCACTTCACGTCTCAGCTGATCTCCTAGAGTCTCGTCACGTCTCAGCTGATCTCCTAGAGTCAAGTCACGTCTCGGCTGATTGTCACGAGTCACAGCACGTCTCAGCTGATCGTCCAGAGTCACAGCACGTCTCAGCTGATCATCCAGAGTCACAGCACATCTCAGCTGATCGTCCAGAGTCACAGCACGTCACAGCTGATCGTCCAGAGTCACTCCGGGTCACAGCTGATCATCCAGAGTCACAACACATCACAGTTGAGCATCCAGAGTCACAACACGTCACAACTGATCATCCAGAGTCTTGTGACGTCCCATCCATCACACCCAGATATTCAAGGTCAGTGCTTCGATTTCCCAGTCTGTTATCCAGTGTGAGGGATGTACCTCTGGTGTCTGCACGCGCAGCTGGTATCCCCAAACCCACTCACTCCAACCCTTCTCTCCATGAACTAATTCCCCTGTCTGAAGTGCTTCCCAGGATGGGAATCGCTTTATGTTGCATTTGGGCTGCGTACACCACCGCAGAACTGCCCGAGGTGACGGCACCCGCTGCAGAACCTCCAGAAGCAGCGGGGCTCGACCTCAGCCCCTTGTATGGTGGTAGCACCCAGCAATGTACTCTCAGTCTGTCATGTCACGGTCAAAAGAACTGTTAATGAACTCTACCTGTTTCCTGGTGTTACCACTGTAGAACCAATAGAGGTGTCAGTGGTACCCTCATATGAATCCTTGTCTTGCCCTGTCACGGCTATGGTGGCCGTCTGCGAATCCTTGTCCTGCCCTGTCACGGCCACGGAGGCCGTCTGTGAATCCTTGTCCTGCCCTGTCACGGCCACGGAGGCCACTTTTGAACATTTGCCCTGCTCTGAACCGGCCGAGGAGGCCATCGCTGAACTCTCGCCCTGTCCTGACCCAGCCATGGAGACTAATTATGAACTTTTGTTGTGTTCCAAACCAGCTGAAGAAGCTGCCTTTAGACTCTCAGCCTTATCGGTCACAGCCGACGAGGCTGTTAGTGAACACTCTGTCTTGCCAGTTCCAGTCAATGAGTCAGATTATGGACTGCCTTCCCAGTTGCCACCAAGAAATTTATTGATGAACTTCCTGTGTTCCCTGCCTCGGTCCTTGCGTCCATGCATGTTCTTTCTCTTTCTTATGTCTCAGTTTTCCCTAGGTCCCAGTCTCTGCTGTGGGTTCCTGATCCGTCGTGGTGCTCCCCTGATCCGTCATGGTGTTCTCCTGATCCGCCCTGGTGGGCTCCAGTCCCGTCTGCTCCACCCTGGTGGTCTCCTGTTCTGTCTGTTCCGCCCTGGTGGGCTCCAGTTCTGTCTGCTCCGCCGTGGAGGTCGTCTGCTCCGTTTGCTCCACACTGGTGGGCTCCTGCTCAGTCTGCTCTGCTGTGGAGGTCTCCTGCTCTGTCTGCTCCGCACTGGTGGACTCCTGCTCTGTCTGCTCCGCCGTGGAGGTCGTCTGCTCCGCACTGGTGGACTCCTCCTCTGTCTGCTCCGCTGTGGAGGTCGTCTGCTCCGTCTGCTCCGCCGCGGTGGTCTTCTGTCCTGCTCTGGTGGTCTTCTGCCCCGCCTTGGTGGTCTTCTGTCCTGCTCTGGTGGTCTTCTGCTCCACTGTGGGGCTCCACCACCCTCCTGGACTGTGTAATGTGTGGAGCGTCTGGAAGCCACTCCTTGGGGGAGGCTCTGTCATAAATCTGGTCCATGGACTTCCATTTGTTCGCCACCAGAGGACGCTCAGTCATCACATTGACTCTCACACCACACAGACTGTCACACATTACCCCAGACTTAATTTCTTAGCAGCCGTTTCCCTAATCACATGCTCACACCTGATACCCATCACACAATCACACACACTACTTAAGCCATGGTCTTCCTCAGTCAGATCGCCGAGTATTGTCTAGCGTATATTGCTCTTCCAGTGATAGCTACATTACGGAGCCCTCCCGTGTTTTCTAAAGTCTAAGTTTAGTTTATTGCCTGTGTCATTCGTTTCTTGATCTTCTGCGTGTGTAACTTGGATTAACCCTTTGCCTGCTGTTTCGGACTCTGTTTATACTTCGCCTGGACTATTGCTCTCGTTATTGGATTATCTCTCTGCTTTGCCTTGCTGGATATTGTTCGCCGATCGAAGACCCACGCTTGCCGTAGTATTACTCTTTGTCTTGTCCCTGCCATACCTGTTTGCCGTTGTTTGACCCTGCCTGTGATTTGACTATGTTTATTAATAAAAGTTCGCACATGGATCCGCACGTCTCTCCTCTCGTCGGGTCCGTTACACCAGTAGTATAAATAAATTTAAATGGATTAGAAATAGTACATAGAAGGGAAGCTTAATTGAGTCCAATAGGCTTCGGTGTATTTACATTTGAAAGTTTGACAGCTGGAGTTTGAAGAGTCTTGGCTCATCTGAACATTTCGTCAATGTAAGTTTATGGGATTTTTCCCAGATTTAATCGTCATTTTTAGGAAAACCGTAAGTCTGATCAGTTAGAAAAGATATAGCAACCCGAGTCTGACCAGTCTGAAGGTCTGGGCCGAGTTTGGTGGTTGTGGCTTTAAAAGTCTAGGAGGAGATACGTTTCACAATTCACTGAGGAGCAAGGAACGAGGAGTTCATCAATAATCCAGTTTTTAATAATCCAAGCACACGGGGAATGTAGGAGACACAGGAACACATGGATAGACGTTTAGAACCGACAAACATGAACTGAAAAGACTGGGGCTTTTAAACACAGGATAACGAGGGACTAAATGAGACACACCTGAATCAAATAAACACAATCAATGAGAGACAGAAACTGGGTCACAAGGAGCAAAACACACACTGACAGGTCCATAATCCTGACAATACATTTTAAAATTTGGTCTCAGAAGAAGTTTAAATAGGATTCGAGTAAGTTGGCTTTTTCAAGCCAACTTAATAATCACTATAAGTTTAAGTAGCATTTCAGTAAGTTGGCTTTCTCAAGCCAACTTGATGAGTAGTAACAATAACAATATTTATATATACATTTAAATGCATATCAGAGAATATGAAGTTAAAAATACCTTTATGGTTTTTTTTTGTTTTGTTTTGTTTTTAATAAACGTACGAATATATCAACATATACATACATATATCAGTTTTATAAGCATATATACATTTGGAAACAAGTTTAAAAAATTCAAAAGTTAAAGTCCCCTCCAATAATAACCAATACAGACACATAATCTTTAAAATCAAGAAAAGCTTTTCTGAGGAGTAATTTGGGTGGCAATATATATTTAGAAGTGAGATCTCCTCTCCTTTCAAAGTCCCCTTAATAATAATATATCTGCCATGTTCATAGGTGCCAATTTATGTTTGTGGGTGCTCATCCCCTGTAACACCAACCCCCACCCACCCAAAAAAAATGTATCATATAAATTATCAATCAAATATAACTGGCTGAGCAACTTATATGCGCTTATCACTCAAAGTTAAAGGAGTATTCAATGAAGCCTGTGTGCATTAATGTTGTTTACTCTAACTGTACAGATATTTTCACAGAGGAAATTAACAAATATCCTGCTCATTTTTCCGACTTTGAAGCATAGCCTACTGCCATATAAAACTCCATGCCATTGCATAAATATGAGCTACTGATAATGAAAACTAATCAAACAGTTTTATCCAGGCCTGGTTCCAGAATTAAATACTGAGAGTTCTTCAGAAATTAGTGAATGTGCTCTAACCTCAATGCACATACATTTTCACATATATTTTTGTCTCGTCCATTGCTCTTTCAAGTGTGAATCCCGCATAAATATGTGGATGTCATTCCCAAAACTTTGCGCATGTATGTGGCCGAGAAAACTACAGTTTTATAAAAATTTCTGAATGTATTATAATCTAGAAAGCACACAAATGAGAACTTTCTTTATAATCACTAAAAAGCTGTCCCTTGTCTTAGTTCATTGCGATCTCATGAAGTTTTGTTATAATGCGAGGATTCGCAAGCTTGCAAAACTCAGCAATGGACAAAAACTCTGGTGTTTTGAGCAGTGAGTGGATTCTAACTTAAGCACCTCTGATTGGCCATTGCGTCCAAGAAATCAACAGATATATCTGTGATTGGCTTCATTGCTCAACACTGCAAAAAAAAAAAAATAAATAAATAAATAAATAAATAAATAAAATACAAAAAACACACACAAAAAAAAAAAAAAACATGTAAATAGAAAGCTTTTGACGCTTGAGTTTTTCCCATGGGTGTGCAGCCATTCCCATGGGTGCTGTCACGAATCCTCTCCATTGACTTCCATCCGCTTGCCACCAGAGGTCGCTCTTCCGTTACATTGACTCTCACACTACACAGACTGTTACGTCACTCCGGACTACAGTTCCCATCATCCATTGCACTGATTACACACACAGCTGCATCCAATTAGACACGCTTTATAAGCCTTGGACTTCCTCTTTTGGATCGCTGAGTATTGTTTGCAGTTATCTCTCCTAGCGACAGCAACATTATGGAGCCAGTTCCCGGTCTAGTTCATAGTTCCTAGTTTAGCCTAGTCTTGCCTTGCCTGTTTTCCCGTGTGAAGATCTTTGCCTGTGTATTTTGGACTGCCTTATCGTCTTGCCATTTGGACTCTATTTGCCCCTGCCTGGACTATTGTTTGTGTTTACGGATTACCCCTTTTGTCAAGCCCTCTGGATTTTGTTCGCCAATCTATGACCCACGCCAGCCCTAAGAATACTCTTTGTTTTGCCTCATACATATCTGTTTGCTGGTGTTCGACCCTGCCTGTTTCTGACAATGTATTTGAATAAAGCTTTGCATTTGGATCCGCTTGCTTCCCATCTCTGTCACTCCGTAACAGATGCTCTAGGGACCGGCACCTATGGCCATGTTTATCCTTACTAACCCTAACCCTAAAAGGTGTCCTTTTATTAATTAGAATGGCTGCTCCTCTGCTGATTTTTATAAAAGATGAGAATTGAATCTGACCATTCCATTTATGTTTTAGATTCTAATGTTCATTGTCACTCAGGTGGGTTTCCTGTATCAAAGCTACATCTACGTAAATTCTCCCCCCTTATATTCCATGAACAAAGTCTTAAGTTGCCGACAGCCATTACTTATGCCAAATAAAGAAAAAAAGCAGAATGCCAAATGCTCTAAAAAGCAGTTGTGCGTGCCTCAAGGCATAAAAGCAAAAAAGCTGATTAAAATTGCAATAGCATTGGTTTCATAATAATCTGCTGTCTTACTGAACAGTTTAGATAAAATAAGCTTAATTACTTTTGCCTTTTGCATAAAATGAAAACAGCTCCATTCTGTTTAGCCATGTGTTATTGCCATGTGGCTATAGTTTGCTTTGTCAGTATTTTTGTCAGTGTTTTCTGATGTGCACCCTTTGATGGAACAGAGTGGGAGATGCTGGGAGGTTGCTGCTTCAGGGAGCAGTGGCAAGAAAATGACAAATAGAATTTATGGTTAAAACGAGGACTAAATCCTCGAGAAGTCCCCTGTAAGGTATGCTTTTTCATCATGGGAGATGCTGTTCTTTTCAGCCATGTAAAGTAAACCGTAGATGATTAGGGCAATTAAGTTTGTTTAAGCTTGCTGGCAAATTTATTAACTGATACCCAATTTTTTGCCAGACAGTTGTCGAAGAGAGTAAATGTCATTAACTGAATGTTGATCACCCAGGTTTGGGAATTAACAGTGGCTTGGGGCAAAAACGCCCCTGCTCAGTTAAGGTGGTCAGTGTTTGCTTTAGTTGGGCTCTTGATCCTTGACTTTTTAACAATAAATTTTGTTTGGCTGTTGTAACTGAATTATAGTAGTTAGACAAACCAAGAGAAAAGATGATCAGGTGGTGTTGGTTATGTTTTACTTAATCATCATTTTTTTTCAGCTAAATTAACATTCATTATAGCAATCCTGAGATTCTACAAGAGGAGCAGTGTACATTGTTTTAGCCACTCACTGACATCAAGAATCAACGTATGAATCTCAAGAACGGTGACAAACAGCATATTCAGATAAACCGATCAACTCTGACCATCACAAAACAAGCTACTAAAAAAATCACATAAAAACAGCAAAAATAAAAGAAAATAGTAAGAATAAATACAAGACAATTCAGCTCATAATTTCTTCATGCCGCAATGCATGATGGGATCCATGGATGAGTTTTGATTGGTGGTACCCAGAATTTGTGAAAAAGTTGACGTCATGTGCATGTGTATAACGTTTTCGCAGGGTTTTTCTTGATCGCCAACTACTGGCCTTGGCGTAGATTCATTCACATAGGATTTTTATTTTTTTTAATTTTTTTTTTTTTCCAATGAAGCCAATATTTTTGTTTGACTTTTACTTAATTTTTTCATGCTATTTTACTCATTTCGAATGGTTAATTGTTAGCATTTCATTTGATTAATTCTAATTAATTCTAATATGTTGAATTAATTACTAAAATTGCTTGTAATATTTTGAAACAAATATAGTGAATCATTTTTTACAGTGTACGTTTTTGTCGATAAATTTAGTCTAAAACATATAATTTATTTAGTGCAACTTACCTGACGCGTGAACTTGACAAGATGGTGGCTGCTGTTTCTCCCGCGAAGTCACTCAGGCACTTGCATGTGCAGAATGATCTCAGTGTTGGCTGGATTAGTTTTTATTAGTTCAGTCAAACACTGGCATTCTGAATGTTGACTGGATTTGAAAATAACCCATCATTCAATGTTTTGAATGTCTTTTCAACTAAGCCCAAGCAATAAAATTAGCTCAACTTAAATATTTTTGGCCTTCCAACATTTTGTTAATTGGATTTTTTACAGTGCAATGGGAAAATTGCCCCATGTTTTTTATGCAGCAGAGCTGTAAATGTGAACTGGTGGATCGACAAGAAGCTAATGTGCCTTCTCTCTGTGTGTACTTTTTATTTATCCCTTTTTCTAAAAAATGGTTTTAAGGCTGAAATGTGGTTTATAATTTTATGAAACTTTTTGTATTTGTGAAATCCTGTATCTGAACTGTAAATCCTTTTTTTTTTTTTTTTACAGTAATTTTATAGATTAATATGTTACCATAGACATTGACCTACCCCACTCAACTGGTATTAATTTTAATTGTGCAGGTCTTAAAAAGGTCTTAAAAACCTTACATTTGATTAAAAAAAAAAAAAAAAATCCTCCAGATACCCTGTAAATTCTTTCCTTTTTTTAATTTTATAACTTATATACTGTTTGTTGGCTATTTATATTATGCAAGGTTATATGCAATTCAGATACATTTTGAACCATGAAACTCCTTTTCCTTTAATTTGTCACCCTTCTGTAGAAAGCCATCACATTTTTTCAATAGTACAATAATGTGATTTAACATGAACATTGTGTATGTAAACATGTAATTTACCACAGTTGTAAAGCTTGAAAATGCACCTTGAAAATGCTTGAAAAGTGCTTAAATTTGACTTTGGAAAAGGTGTAAAAGCCCTGCTTTTAATATTAAGCACGTCCTGCTCTTCATTTTTTAATTCATATGTGTTTATTTATTTATCCAACATGCAAATAAGCTTAAATTGTCATGCCATACCTCTATTTAAACAATTGTAGCAAATTAGCTCAAAGGGAAATTTATACAAATAATTACAATTAATTATAATTAATTCCAATTATTTATATCAGCTGCCATATGTAAATGTAGCAGAATTAATATTACAATCAACTAATCTGTTCGTCCAGTTAACATTCAGTGCAATTTCATATCAACTCTAGGAAATGTTATTTTAGTGGCCACAGAAAATAACTTTCTAATGCATTAGAGCATGTAGTAAGACCCATCAGAATCATCAGCACCTTGGTAACAAAGGGTCCACAGCTTATTCGAAACCTCTGGTTAGTTTGGTGAAATGCACGATACTTGCATTGCCTTTGCCGTTGAATGAGCATCCGGATGCAGTCTCGGATGAAAGACTTTTTTTTTAATTATGTTTATGGGGGTTTTATGCCTTTATTGAGATAGGATAGTAAAGAGCAGACAGGAAAGCATAGGACCTTGAGATGGGAATCAAACTCGGGCCACCTTGAGTACAGTTGCGCTGTATGTCAGCGCACTAACCACGAGGCTATTGGCGCCGACACGGATGAAAGGCTTGATGGTTCAACAGTTCGATGATGTCGGAGTTGTGATCACGTTCTTTTAGGTTGAAGAGTGATGAACTCCAAAGATAGACTCTTAACGGCAAGACAATAGGGTAATCCGAAACACACAGGCAAGAATCTGAACACGGGAAAACAGGCAAGGCAAGACTATGACTAGACTATGAAAACTAGGACTGGCTCCGTAAAGTAGCTATCAGCTAAGACAGTGATAAACTTCTGTGATTATTCTGGCTCAGTGGTGGTCGGGAGAGCTCTCTTCCAGGTAGAAAGTGAAGACATGGCTGTAGTCGAGGCTTGCCAGGCATGCAAGCAGCACCCAGAAGACGAAGCCAACGAGAAGAGGTCATAGAGTAGTAAGGCCTTTTAACTTCTAGCAAGGTCACACCTCCAGGGGGTCAGTAAGCCAACTGTAACATTTTTCGGAGGAAAAGTTCATGACCCTTTGTCTTTGAGCATAGTATTTTGCATATGTGACTGGATTGGTTGTTGATGCAAAAACAATTAAAGTTTCTGATAATACTAATATGTTGCATAGGTATCAACATATAATATACACTGTCACTTAGATCATCAAAATACAAATTTGTAGATACCAAAAATTTAATAGGTGAGGTTACATTAATTAGTGGTACTGTCATAAAGCATGCATAAAACAGGATACAATACAAGACAATATAAAAAAAAAAAAAAACAGTAATAATACACACAATATCCTGGGGATATGCATGTTCATTTGTAGAAAGGTTTGTCAATGTGAAAGAGGAAAGTGAAAGAAGTCCTTTTCTGTGGGCAGTATGTGTCTGTTTTGAAGTGAATTAAGCGAGAGTAAAACTCTTTCTGAATTCGATTGGGCCATTAAAGCTATATTTGGCATTATCTGGATAAGGTGTCCTTGCTGCTATGGAAACTGGCCTGGGGGGTTGTTCACGGACATCCTGGCACCCAGTCCCAGTTGCTGGGTGAGGGGTCTGTTGGATTATTTGTTAAATACAACATTATAACAAACAACTATGTGTCTGATTTGTCCAGCCGTTAAACAATTTAGAAGAATCTCTGACAAATTGCACTTCATATTGTTGGCACAATATATATTTTCTTATGGCCCACCCCTTATGTAACCACTGACATATCTGATGTTCTTTAATGCACGGACTAGCAGCCTGTACATGTGTCACAGTTATGTTCTGTTTTTAGGACTTTAATTTGTTTAAACCAATTTTCTGTGTTTTATTCCTGTTTCCTTTGTTTCTGATTCTCATCTTCCTGTGTATATATTACTTTTAGTTTGTTGAGTTCCTTGTCTTGTGTTGAAGAGGAGAGAAAGAGGAGGCGGATCCCAACCTCCCAGAGCTCCCCAATCCTAGTCCTAGTGGCAATATTGGTGGAGTTGGATTATGTGGAGTGGAGTCCGCCCATTCTCCTGCTCCTGGGGTGTTTATCATCGCTAGTCTCTTATAGATGACAACGAGCCAATTCCCACCCTTGTCCTCACCCTCAAGCCTCTTCCTTCATATCACTTGCCCTGCCCAGCCTCCGAGCATCGACTCGGCCTTGGCCCTCCAGAACAGTGGTGTCACCCTGGATCTCTTTGGCACTGCCCGAGTCTCCATCGCCTCCAGCTCAGTCATCATCCTCTTGGTTCCCCACAGCCTCACCACCAAGGCTCCACCCTGGCTCCTCCCTCCGTCAGCTCCATCATGGGTTCCTCCACTGCCAGCACCCCCTTGGACTGTTCTGTCCAAGGGTCTCTTTCCCGCCCCCTTCAACCCCTTAGGTGTTATTTCTCTTTTCAGTATCAAGAGTCGCCTGTCACGGTTATGTTTTGTTTTATGGACTAGTTTGTTTCACCTGGTTTTCCTGTGTTTTGTTCATGTTTCTTTTGTTACCCTTGCTCCCGCTTCTTTTTCATTTCCATAGACACTGATTAAGTTGTTCACCTGTTTTCAGTTTCATTGATTATTATCCTGTATTTATATTGCCCATAAATTAAGTTCCATGTCTTGTGTTGATGTTTACTGCCATGTTTTTCTCTTGTGTTTGGTAGTATTCCTTGTTGAAAAAAAAAACAGCATGTGCTGGTTAGGTATGTTTTGAAGCATGGCTGCTGGTTTCAGCTGGTTTAAGCTGGTCCTTAGATGGTCATTTGCTGGTCCTAAGCTGGTCCTAAGCAACTAGCTCCTGCTCAGGACCATCTTAGGACCAGCACATGACCAGCTTAAACCAGCTCATGACCAGCACTTGACCAGCTTAAACCGGCTCATGACCACACAGTAAAATTCTGAGTGTTAAATTAATACTCCTCGGAGCATATATGGTCCCACTCTAAAATAGTGTTAAAGTAGCACTGAAGCAGTGTTAAAGTTGAGATAATTATGTGATTAATTAAGTGCTGATTGAGCATTAGTGATGAACAGCTGCTGATAACAAGCATAATCACTGAAGAAAAGAGAAACACAAGAACTACAACTGACTTCAGCCACAGCCTTAAATGAAATCAACTGAAATAAAATACATTAAATCTCTCAAGATCTCAGCAGAAGATGATTAATCATCTCGACAAACAGCATCACCAGCTTCATGCATTACTAACCAGTTTGGCTTTTTTGACGTCTAAAAATTTCTTATTAAGAATTAACAGAGGTTTAGATGTTAATGTTTGTTGAAAATAATAAAATTTGAAGACACCGTTGTGGAGATAAGCGTTTCCTTCAGTTGGGCTCTTGACCCTTGACTATTTTATTTATTTATTTATTACTAGTTCTTTTCTGTTTGCTGTAACTGTGTTTATGAAACATGTTTGTTATGGCAAGAAAAACCAAGAGAAACTGTGACCAGATAATGTTGGTTAACTTTTGGTAATGATGTACTTGTGTATGATGATGATGTCATCAGTGGTGATGTGTAATTTAGTTTGTTATTGAGCACAACGGTTTTAATAAAATGCTATGAAAAAAATCATATCAAAATTATCAGAATATTTTGTCACCATTGCTGAGATTCACATGCTGATTCTTCATGTCTATGAGTGCCGGATTTGAAACCAATTTAGTAACCGTAGAAGTGGCTAATAAAGTTCTCATACTGTCATCTGATATCATAGAACTGCAATAATACAGAAATCATAAAAGCAGTACAAATTTAGACAAAATGCAATCTGAGACTCAAACGCATGAAACAACTTTATTGTAAACTCTTTGCCATTATATATGTGCTTTATAAACATAATTGTAACAGCCAAAGAAAAACATATCGAAAAAGTCAAGGGTCAAGAGGCAACTAAAGCAAACGCTATTCACCAAAACGGTAAGTTGAAAAACAAAAAACAAACATCTAAACCTTAATTCTCAATAAAGAAATTCTGTTTTATATACTCCAGAAATAAAGTCTAACTGGTTAATAATGCATGAAGCTGGTGATGTTGTTTGTGGATTTGTTTAATTATCTTTACTGAAATCTTGAGAGATTTAATGTTTTATTTTATTTTAATTGATTTCATCTAAGGCTGTGGCTGAAGTCAGTTGTAGTTCTTGTGTTTCTCTTTTTTTCATTGATTCTGCTTGTTAACAGCAGGTGTTCATCACTAATACACAATCATCACTTAATTAATTACTTAATTATCTCATTAACTTTAACACTGCTTCAGTGTTACTTTAACACTCTTTTAGAGTGGGACCATGTATGCTCCGAAGAGTGTTAATTTAACACTCAGGATTTTACTGTGTCTTAAGGACCAGCTTAAACCAGCTCAAACCAGCAGCCGTGATTCAAAACATACCTAACCAGCATATGTTGTTTTTTTTTGTTTTTTTCAACAGGGATATCTGTTGCTTTTGCTTATTAAAGAGTTTAAGTATTCAAATATTTTAATGTTTTCTAAAAAATGAATCACTGTCTGGCCATCTGGGATTTCGGTATGGAGATAAAGGCTAGGATTATATTTATTTTGGTAGTAATATGTCACATTTTGAATTTATATTAGTACCAATTGTTGATTTCCGATAGAGCGTTTGGACCCGGAAGTGATGACATGTCACATCAGACTTAACAAGTGGACTGGTCATGTCTTGGCAACATATTAATGTACAGCAGATCTACCTACCTGCAAAGTTTAGTTCCTACCCTAAACAAATACACCCGAACCTGAATTGAGATCTTCAGGGACACTTGATAATTACAAACAGGTTAGAACTGAACTTTGGAGTAAGGTGGATCTCCAGGAACAGGATTGGGCACCCCAATTTACAGTATGTCTTGTCATAGTTAAACACAGTCATTTAAAATACATATGTGCAGTCTTGCATTGTAAATGTAGTCTATTAAGACTTGCCATTATCTATTCATTAAAAATCAAGCAGAAAAACAAAAACTCGTTGTTCTTGTCTGATTAACTGTAGCACCTTTAATAAGCCCTTTACAGCTTGATACTGGACCAGTTTCAAGCATTCTTTGTTCTATTCTTCTTCTTTCGGCTTCTCCCGATTAGGGGTCACCACAGCGAATCATCCGTCTTCATTTTGCTCTGTCCTCTGCGTCTTCCTCTGTCACACCAACCACTCGCATGTCCTCCATCACAACATCCATGAACCTCCGTTTTGGTCTTCCTCTTCTCCTCCTACCCAGTGGCTCTATCCTCAGCACTCTTCTCCTAACATACCCTGCATCCCTTCTCTGCACATACCCAAACCATCTTAGTCTTGCCTCTCTCACTTTGTCTACAAACTGTCCTACCTGCGCTGTCCCTCTAATATGTTCATGTCCATCCTCATCACTCCCAAAGAAAATCGCAGCATCTTTAACTCTGCCACCTTCAGCTCCTTCTCCTGTCTTTTTGACAGTGCCACCACCTCCAAGCCATACAACATAGCTGGTCATACTACCGTCTTGTAAACTTTACCTTTCACTCTTGCAGGTACCATTCTATCACAAATCACTCCTGACACTCTCCACCCACTCCACCCTGCCTGCACTCTCTTCATTACTTCTCTAACCACACTCTCCATTACTTTGGACAACTGACCCAAGTATTTAAACTCATCCACCTTCACCACATCTGCTCCTTGTAACTGTACCATTCTGCTTCCCTCTCTCCCATTTATGCACATGTACTCTGTCTTGCTCCTACTGACTTTCATTCCCCTTCTCTCCAATGCATACCTCCACCTCTCCAAACTCACCTCCAAACTCATTCTTTGTTCTGTTGCTTGTATTTATTTGTTATTCATTTTATTACTGATTGTTCACTTGTCTTTTTGAAAGCAATGTTTATAGCATAGCATATGCTACATGTTTGTGCTATGTTGCATAGCAGTGTTATCAGATTTTCTGTTTTAGAAACAGTGTTATCTTATTGTGTATGTACTTGATTTGCTTTGATAAGCAAGTGTTTGCAAAGAACCTACATTTTTTTTTTATCTCTCTCTCTATTTCTCTCCCTCTCCTTCTCCCTCGTCTCCTCACAGTGAAGGTGAAGGCAAAGTGTGCACCCACATTCTTTGCTTGTGCAAATGGGGTCCACTGCATTATTGGCCGCTTCCAGTGTAATGGTTTCAGAGACTGCCCTGATGGCAGCGATGAAGACAACTGCAGTGAGTATCCAATGTGCAGCCAAGTCAACTGTTTGTTCTAATGCACACTATAACACTTTAGATTTTCAAACTTTAGATTTTCAAAAGTTTCTGCAGAAATGAAGGAGTATGGCAAGCCATGCAGTGTCTCATTCACTACTGCTGTGAGTGAGAAAATGCACAGTTGGACAGCTGTCACCCAAAGCACAGATTGCGGGAGATATGGGGGCATATCTTGCAACTACAGGGCCTTGCGAAAGTATTCATACACCTTCATTTTTTTCCACATTTTGTTATGTTGCTGCCTTATGTTAAACTGCTTTAAATTACTTTTTTTCCACATCAATCTACGCTCCATTCACCATATTGACAAAGCAAAAACAGAACTGTCACAACTTCGTAAATATATTTAATATAAAAAAACTGAAATAAGTACATTGCATAAGTATTAATACTTTTAACTAAATATTTAGCTGAAGAACCTTTACAGTCTCAAGTCTTTTTTGTTTGATGCGACAAGCTCATCAACATTTGACAATTATCTGCCATTCTTTTCCTCACCTCTTCACCTCTCAAGCTCTGTCAGGTTGGATGGGGGCAGATGCACATTTTCAGGTTTCTCCAGAAATATTTCATTGGGTTCAAAAAAAATATATATATATTAAACAAAATAACTAAAAATATAATAAAATATCTAACTACATAATACTATTATTGTTAGAAATTGCAACAATATAAAAATAGAAATATAATACATTTATACATTTAAAATTTAATTAAAACAATAAGTAAAAAAAAAAAAAAAAAAAAAAAAATATCCTGGCCAGAGGAGAACTGGCCCCCTCGACTGAGCCTGGTTTCTCCCAAGGTTTTTTTCTCCATTCTGTCACAGAGGGAGTTTTGGTTCCTTGCCGCTGTCGCCTCTGGCTTGCTCAGTTGGGGACACTTAATTTCTAGCGATTATCGTCAATTTGATTTCATAGATACTATTTAAACTAAACTGACAATGACATCTCTGAATTCAATAATGAAATGCCTGTAACTGAAAATTACAGGTCATTGTCCTGTTGGAAGGTGAACCTTCTGCCCAGTCTGAGGTTCTAAATGCTCTGGACTATGTTTTCATTAAGACTATCTCAATATTTTGGTGCACTGTGCTTTTATTCTACTCTGATGAGTCCCTCAGTCCCTGCCGCTGAAAAACAGCCCCGCAGCATGAGGCTGCTACCAGCACACTTTACTTTTGGGATGGTACTCTGCAGGTGAACTCATCACTCCAGGCGATGAGTTTCCTTCAAACATGATGCTTGGAATTGATGCATGATGCTTGGAATTGAGGTTCATCAGACCAGAGAATCTTGTTTCTCAGAGTCTGAGGGTCCTTTGGGAGCTTTTTTGCAAATTGCACATTGGATTGAGTTTTGCCACTCCGCCATAAAGCCCAGATCAGTGGAGTGTTACAGTGATATTTGTCCTTCTGTAGGTTTCTCCAATCTGCATATATGATCATGGAGCTCAACTAGAGTGACCGTCAGGTTCTTGGTCACCACACTAACCAAAGCCCTTCTCCATCAGTTGCTCAGTTTGAACAGAGTTCTGGTTGTTTCAAACTTCTTCCATTAAGGGTAACAGAGACTACATGCTTCTGTGACCCTTCAGTGAAGCAGAATTTTTTTCCTGAACTCTTCCCCAGATGTGTGGCTAGACACAAACCTGTTTCTGAGCTCTAAAGGCAGTTCTTTTGACCTCAGGGCTTGGTTTTTGTTCTGATATGCATTATCAGCTGTTAGACCTTTTATTCAGATGTGTGTGCCTTTCCAAATCATACCCATTCAATTGAATTTGCCACAGGTTAACAACTCGAAGTGTAGTGACATCTACAAGCAATATGTATGCTCCTGAGCTAAATTTCAACTGTCCCAGATAAGGGTATGAATAATTATGCAATGGAATCATTTAAGTTTTTTTATTTTTAATGAATTTGCAAATATGTTAAAAAACGTTTTTTTTTTTTGTTTGTTTGTTTTTTTTGCTTTACCATTATGGTGTATGGAGTGTAGACTTATGTGGAAAAAAAGTAATTTAAAGCAGTTTAACATAAGGCATACGTGAAAAAAATGAAGGGGTATGAATACTTTCGCAAGGCACTGTACAACATAACAGGGTTCTGTTGTACATAACTGCAACATTATGGTCAATTGAACCAAAGTACAACTCCTGTGCTCCAAGGGTGGTGTTGCATAGAGCACAAATGACTATTGTCATTGTCAAAAAAAAAAAAAAAAAACAGAAAGGAGATTCTTCTTTCATCATATTGAATCACTGTCTCCATTCAAAGTGAAATTGCAAAAAAAAAAAAATTTACATTTTATCCAAAAAAACAAGACACACAAAGGTTTGGTTAATGTCACAATCCACCTGGAAGCAAGAAACGAGGGAGCGAGGAGTAATTCAAAAACGGAGTCTTTAATAATCCAAACACAAATGAGACACAGGAACACAAGGGATGACATTCAAGTACTGATAAACACTAACTGAATGGACTGGGGCTTTTAAAGACAGGACAATCAAGGAACTAAGGAGACACACTTGGAAACCAATTAACAATCAACATGAGGGAAAAACACACAGACAGGTCCATAATCCTCACAGTTAAAGGGACAAAACTAAATAAAACACCATTGTGATTTACAGGGCAAACACATCTGTCGATTGCATATAACAAGAAAACATCAAAAAAGCAGCACAGTGGAACACAAAAAAATACAGCCTTTATTGGAATCCTCCATCCTTTACACCTTAATGCCATCCCTTATGTATATAACTTTCTTTTTTCTGCTGAACACAAAGATATAAAAAATAATAATAATAATAATAATCCATCTCTCAAGTGTACAAGACGTTCAAAGATGATGCTTCAAAAACGTGGTAACCCATACGACCCCAGATGATGAATCAATGTCTTCTGAAGTGAAATGATAGGTGTGTATGAAAAATACTAATATTTTAAACTTTATTATTGTGTTCACTTTGTGTGGTTTTTGAAACTGTTTCATACACTTGCATTATATGGACTAAAAATATTTGTGTCCATCTTAAGGAAGTCAGTTATAAACATTTGGGATGGCATGAGGGTGAGTAAAATATGAGAGAATTTTCATTTTTGGGTGGACTGTCCTTTTAAAGAGCAAGATGCAGAATCCAGAAACATGCAGACAGAATACAAGAACATGTGCTGAATTAATGATGAGTGATAGCATTAAAACACATAATGCTGACTTTTTGAAAAGGCCACTTTTTGTGTTGTCTATTCATAGTACCTGTCTGTAACAACAATTAATATTATGGATTGTTTATTGGGGCATTTACAGTTTTTCTCAGCAAATATTGATTATTAATTATTTTGATGTTAAAATCACCAACAATTAGGACGACTTCTGCAAAAATTGTGGTATGTATACAGTATAAATTTCAAATTACAATTATCGTTTATACTAGATGACATTATATTTAGCACTATCCCTTCAAAAGAATTGTACTTGAAATTGGATTTCCCCCTTTGCCTTTCAGACGAGGCTTGTGTCTATAACAATAACCTTTGGGGATAGACTGATTTAAAGTAATGTAATTGTCTGGTTTTGGCAAAGTTTCTGTAAAACAACGCACATCTAATTTCTGATCTGTGATCATATCATTTACACAAATAATGGCTTTTGAAGAAAGTTATCTAATATTCAGCAGTCCAAGCTTTATTAACTGTTTATCTGTATTATTGTAGTGTTTTTTTTTTTTTTGCTTATTTATTTATTTTCTGGTAAAAAAAATAAATTAATTAATTTAAAAAAAACCTTGAATTAGCACACTTAAATGTGTTCTGCAGGTTTTTTTTTTTTTTTTTTTTTTGTATTCACTAGTTCAGTTCTCTACATTATATCTAGATGACTCTATGTGATAAGATTTAAGTGATTTCTGTGACATGACAACACTATTTGCTATGATTGATGGTTTTACTGATTGCATTATTAAATAAAGGGTCAAATGAAGTGTCACCTCAACCAGTGGTCCCTGGCTAAAATTTTTGATTTGTATCATTTCTTTTATGGTAAATGAAATACATAAATGAATAAGAAGGACTAAATATTAAATATCATGGACTAAATATTAAATATATTTACTGAGTAATCCACTATTTTGTAGAGGGGGGTCAAAATAACAGTTTTCACCTTAGATTTGAAGCCAAATTACAGGGGATAAAAATTACTTTATAAAGATGGAAGCATCATTGTTTTATTTTTACACAGAAACTGGCAGATCTATTAATGAAATCTGTTGACTTTAATGGTCTTTGTTGCATTATTTGCCAATGGTGACAGTTCAAAAATGGGGAAAAAGCACTTTTTTTTTTTTGTTTGTTTCTTCCAGTTTCCATGCCTGTAAATCGAAAAGTAATAAAGATATCTTAATATCCTTTTAGATTTTTTTCATTTGGCATCTTAATTTTAAGGCCCCATTTGGTTCATATCCAGAGATATAAGGATTTCAATGTGGCTCTATGATTAAATTGTTGAATTGGTTTCAGTGGATTCAGTGGTCAAAAACCAAATGTGGGTCACTTTGCATACAGCTGATACTGAATTGAAAGAGGAACATCTGAAGAACAAAGGGATCACACTTGGGACCACCCAGCCAGTTTTCCCAAATCTTACCTGTTCATACCCAGTAGCACCCAGGATGAAACTTGCTTAATGACCGAAACGTCTGCAGGGCCAGCAGTACAGACTGCATGCCTGTTGTATACGGCACCCCATGACTGGGTCATAGTGAGAGTCCATAGAGTCCAACTCTGAGGTGGCATGTCCAGTGGCACTGTAAGCCTTTGAAATGAGTGCTGTAGTACATGCCTCTCAGCTCGAAAGAACAAATCTGAGTGTGACCCCCCCGTGTCATTACTTCACACAATGTTGAGTGAGTGACAGATAGGGAGCTCCAGGTAAAATATGAGCTGGAATAAGATAACCCAGGATCCCATTTTTCCTTGAGTTTGTAAATTACCCAGGGTTAACTAGAAAGTCCTTTAAATGTTTCAATATTTGAGGTACTATCAGTGATTTTACTAAATATGCCCCTAAAAAGTGGGTACTACTTTATCTATTACTTTTCTTCATATGTTATTACAAAAGGAAATTTTAATATTTAAACAATCCTGATGCAAATCTTGGTTGATTAATGTGAATACATGTATCAAACATGTAGTAACAATACTGCATATTTGAATTCTTGGTAACTTCAGAAATTGTCAAAATTAACAAAATCCCTTCTTCCAAATATAACAGAAATATAAATATAAAAATATAAATAAAAATAACTCAAATATAGAATCTTATGAATGGACTACAGAGAAAAGTTAATGTGCCTCAACTTGACCGTATTTCTGGCATGCAGACAGCTATGTTCCATTATTTTGATAGAGGGAAAAAAGCTACATTTCTAATTTCAATATTGTTTATTCTTCAGACATTAAAAACAAAAACAATAAATCTATGGGATTGAATCATATAGCGCCCTGAAAAAAATGAACATAACAAAAGAAAAGTTTAAGAACCAGAATGTAAAATATCTTTAGAGATATCTCATTTATCTGAGATATCTTCAGGTATAGGCATGCAAACTTTGGAAAAGTCACCCACATTTGGTTTTTGACCACTGAAAATGTGTACAATTTAACAGTTTACTCTTGGAGCCATATTGAGATCCCGATATCTCTGGAACTGAACCTTGTGGTGCCTTCAAAATGAAGATATCAAAAGTTTGTTACAACTAAAACCTGTCAAAACTGGCATATAATGCAACAATGATTGCTGTCAGTGTCAATAGCCTTGTGGGCAGTGCGCCAACATACAATGCTGTTGTGTTATGGGCGTCCTGTGTTCGATTCCTGACTCGAGGACCTTTCTGAATCCTACTCCTATCTCTCTCCCACTTCACTCCCTGTCATAATAAAGGCAAAAATGCCAAAAAAACAACAAAGATTGCTAAAGGCAACAGATTTTGTTAGTAGACCTACCAATTTCTATGTAAAAAATAAAAGATGCTGCCGTCTTTCTAAAGTCATTTTCACCCCACCTGTAATTTGGCTCCAAATAGGGTGACCACCTGGCTACAGATCTGTTTCAGGACAGTAGATGTGATTTTTGCGGGACAATGCGGAACACGTGCGAGACAGTTACATTTACTACTGTTATGCTATGTAAATACTGATTTACATTTGTTGGCATAGGCTATGCGCCGATTTATGTTTCTGCCGTTCTGGCAACATTAAATTCAGGAGAGAACACTGGGAATCACCTACTCCACATTTTGACTGACAGCCGTCACAGCCTCTTAGTGACCATGTTTACTCCTTTCTTTTTCAACCATTGGATAGGATTTAAAAAAAATGGCTGTTGTATTTGTGTGAGGCCAGTTGCTACTTCTGACGAAGCGCTAATAAATTTAGGTGAACTACGCCGCAAAAAGTATTAAAAAAGCTTTCTTAAAAAGGCAAAAGAGCACGTTTTCTTAATATGACAATTAAATCCAACAGACTGATGAAAATGCGGTAAATTTTCTCAATATGCGACATGCGGGACGAGGGGTGAAAATGCTGTGCGGTACAACGCAAAGCAGGACAGGTGGTCACCCTAGCTCCAAATCTTGGGTGAAAATTGACATTTTAAACCCCTTCTACAAAATAGTGGATTATTCAGTAAATATACATCCATGGCATTTAATATTTTGGCTTTAACTAATTATGTTTGCCTTTTTTCAGAAAAAAATATATTAACAAAATCAAAAATTTGAGACAGGGAAGTTTCTGAAATTTAGATGATTTGACATCTAATGACCCTGAAATATTTTATATAATTTTTATATGTTATGAAATTGGAGTACTTTTTATTTTACATATTTGAATAAAAACATTTGAATAAATATAAAACAAAATCTTATTTTATTTATTATAGTAGAAGAAAGAGAGAGTGATCTATGAAACAATAACAGTAATAATACTGTTAATTTCTTCATCTCTCTCCCCACTCCACAGCTGCTAACCCTCTGGTGTGTTCATCCGCACGGTTCCACTGTGACAATGGACGGTGTGTAGATCGCAGTTTTCTATGCAATGGACAGGATAACTGTCAAGATAACAGTGATGAAGAAAACTGCCTTACAACAGCAGGTACAGACATACACTGCAGAAACACGTTTGCACACACCTGATTGAATGCATGTTTGGAATAAACTTTAAGATGACTTCACCAAAAGGTTTATGCTTAAATGTTTTCAATTAATGTTCAATAAATTAATATTTTCAATAAATGTTACCCACCCCACCCACCCCACCGCCCACTGCCCACTGCCCACATCTGAATTGCCTGTGGCACATTCGCACGGTTTAAGTGAAACCTGTGATTTTACTCAAATTTACTGACTTATCTCCCGGATATGATTTCAAGGCTTTGCGTAACATTATATATCATAAACAGAAGAATGTTCCTTACCGCATATGGCTATACATGTCATCCATCTTGAAAAAAATGACAGAGATGCCGATTCGCACGGGACTAATATTATCACAGGACCTCTGTGTTTGGCAAAATATGGTAGGTCATTTGCGGAGGAATTTTTACTTTACAAATTACAGACATGGCCGATTCGCACGGGATTAAGATCACAGACAATCTCCGCAATTATTATAAATGACTGGAGTCACCAGGTAATACTAATCCCGTGTGGATAGGGCTAACGGCTCAGTTTACGAGGAATGTATGTAATGCTAAAATTTGTACTTCCTGTGATGTATAAGTTAGGATAAGTGTACTCATTAAAAGAATAACTGAATATTTTAATATAAGTATGTTTAAATTGTGTGAATAAATAGATGCCAGAGTTTGTTTTGACAAACTTTACAGTTGGCTTTATAAAACTTCATTATAACTTTTAACAGACTTTAACAGAAAAACACATGACATTTTGACAGACTGACATACCACATCAGAACCCCTAAAGACCCCATCAGATTACTTCAGATCCCATTAGACCTATTCAGACTCCTAATCAAGCCACACAAGTCCTAATCGGACTTCATTAGACCACAATATTCAGGGCATATAAGAACCCCATTGGATATCGAGGAAACCATTTTAGACACAAGTAGTTTCTGTACCATCCTTTGTTGACTATTAGGCGTTTTTAACATGTTGTTACGTGTTGCTATCACATTTCTGTACCTTATTTTTTATTTTGCTGTAGAATGCAGTTGTCACTTCCATATATTACTGAACTGTGTGTACAGCAGAGATGGGACTTTCAAGTCACAAGTCTTCAAGTCAAATCCCAAGTCCTCAAAGAGTTAAAGTTAATGGATAATTAAGTGACTAATTAAATGATGATTGTGCATTAGTAATGAACACCTGCTGTTAACAATCAACATCATTGAAGAAAAGAGAAACACAAGAACTACAACTGACTTCAGCCACAGCCTTGGATGGAATCAACTGAAAAAAAAACAAAAAAAAAAACAATGCCACCATAATTGTGATCAAGGTTCCCTTTAGTTGGTCTCTTGACCCTTTTATTAATTCAAAGTTATTTGTTTCTAAGCCATTGCAATGTTGTTTCACAACAAACATTTGTTCTTTGTTGACTCAAACCTTGAAGTAGCAGATGCGCTTACACTTTTTGCCAATAACTCATGATAAATGAACATCATGAAGTGGTCTCTCTTTGGTTTATTGACTGACATTCAGCATTACAGAATTGCCAAAAAAGAATTTTAAAAAAATGCCACCGTAATGCTTCAATGTTAAAAGAAAAGAACTGTATCGGCTCAGGCTTTTAGACATGAACACTTATCATAAGATCCTCAACAGTGGTGACAATAATTTTTCATACTGCAGTGCATGATGGGAGTTTTTACTATGGTGGTTTCCCTAAATAATCTAACATTATTTCCTATTCCTCCCAGAATCCCCTGGACAGGACTTTGTGACTCTGGACTATCGACTACGCTATTACCCCAGTATCACGTATGCAGTTATTGGCAGTGCCATCATCTTTGTCCTGGTAGTGGCATTGCTGGCCCTTGTTCTGCACCATCAGAGAAAGCGAAGTGTCTTGCTGCCGCAGGGGGTCTACAGAGGTGCCTGCCACCAGCCACTCCTGCTCTCCCGGCTCGTCATACTGGACAGAGGACATGCCCATCGTGGAAGCCATGACCTTTCACCCCAGTGTTCATCCTCATCAGAGGCATTCAGCTCAGTCCATAGTCTCCAGTTGCTCTCTCTTTCACAGTATCCAAGAACTGCGATAGACTTGCCACCATCATACTCGCAGGCTGTACTGGATGTTGGGTATGCTTACAAATACAAATGCTAAGAATGGTGGTCGATGTGGATTTGTTTTTTGTTTTTTTTTGTTTTTTTTGTTTGTTTTTTTTTGTTTGTTTTTTTTGATGGCCGATGCCAATATCTTAGATAGTAGGGTGGCCAATGGCCAATATAAAGCTGAAATATAGATTATCACTATTTAATTTAAAGGTAGTAAATAGCACATACTGCAATGAAATGTGTTTATTTCACATGGTATTTACTAAATTAGAAATAAAATAAACATTTATACTTTAGATAACTTTATACTTTAGCAAACAGATACATACAGATTGTGTAATTATGTTCTGTAATTAATATAGTACTTTTAAAGAAAATGTTAAAAACATGAATAAAAAGGAAGTAAACACAATGAACAGTCTAACCAACAGTGTACTCTACAATGTGGCAAGTCTGCTAACTGGACATAGCTGGATGATCTATATGAGAAAGTATTTGCCTTTTTTTTTTCTTTTCTTTTTTATTAATATAAAGGCAAACACTATAATACTTTTCATTTACAGTTTACTTTCTTTATTTAAAAATTGTGTCAAATAATTAATTAGACACAACTGTTAAAAGGTGGAGTCTGTAGCCTCTGCGCTGACAGATAGATAGATAGATAGATAGATAGATAGATAGATAGATAGATAGATAGGTAGATAGATAGATAGATAGATAGATAGATAGATAGATAGATAGACAGACAGACAGACAGATAGATAGACAGATAGATAGATAGATAGATAGATAGATAGATAGATAGATAGATAGATAGATAGATAGATAGATAGATTTGTAAATAGTTGTAAGTTTTTTCAAAATTTGTAAAGGTCTCAGCCCATTTCTTTCACCAGATTACGAATAACTTGCTCTGTCCTGCAACCATAATCATATATCTAATGTTTTGAGGCTTACCTTTTTTTTTTTCAGCCGACCCGCATGGTTTGATCTCCCACCTCCTCCTTACCCTCCAGAGAATACTACAGCTCAGTCTGAGAGAGAACCACCTGTATATGAGGACCCAGTCGAAACCACAGAATCAGCCAGAGCTGTATTATCTGAAACCTTGACCAACAACACCAACACTGACTCCAGTTGTGCAGAGTAAGGTCTCAGCAGCCAACACTGTAAGATATGGACTGCATGTACGTTATGCAAAACTCTATGCAGAGTGAAGGAAAAGCAGAAAGAAAAGCATTGATGATGTAGATGTTTTCAGATTCACCAAGTATGTGTAGGAGCATGTTAGTGCCATCATCGGGTGGCCAATTAACTGCATTACTCGTATCATAACCAATGCCGTTGGCAGCCAAAAAAGCACTATAAAGATGGTACTAATCCAGAATGAGCTTTTTACTACTGCTGCAAAAATGTACAGTTGATACTCTTGACTGCAGTAATGCTATGAGCATAGAATTTTACTACTAGTGACCTAAAGGTGTTAAACCTCATTCTTGTAAGTGGCAGTTTGAGTAAAAGAGATGTGCTCAATCATTTTCAAGATATACATAAAGTGTGGGGACAGTTGTTTTACTATTTAATTATCATGGGTTTACATGATAGAGTCCAGTGTTTATATTCCCTGTGAGTTTGATGTAAATTGGGGAATGCAGAGTTTGTTTTTGTGAAGAGGGCTGCTGGAGAATGCCTCTGTGTCATGCCTTAATGTTTTTGAACATGCTTGAAGTGGGCTAAGTACAGGTGCATCTAAAAAAAAAAAGTTCTCTCTTTTTTTGGAACTTATTTCAAAAAGTGAAACTTTCATATATTCTAGATTCATTACATGTAAGTAAAACATTTCAAAAGTTTTTTTTGTTTTGTTTTAATTTTGATGATTACACTCTTAGACCTTACCAGGCGTTTTTACAGTAATATATTGGCAACACTGTCACACTGCCAGCTAGTTACTGTAGGTCAAACATCTACACTAAAACCTTACCCTGTAAATTAATGGTAAAATACTGACAACACTGTTGCCAGTAATTTACTGTTAATTGTGCAGTTATTTACTGTAGTCTAGTTTACAGTATTTTACTGTAAAGATAACATGAACTAAATTAAAACTCATGTTAACTAATTTCATTTTTAGAAACCGACTTCCTATAGCCAACTGCCAATTAAGTTTGTAAACTAATATTTTCAACATGAACATATTAATACTTTGAGCATATTTCATTTGAGTCTACTAATAAATATTTTTTCTTAAAACAAAAACATCAAAATTAAATTTCTTGCAGATAAGAGCTAATTAACATGCATCACCCATGCATGTGAAATTGGAGATAGTTAAGAGATTTTCATTGCATCAACACCTACACAGCTACTGTCTTTAAATAAAGCAACAGGAATCATATTATTAGTAATTCTTGGGCTTTGCCTGGACTGAAGCACAGGCTCTGCTCTTCAGCACAATGGTAACCCACAAATCTCAGACAAACAGAAACTCTTTAAATCCCAACAGAACCTTCAACACTAACAGATCATTGTCTGTAAAAACAGATAGAATAACATTTAATTTCAGCATTTACTCACCTTTAATTGAGTTCAAATAAAAATTTAACTGTTAGGTTTTACAGTGCATTGCTGTTTTTACTTGATTTTTAGTAAACTACTGACAGTGAAATGCTTGGCAGTACAGGGTGCCAAATGTTTACCATTAATGGAAATAATGGTTAAAGAACGTTTAAAAAAAAAAAAAAAAACTAGCAGAAGCAGCTGCCAAACAAAAACTGTAAAACTTCACAGGTATTGTCTGGATTATCATTGTGAAACATTCTCTACAAAACATATATATATATATATATTTTTTTTTGCAGTTAACCATCAGCTAACAACAACACACACGCAAAAACTAATGTAACGACCACTGCATCAGCAGCTCCAGCTACTGTCTTTAAATAAATCAACATGCAGTGCAACGTTTCTTGGTCTTCTCCTGGACTGAAGCACAGACTCTATTCTTCAGCACAATGGTGACCCACAAAAGACAACAGAAACCCTTTAAATCTCAAAAGAACATTGAACACTAACAGATCTCTCTAGATCTCAGCATCTTCACTTATTACAAACCAGTCTGACTTTATTAATTTCATACAAAACTTCTTATTGAGAATTAATGTTAATATTTTATTTAAATTAATAAAGTTTTGAAGTCACCGTTGTGGAGATAAGCGTTTGCTTTAGTTGGGCTTCTGATCCTTCACTTTTTAATCAAAATTTTTTCTCTAGCTGCTGTAACTGCACACTTCAAAAACAATTCCTTCTTGATGTTTGTGTGAGTCAATCAGCCTTCTTTCAAAACACTTTCTATATAATGACTAAAAAAAGAGTGAATTTTTTCACTATCATAGCATCAAAAGATTGCAGTGAAAAAAAAAGCAACATCAAAATGATTAATTCATCATCAATAATTAACCAGGTTTATCTGATCAGATTTTTTATTAACAATTTTTGCTATAGCAAATGTTCTTTACAAACACAGTTATAGCAGTTAAAGAAAAGCTGATGTTATAAAGTCAAGAGTCAGAAGCCCAACTAAAGCAAACACTTACCTCCACAATGGTGACTTCAAACGCTATTATTTTCAATAAAACATTACTATCAAAACCTCTGTTAATTCTCAATAAGAAGTTTTGTATGAAAGAAATAAAGTCAGACTGGTTTGTAATAAGTGAAGATGCTGATATCTAGAGAGATCTGTTAGTGTTTCATGTTCTGTTGCTCCCAGTCATGTGACGTTTAATTAATTAATTAATTAGTTAATTTTAAAGTGAAGGTGTTTGATTGTAATAATTTAGGAAATTCCTGTAAATTAACAGTGTTGTCAGTTTGTTTAAATAAGGAGACTTTCCTTTAATTTTAAGGTTTTTGTTTTGCACCCTGTGCTGCCCGTCATTTGACAGTTTTTATGTCTTTTGTTTTTCAGTGAAGGTGTTTTATCATAAAATTTCAGGAAATACCTGTAAAATAGCAGTGTTTCTCAGCTTATTTAAATAAGGAGATTTTCTTTAATTTTATGGTTTTTGTCTGGCAGCTGTTGCTGCCAGTCATTTGACCATTTTATCATCTAACGGTTTTGTTATTGCATTAGTTACAGATTATTTTTGTAATTTTACATACATTCGTTTGTAATTTAAGAAAACAGAAAACATACTGTATAAAAATACAGTAGTTTTTCCTGTATAAAAGAGAATTACTGTAATTTGTCAGTAATGTCAAAATACTTCAAACAACAGTCAAGTAGTTCATTCAGAGATAATTTTACGTTTTTACTGCAACTCAGAATAAAAGAAAACAACCTGAAAAAAATCAGTTATTTTCCATAAAATTACGGATGTTTTATTTTTATTTTTTTTTTTTTTACAGTGTACAGTTTGTTTGCCATAAAATTAATTTACAGTTTATTACTGTTAAAATAAATTTTGTGGGTGTATCTTTTTATCTTACACGTTTAACCCTTTCAGCCCCACAGGAAAATCCTGTAGTGTCCACACTACAAAGAGAAAAAGTAACACTGATGCAGGGTTGCAGTGAGATAATAAGTGAATATGTAAGTGACTGTTGAGTATTAGTGATGAACACCTGCTGTTAACAAGCAGAATCACTGAAGTAAATAGGAACAACAACAGAACACTGAAAAGAGATGAGCAGAAACACAACAACTACAACTGACAACAGCCATTACACATTATTACACTTATTACTAACCAGTTTGACTTTATTTCTGTCATACATCTACAGAAGCTCTTACTGAGAATTAACAGAGGTTCAGATGTTTGTGTTTTATTGAAAATCTTTGGTCTGAATTACCATTTTAGTGGTCAATGTTTGCTTCAGTTGGACTTTTTATTTGACTTTTCCTTGGTTCGCTAATTTCATCCAGTGTCTAATCCCTTGTCAAATGTACCACATTATTAACAGTTAAATTTCATTTTATCACCACTGTGAAACTACAACAAGAGTTACAGCAGTAATCAGTTATAATGAAGGAATTTTGAATACATCATGCCAAAAAAAAAAAAAACTGCAAAAACACACAGACATCAAAAATCAGCATATGAATCTCAAAAATGGTAGTAATTTTTTTTTTTTTTAAAAATAGAGAACATTTTTAATATCTCAAAACAGGCCACAAAAAAATCACAACAAAAATACCAGCAAAACCATACGTGCAAATAAAGAAAACATTAAGACCATTCAGTTGTGTAATTTATTCACGCTGCAGTGCATGCTGGGAGTTTCATTTTATGCTGGCACCCAGCATGCATTGCAGCATGAAACTTCTGTCACCATTGTTGAGATTCCTATGCTGATTGTTGATGTCTGTGAGTGTCTAAATAATGCAAGAATTCATATATATTTATACAGGTGTATCTCAATAAATTAGAATGTTGTGGAAAAGTTCATTTATTTCAGTAATTTAACTCAAATTGTGGAACTCGTGTATTAAATAATTTCAATGCACATGGACTGAAGTAGTTTAAGTCTTTGGTTCTTTTAATTGTGATGATTTTGGCTCACATTTAACAAAAATCCACCAATTCACTATCTCAACAAATTAGAATACTTCATAAGACCAATAAAAAAATTTTAAAAAACATTTTTAGTGAATTGTTGGCCTTCTGGAAAGTATATTCAGTTACTGTATATGTACTCAATACTTGGTAAAGGCTCTTTTTGCTTTAATTGCTGCCTCAATTCGGCGTGGCATGGAGGTGATCAGTTTGTGGCACTGCTGAGGTGGTATGGAAGCCCAGGTTTCTTTGACAGTAGCCTTCAGCTCATCTGCATTTTTTGGTCTCTTGTTTCTCATTTTCCTCTTGACGATTCTCTATGGGGTTCAGGTCTGGTGAGTTTGCTGGCCAGTCAAGCACACCAACACCATGGTCATTTAACCAACTTTTGGTGCTTTTGGCAGTGTGGGTAGGTGCCAAATCCTGCTGGAAAAAGAAATCACCATCTTTAAAAAGCTGGTCAGAAGAAGGAAGCATGAAGTGCTCCAAAATTTCTTGGTAAACGGGTGCAGTGACTTTGGTTTTCAAAAAACAAAATAGACCAACACCAGCAGATGACATTGCACCCCAAATCATCACAGACTGTGGAACCTTAACACTGGACTTCAAGCAACTTGGGCTATGAGCTTCTCCACCCTTCCTCTAGACTCCAGGACCTTGGTTTCCAAATGAAATACAAAACTTGCTCTCATCTGAAAAGAGGACTTTGGACTACTGGGCAACAGTCCAGTTCTTCTTCTCCTTAGCCCAGGTAAGACACCTCTGACGTTGTCTGTGGTTCAGGAGTGGCTTAACAAGAGGAATACGACAACTGTAGCCAAATTCCTTGACACATCTGTGTGTGGTGGCTCTTGATGCCTTGACCCCAGCCTCAGTCCATTCCTTGTGAAGTTCACCCAAATTCTTGAATTGATTTTGCTTGACAATCCTCATAAGGCTGCGGTTCTCTCGGTTGGTTATGCATCTTTTTCTTTCACACTTTTTCCTTCATCTCAACTTTCTGTTAACATGCTTGGATACAGCACTGAATGTTTGTGGCTTATCCTCCTTGTGAAGGGTGTCAATGATTGTCTTCTGGACAACTGTCAGCTCAGCAGTCTTCCCCATGATTGTGTAGCCTAGTGAACCAAACTGAGAGACCATTTTGAAGGCTCAGGAAACCTTTGTAGCTGATTGGCATGTCACCATATTCTAATTTGCTGAGATGAATTCGTGGGATTTTGTTAAATGTGAGCCAAAATCATCACAATTAAAAGAACCAAAGCCTTAAACTACTTCGGTCTGTGTGCATTGATTTTATTTAATGCACAAGTTTCACAGTTTGAGTTGAATTACTGAAATAAATGTACTTTTCCACGACATTCTAATTTACTGAGATGCACCTGTATATATATTTTTTAAAATCTTCATTTGTGAAACATTGTTCAATCTCATGCTGTAGAATCACAGAACTACTATAATCAATAAACATAAAACACTCATGTAATTAAAGCTTTAACACTGGATGAGATCAGAAAACCAGGTGAGTCCACTATAATTTGTGGCACCATGACAACATAACCAAAATCACCTGATCCATTTCGTCTTGTCATAAAAATGTGCTTTTTGATCACACAGTTACAGCAGACAGAAAATGTCTCATGGTAAGAGTTAAAGTTCAAGGGCACAACTAAAACAAACACTGACCTCCATAACGGTAACTGCAAACTTTATTATTTTCAATAAGACTAAACTGGTTTCACACTCAGTGTGAAAGGATCTTAAAGCTGAAGATGGAAGTCAGTTGTTGTTCCTGTGTTTCTGTTTGTTTCTCTTTTTCAGTTCTTCTTTGTCCTTCAGTGATTCTGATTGTTATCATCAGGTGTTCATCCGTGTCTGAATTTACTCACTTCCATTCATGCACTCGGTCAAGTAAACTATTGTAAGGAATAGTGAATGAGGGTATAGGGTGTGATATTGAACACAGCCTCTGAGTGTCTACTTTGAGCTCTGTAAATTCAAAGTATATTCCTGTAGGCTGCTTTCATGAAAAATGACAAATATTACCCAGAATGCATTGTTTTCTTCAGTATATTACTGTTTTTATAGAAAATGGTATGTTACTGTTAGAATTTGGCAATTTTTCTACAGCAAGGGTTTACAGTGTAGAGCTTACAGCTCATGAAAGTCAAAAATCCAATATCTCAAAATATTAGAATATTTTCTAAAATCGATCAAAAAAAAAAAGGATTTGCAAAACAGAAAAGTTCAAGTTCTTTAAAGTATGTTCATTTATGCTCTCAATACTTGGTCGGGGCTCCTTTAGCACAAATTCCAGCATCAGTGAGGTGTGGCATGGAAGCGATCAGCCTGTGGCACTGCTGAGGCACTATTGAGCCTTCAGCTCGTCTGTATTGTTGGATCGACTGTTTTTTATCTTTCTCTTGATAATATCCCATAGATTCCACATGGGGTTCAGGTCAGGCATGTTGGCAGGCCAATCAAGCATAGTAATATCATGGTCAGCAAACCACTTGGAAGTGGTTTTGGCACTGTGGGCAGGTGCTAAAGTCCTGCTCGAAAAGGAAATCAGCATCTCCCTAAAGCTTGTCAGCAGATGGAAGCATAAAGTGCTCCAAAATCTCCTGGTAGACGGCTGCATTGACTTTGGACTTGATAAAACACAATGGACCAACAGCAGCAGCAAACGTCTTGGCACCCCAAATCATCACTGACTTCGGAAACTTCACTCTGGACTTCAAGCAGCTTGGATTCTGTGCCTCTCCAGTCTTCCTCCAGACTCCAGACCTTGATTTCCAAATGAAATGCAAAATTTACTTTTATCTGAAAAGAGGACTTTGGACCACTGAGCAACAGTCCAGTTGTTTTTCTCCTTAGCCCAGGTAAGATTCTTCTGATGTTTCAGAAGTGGCTTGGTAGCCCTTTTCCTGAAGAGGTCTGAGCGTGGTGACTCTTGATTCACTGACTCCAGCTTGAGTCCACTCCTTGTGAAGCTCTCCCAAGTGTTAGAATTTGGCTTTGCTTGACATTATTTTTAAGTTTGCGGTCATCCCTGTTGCTTGTGCACATTTTCCTACCCAATTTCTTCCTTCCAGTCAACTTTGCATTTAATATGCTTTGATAGCGCACTCTGTGAACAGTCACTCCTTTCAGAAATGACCTTCTGTGACTTACCCTCTTTGTGGAGGGTGTCAATGATTGTCTTCTGGACCATTGCCAAGTCAGTAGTCTTCCCCATTATTGTGGTTTCAAAGAACAAGAAATATCTGGAATTTATACTGTAGGGCTGGTCATTTAATGAAACTTGAATATGAATATTCTGATATTTTGAGATACTGGCTTTTAGATTTTTATGAGCTGCAAGCTCTAATCATCTAAATATAAATAAATAAATAAAAAGCTTTTGAAATGTTTTACTTTACATGTAATGAATCTAGAATATATGAAAGTTTCACTTTTTGAAATAAGTTACAAAAAAAAAACGAACTTTTTCACAATATTAACATTTTTTGAGATGCGCCTGTACTTCATGCATTTTATGCTCTAATTCTGCATTATGCTCTTCACGGCATTGTGAAGGGTTGTTATATGTAATGACTGCTCTCATAAACTGCTGGTACTCTCCTCAGTCTCTGCTCCAAAGTGTTGCACACATTTGATTTCTCTCACCCAGTCTTTCTACACACCCTGATAATTATAGCTTAATAAAGGTGTCTACATACGGCTGGCACATGATATAACAGCAGGAGTTATATATGATGGTGAATTAATTATTTTGGTAACACTTTATTTTAAGGTGTCATAATACAGAGCAATTACCTAATTAAGTACTTAGTAGTAGCCGTTGTACTTACATGAAACAAAATGTACTTACCATGTAGCTAAGTTATGGAACAGCCTGTACTGTACAGTTTGTAATTATGTAGATGTAATAGGCAGCTACTGTTAAACAGCTAGTTGTATACTTAAGTACAATCTTGATACATCTTATTTTAAGTAGCTTATGCCTGTGTACTATTCTGTAATTTTAATGTAATTGGAAAGGTATTACATGTATTTAAGCTGTGTACTGGTGGGTTAAATAAAACTAAGGATAAGGTGTTCAGCATAGATACACATGAAGTACACTTAAGTACAATTTTGATACACTTTATTTTAAGTACACTGTTAACCCTTGCTGTAGAAAAATTCCAAATTCTAACAGTAACATACCACTTTATATAAAAACACTAATATACTGTAGAAAACAATGCATTCTGGGTAATATTTGCCATTTTCGAGAAAACAGCCTACAGGAATATACTGTGAATTAACAGAGCTCAAAGTCGACACTCAGAGACTGTGTTCAAAATCACACCCTATACCCTCATTCACTATTCCCTACATTAGTTTACTTGACCGAGTGAATGAAAGGAAGTGAATGAATTTAGACACTGATGAACGCCTGATGATAACAAGCAGAATCACTGAAGGACAGAGAAACAAGAACAGAAAAAAAGAGAAACAAGCAGCAACTGACTTCCAGCTTCAGCTTTAAGACCCTTTCACACTGAGTGTGAAACCAGTTTAGTTTTATTGAAAATGATAAAAAAAAATTGTAGTTACCTTTATGGAGGTCAGTGTTTGCTTTAGTTTTGTCCTTGAACCTTGACTCTTACCATGAGACATTTTCTGTCTACTATAACTGTTTTAAAAAAGCACACTTCTCATGGCAAGAAGAAATGGATCAGATGATTTTGGTTTTAGTTTGATTTTTGTGATGATGCCGTAGTTATAGTTGACTCATCTGAATCTTATCCAGTGTTTAATCTGTAATTACATGGGTGTTTTATCTGTTTTACATTTATTGATTGCAGTAGTTCTGTGATTCTACAGCATGAAATTAAACGATGCTTCACTTATCGGTAATGTTTAAGAATTTTAAAATTATTTTGAACTCTTGCATCACTGAGACACACACAGACATCAACAATCAGCACAGGAATCTCAACAATGGTGACAGAAGTTTCATGCTGCAATGCATGCTGGGTGCCAGCATAAAATGAAACCTCCAGCATGTATTTATTTTATTTTTTTCTACCATTGTTGAGATTCATATGCTGATTTTTGATGTCTGTGTTTCTCAGTGAAGCAACTTTTTTGTTTGTTTGTTTTTGCTTTGCACAATGTGTTCAAAAATCCTTCATTATAACTGATTGCTGCTGTAACTCTTGTTGTACTTTCACAGTTGGTGGTAATATAAAATTTAACTGCGTTATTAATGTTGTTCATTTGTTAAGACATTAAACACAGAATGAAATTAGTGAATCAAGAAATTACATGATGAGTACTTCATCATGTAACCATTGTATACCAGTGCATACATAACCAGTATACACTGATCATCTTATTTTCTTTGTTTTTGCTGTAATAAATGTGTTTTGTAAACACACAGTTAGAACAGCCAGAAAAACAACTGATATTAAAATGTCAAGGGTCAGGAGCCCAACTGAAGCAAACACTGACCACCAAAACGATAATTCAGACCAAACATTTTCAATAAAACAAACATCTGAACCTCTGTTAATTCTCAATAAGAGCTTCTGTAGACGTATGACAGAAATAAAGTCAAACTGGTTAGGCATCTGCAATTTTAACCCTCAGAGACTGCATTAATCAAATTGAACATTTGTCAACTCTGATCAAATTGTGTCTGAGCAATCAGCTCTTTATCTAATTTTCACTTTTCAACCATCTTTTTCAATGGTTCCTTAATAAAAAAGGTTAAATAAAAATAAATAACTAAAAATAAATAAAAAAGTCATCTGGTTAAATACAGCAGTTCCCTTATTCTATTTTAGTAAAGCAAGTTCTTCATTGCAGAAAAACAGCAAGCAGTTTCTTCTTTGCAAAATGCAGAAAGTAGCAGTAATCTACCTTTATTACATACTACAATAAAACAAAAGAATCCTTTCTTGTACAACAGCATGACATGCATATGGTAAACTAAAGACTTCAATCATAATTTGTCTTCTATATTTGCATACATGGTTCAGAATAATCAGTAATGAGGAATGAATTTTCCCAACCAACATCAAATAATTCATTTTATTTAGTTTAATTATTTAATCAACAAGTTTCTTTATTATTGTAAAATGTCTATGGCTTTTGATTTAAAATTTCAATGAACTTGCTCACCCAATCTTGCTCTCATTCAACATTTCACTACACAAGTTATCTTTAGTTAACTTAAATCCCAATCTCTGAAATTGTGTAATGGATTCATTTTCTTACTGTTCCCCAGGGATAACAAGATACAAATTTTAAGACGTCTTCGATATAAGATATAAAGTTTTAAGCACGTGCAATATTTTTATTCATCTATTAAGATAATTCATTAAAGCATAACTGTATATCCTATTTTAATTAATCTATTATTATTTCAATATTCTGCAAAGTCCATATCTTGGAACACTTTTTTCTTCAAATAACATTCTTACAAGTCCCTTTATTCAGACAAGGCTCATCCTTTCGTTCTGCATCCCTTTATTTATAGGTTCTTATGCTTTCATACTTCATCTCTTTTTTATTGGGCCCATTCATTCATTCATCCCTCTCGGGTGTAACAAGAACTGCGTCCGTCTCTACCAGGGAGGGGCACGCACCGCTTATTCACCTAATACTGAATTTATTTTCTCATACTACCCTAGTCTTTCACATAGACATGTACTTGGACACAAACACAGTTTCAGACATACAACAAAACAAAACACTCCACTTCTCTGTGAGTGACCTGCAGCAGAACTCTCGCTCGTTTACTGTTTTATCCACTTTCTCTCTCTCTCAGTAAAAAAACAGCGCTCAGCCAGGAATTTTTGCCTGCCCGTGCAGTCCCCTGTTATCTCCCTTACACCTCTTCTTTTTTTTTTTTTTATTAAATAGGACGGTATCCGCAGGTCTTTTTGCCTACCCATGCAGACCCCTGTATCCTTCCTTACAATTCTTTTTTTAAATTTTTATTTATTTTTAATCAGGGCGGTATCCGTCTTTGCGCGCTTCCTTCACTATATCTGCTTCACGTTTATTTCTGTCCCTTCAGGCCCAGTCTAAATAAACACAGACCATTGCTAGCAATGTATGTCTGCCTACACCATCTAGTTTCAATTTAGGCTACCTATCAGGCCTTCCTAACAGTAAACCAGATAAATGCATGCAGTTATTTATTCTGGAATCAAAAACCTTTTTTTCTTTTTGTTCTTTAAATTTGGAAGAGCAATCCTGAGTGTCCTTACCACCTCGTGCTAACTGGCAAACATCACAGATTTATTTAAGCAAAAATTGCCTACCTTTAGTGGCCACAAAATCTGCCATTTGCCAAGCCAGCCCAAAGCGGTCTTTCACCTCTGCTCCTTTCCGATCCTGTTTGTGACGCCAATTGTGGTGGCTTCTGCTGCTATGAAAAATCACTCTCAAAGTCTTGGGGTTTTGATGCCAGAAGATAGACTTTATTACAAGAACAAAGCCGAGAAGTTTTCTGCAGAAAAAATCTCCCGAATGCTTTTGTGCTGTCTCTTTTATACAGTTTTTCCTTTAAGGCGTGTTCCATACATTTCATAGAGTTTCCCTTATACATACAATCTGATTCCTCCCTAGAGAGAAGGGGCCCTAAGACGTGTTATGGTATAGAAAGAAAGCCCCCTTATATCCTTCCAGATGTTTCCTGTCTGCATTTTTCAGCCACGCATGTACTTTTCCTCAAATGCCTCAGCCACGTATGCACTTTTTACCCACTGGCCTACAAGTATAATGGAAGATTAAATATATATATTAATGGCAAGAATCACCTTGATTATACTTGATTAATTCAGATCTTCAACTATAAAAATCTTCTTCACTTTCCCTCTAAGAAAAAGTCAGTTCATGCAATGTTAAGATCAAATTTTGCCAATATGAAAGATGTTTGTTTCAAAGGAAATAACGTCTTATTTTTAATGCTGAAAGGCTTTTCTTTAACGTGTTAGATGTTTTCAGCTCTGCAAGGAAAGTTAGAGCTACTATGCCCAGACTGCTTAATTCAGCGTTTATATGAACAATGACACTGTCTCAGTGCTCCTGAGAGAAAGAAGAAAAGGCGGCTCCACAGACGCTGAAAAGCTTCTTTCCCTGTAAGGGAAAGTCATTTCATGCAATGTTAAGAAAAAATCGTGCCAATATGAAATATATTTCTTTCAAATGAAATAAAGTCTTATGTGCAATGCAGAAAGGCATTTCTTTAATGTATTAGATGTTTTCTACTTTGCAAGTAAAGTTAGAGCAACTATGCCCAGACTGCTTAGTTTAGCGTTTCTTTAAACAGTGACACTCTGTCAGTGCTACTGAGAGAAAGAAGAGGATGCGAATCCAGAGATGCTGAAAAGCTTCTTTCCCTTTAAGAGAAAGTCATTTCATGCAATGTTAAGAAAAAATCGTGCCAAAATGAAAGATGTTTCTTTCAAATGAAATAAAGTCTTATTTGCAATGCAGAAAGGCGTTTCTTTCATGTATTTCTGCTCCTCAAGTAAAGTTAGAGCTACTATGACCGGAGAGCTTAGTTTAGCGTTTCTTTAAACAGTGACACTCTGTCAGTGCTACTCTGAGAGAAAGAAGAGGATGCGAATCCACAGACGCTGAAAAGCTTCTTTCCCTGTATGAGAAAGTCAGTTCATGCAATGTTAAGATCAAATATTGCCAATATGAAAGATGTTCCTTTCAAATGAAATAAAGTCTTATTTGTAATGTAGGAAGGCTTTTCTTTAATGTATTAGATGTTTTCTGCTCTGCAAGTAAAGTTAGAGCTAATCTTCCCAGACTACTTAATGCAGCGTTTCTATGAACAATGGCACTCTGTCAGTTCTACTGAGAGAAATTACACAACGCGGCTCCACAGATGCTGAAAAGCTTCTTTCCCTCTAAGAGAAAGTCAGTTCATGCAATGTTAATCGTGCCAATATGAAAGATGTTTCTTTCAAATGAAATAAAGTCTTATGTGCAATGCAGAAAAGCTATTCATTGTGTTAGATATTTTCTGCTCTACAAGTAAAGTTGGAGGTAATCTGCCCAGACTGCTTCATTCAGCGTTTCTATGAACAATAGCACTCTGTCAGTACTCCTGAGAGAAAGAAGACAACGCAGCTTCACAGATGCTGAAAAGCTTCTTTCCCTCTAAGAAAAAGTCAGTTCATGCCATGTGAAGATTAAATATTGCCAACATGAAAGATGTTCCTTTCAAATGAAATAAAGTCTTATGTGCAATGCAGAAAGGCTTTTCTTTAATGTATTAGATGTTTTCTGCTCTGCAAGGAAAGTTAGAGCTACTATGCCCAGACTGCTTAATTCAGCGTTTATATGAACAATGACACTGTCTCAGTGCTCCTGAGAGAAAGAAGACAACGCGGCTCCACAGATGCTAAAAAGCTTCTTTCCCTGTAAGAAAAAAGCAGCTCATGCAATGTTAAGATCAAATCTTGCCAATATGAAAGATTTTCATTTTAAATGAAATAAAGTCTTATTAGCAATGTAGAAAGGCATTTCTTTCATGTGTTTCTGCTCCTCAAGTAAAGTTAGAGCTACTATAACCGGAGAGCTTCGTTTAGCGTTTCTATGAACAATAGCACTCTGTCAGTGCTACTGAGAGAAAAAAGAGAAGGTGGGTCCACAGATGCTGAAAAGCTTCGTTCCCTGTATGAAAAAGTCATTTCATTCAGTGTTAAGATCAAATTTTGCCAATATGAAAGATGTTCATGTCAAATTAAATAAAGTTTTATTTTTAATGCAGAAAGGCTTTTCTTTAATGTATTAGATGTTTTATGCTCTACAAGTAAAGTTAGCGCTAATCTTCCCAGACTGCTTAATTCAGCGTCTCTATGAACAATGGCACTGTGTCAGTGCTCCCGAGAGAAATTACACAACACGTTTCTCCACAGATGCTGAAAAGCTTCTTTTCCTCTAAGAATAAGTCAGTACATGCAATGTTGCGATCAAATTTTGCCAATATGAAAGATGTTCGTTTCAAAGGAAATAATGTCTTATTTTTAATGCTGAAAGGCTTTTCTTTAATGTGTTAGATGTTTTCAGCTCTGCGAGGAAAGTTAGAGCTACTATGCCCAGACTGCTTTATTCAGCGTTTATTTGAACAATAACACTGTCTCAGTGCTCCTGAGAGAAAGAAGACAACGCAGCTGCACAGATGCTGAAAAGCTTCTTTCCCTCTAAGAAAAAGTCAGTTCATGCCATGTTAAGATTAAATATTGCCAATATGAAAGATGTTCCTTTCAAATGAAATAAAGTCTTATTTGTAATACAGAAAGGCTTTTCTTTAATGTATTAGATGTTTTCTGCTCTGCATGTACAGTTAGAGCTACTCTTCCCAGAAAGCTTAATTCAGCGTTTATATGAATAATGACACTCTCAGTGCTCCCGAGTGAAAGAAGACAACACGGCTCCACAGATGCTGAAAAGCTTCTTTCCCTCTAAGAAAAAGACAGTTCATGCAATGGTAAGATCAAATTTTGCCAATATGAAAGATGTTCATTGTCAAATGAAATAAAGTCTTATTTGCAATGCAAAAAGGCATTTCTTTAATGTGTTTCTGCTCCTCAAGTAAAGTTAGAGCTTACTTTACATACCGGAGAGCTTACTTTAGCGTTTATATGAAGAGGATCCACACAGTAAAACCCCCATTGTTAAATTAACACTCCCATTGTATATATAATCCACACTCAGAGTGTTAAGTAACACTGAAGCAGTTTTAAAGTTAATGAGATAATTAGTTTAGTAATTGAGTGATGATTGAGCATTAATGAAGAAGACCTGCTGTAAACAAGCAGAACCACTGAAAGAAAGAGAAACGAGAACAGAAAAAAGAGACGGGACGAGCAGAAATACAAGAACTACAGCTGACTTCAGCCATAGCCATAAAGGAAATCAACACAAGATAAAAGAAGACATTAAATCTCTCAAGATCTCGGCAGAGGACGATTAAACAACTCCACAAACAGCATCACCAGCTTCACACATTACTAACCAGACTGACTTTAGATGTTGATGTTTTAGTTTTGTTTAATGTTACCATTATTGAGGTCGGTGTTTGCTTTGGGCTCTTGACCCTTGACTTTTAAACATTGGAATTTCTTCCATTGCCATAACTCTGTGTTTGTTTAAACATGTTTGCTTTAATGGCTGTAATAACTGATTTTCCTCATAGCATAGTCACTGATCGGTTTAATATGTAATTTTGTTATTGATCACGTAATTTTTCTAAAGGTGTCATAGAATGGAAAACTGTATTTACCTTGGCATAGTTGAATAATAAGAGTTCTATACATGGAAGTGATATACCGTGAGCCTCAAACGCCATTGTTTCACACCGACTGTGACGTAACAGTTGAGATCACTAATAGTTACGCCCCCAACATTTGTATATACCCCGCACTATGTTCTAGGCCAGCCAACAGCCAAACCATCAGAAGTTCTGCAGGTATTGTGAAGAAACAAGCGAGGACATCAGCGAAAATGGCAGCTCATGGAAATAAATGTTATGTTCCAGGTTGTACAGGGGATGTGAAGTGCAGGGATGGGTTGGCGTCTGTATTCAGAAAGGCACAGAAAGCAAATAACGTGTTCTAATGAAATAACGCGAGCCAGGTGTAAAGTCCAGGGGACAAAGAGTAAAAGTCCTGCCATATGTTTATTCCACCCATGAACTCAGCAGCTGATTTCACCAGAGAAGGAACCAAGTCATTCATTTCAAGTCACAAGCAAGTCTCAAGTCAAATCCCAAGTCCTCAAAGAGTTAAAGTTAATGAGATAATTAAGTGACTAATTAAATGATGATTGTCCATTAGTGATGAACACCTGCTGTTATTGAGAATTACAGCGGATCAGATGTTGATGTTTTATTGGTTAAAATAATGCCACCATCTTGGAGAACAGTGTTTGCTTTATTTGGGCTCTTGACCCTTGACTTTGTGTTACATCTCTTTCTGTAACACTGTATGTACTCTTGTGAAGCAGAGAGATCAGTGCTTTGTGCAGCAATTAGTTGTTTTTATTTGGTGAGGTAGTCATCAGGTGCTTGCTTGATTACATCCAAAGTGACTTCTTCCTTTTTCATTTATATGTTTAAGCTTTGAACAATCACCTGTGAGGAAAGTATTACTCTAATAGTTATGAGTTAATTTTAAATCTACTATTTGAAATTCCTATAAATATTTGAACTCCAGTACTTTTTAGACACACACACCTGTGTTACATCAAGAACCAGCATATGAATCTCAACAATGGTGACAATCAGCAAAATTATTCATGCTGCTGGGTATGCTGGGTAACACCATAGTAAAAACTCCCATCATACACTGCAGTATGAATAATTATTGTCACCACTGTTGAGGATCATATAAGCGTTCATGTCTAAAAGCCTGAGCTCTTACAGCTCCCCCCCCCCCCCCAAAAAAAAAATATTTATTTGTTTAACAAAACCTTTTTCACAGTTGAAAAGTACGTAAATGTCAATAAACAAAAGAGAAACCACTTTATGATGCTAGTTCAAAAGATTTAAAAGCAGAAAACATAAGCAAACATGCTTTTAATGCAGCAATACAAAAACATTTTCTGTGAAACAATATTGCAACTAATTAAAAGCAAATTACTTTGCAATACTAAAAGGGTCAAGAGCCCAACTAAAGCAAACACTGTTCTCCATGATGGTGGCATCATTTTAACCAATAAAACATCAAGGTCTGATCCGCTGTAATTCTCAATAACAGCAGGTGTTCATCACTAATGCACAATCATCATTTAATCAGTCACTTAATTGTCTAATTAACTTTAACTCTTTGAGGACTTGGGATTTGACTTGAGACTTGCTTGTGACTTGAAAGGAATGACTTGGTTCCTCCTCTGGTGAAATCAGCTGCTGAGATTATGGGTGGAATAAACATATGGCAGGACTTTTACTCTTTGTCCACTTGACTTTACGCCTTTGCGAGCCACTAAAGGGACATGGTTAGCTCCTTGCTAGCGGACATTGCAGTACATAAGATTTCACTTACCACATAAACAGAGTAAGAAGAGATGACTGAGGATGATGGCGAATGATTTATAGATCCTGAGCACCACTGACAAGCATCCGATCTTGTAAAATGTGTGGTAAGTACTGCCGCTCCATAGTATAGAGTGCGTGCGATCGCGAATCTCGAAAGCGAAAATGAAAGTAAAAAGCAATCGTGCATTTGAAAGCAGTTTCAGTGCCCCGCATATTAATACCGGCTCCCTGATGCCCGCATTTTATATACAGTATAATTACCCGACGATATAACTGCGAGAGAAAGTATTGAAATATATATTTTCCTCCCTGTGTTTCCTTCCTGCTGTGAGTTACTGAAATAAGCTGCACTGTGAAACAGCCAATCAGAGCAGAGCTCAACATTATTATTCATGGCCCTTCCAAATAAGCCAATAACAGACCATTTCATTCTGGAGAGAAATCCTAGGGTTGTAAATGGACATGTAATATTGATCATAAGATCAATAAAAAATTTAACTAATAAAACTATCAGCAGTTACACTCTGAATTAAATAAATTATTTAAGCCACTATTTGCTGATTTTGTATTTATTGAAAAATGACCAAAACTTGATCACATTTCGTCTTTGTTTTTGCTGCCATATCAAACGTCAAAACAAACACAGAATTATGGCTTTGGAAGAGATCACAGTGTCACTTTCATAGAAACGCTAAACTAAGCTGTCTGAGCATATTAGCTCTAACTTTACTTGTGGCGTAGAAAACATCTAACACATTAAAGAAATGCCTTTCTGTATTGCACATTAGACTTTATTTCATTTGAAACGAACATCTTTCATATTGGCAAGCTCTGATCTTATTGCAAGAAATTATTTTTAATATAGCGAAAGAAACTTTTCAGCAACCCGCGTTCTATCTTTCTCTCAGGAGCAATAACACAGTGTCACTGTTCATAGAAACGCTAAACTAAGCTTTCTAGGCATAGCAGCTCTAACTTTATTGGCGGAGCAGAAAACACCTAAAACATTATATAAACACCTTTCCACCTCGCCTTTATTTCATGTGAAACTCATATCTTGTATATTGGCAAGTTTTGATGTTAAATTTGCAAGACTGACTTTCCCTTACATGGAACGAAGCTTTTCAGCGTCTGTGGAGCCGCGTTGTCTTCTTTCTCTCGAGAGGACTGAGACCGTGTCATTGTTCATATACACGCTGAATTAAGCAGTCTGGGCAGAGCAGCTCTAACTTTACTTGCAGAGCAGAAAACATTTAATACATTAAAGAAAAGCCTTTCTGGATTGCACATAAAACTTTATTTCATTTGAAAGGAACATCTTTCATATTGGCAATATTTAATCTTAACATGGCATGAACTGACTTTTTCTTAGCAGGAAAGAGGCATTTAATCAGCATCTGTGGCGCCGAGTTGTCTTCTTTCCATCGGGAGACAGTGTCATTGTTCATATAAACGCTGACTTAAGCAGTCTGGGCAGAGTAGCTCTAAATTTCCTTGCAGAGCAGAAAACATCTAATACATTAAAGAAAAGCCTTTCTGCATTACAAATAAGACTTTATTTCATTTGAAAGAAACATCTTTCATATTGGCACGATTTGCTCTTAAAATTGCATGAACTGACTTTCTATTACAGGGAAAGAAGCTTTTCAGCCTCTGTGGACTCGCATCCTCTTCTTTCTCTCAGTAGCACTGACAGAGTGCCATTGTTCATAGAAACGCTGCATTAAGTAGTCTGGGAAAATTAGCTCTAACTTTACTTGCAGAGCAGAAAACATCTAAGACATGTGCAATGCTTTTCTGCATTGCACATAAGACTTTATTTCATTTAAAATGAAAATCTTTCACATTGGCAAAATTTGATCTTAACTTTGCATGAACTGTCTTTTTCTTAGAGGGAAAGAAGCTTTTCAGCATCTGTGGAGCCGCGTTGTCTTCTTTCACTCGGGAGCACTGAGAGAGTCATTATTCATATAAACGCTGAATTAAGCAGTCCGGGAAGAGTAGCTCTAACTGTACATGCAGAGCAGAAAACATCTAATACATTAAAGAAACGCCTTTTTGCAATGCAAATAAGACTTTATTTCATTTGACATGAACATCTTTCATATTGGCAAAATTTGATCTTAACATTGCATGAACTGTCTTTTTCTTAGAGGGAAAGAAGCTTTTCAGCATCTGTGGAGCCGCGTTGTCTTCTTTCACTCGGGAGCACTGAGAGAGTCATTATTCATATAAACGCTGAATTAAGCTTTCTGGGAAGAGTAGCTCTAACTGTACATGCAGAGCAGAAAACATCTAATACATTAAAGAAAAGCCTTTCTGTACTACAAATAAGACTTTATTTCATTTGAAAGGAACATCTTTCATATTGGCAATATTTGATCTTAACATTGCATGAACTGACTTTCTCTTACAGGGAAAGAAGCTTTTCAGCGTCTGTGGACCGGAATCCTCTTCTTTCTCTCAGTAGCATTGACAGAGTGTAAATGTTTAAAGAAACGCTAAACGAAGCTCTCCGGTCATAGTAGCTCTAACTTTACTTGAGGAGCAGAAACACATGAAAGAAACGCCTTTCTGCATTGCAAACAGGACTTTATTTTATTTGACATGAACATCTTTCATACTGGCAAAGTTTGATCTGAACATTAAATGAAATGACGTTCTCTTATAGGGAAAGAAGCTTTTCAGCGTCTGTAGACTCGCATCCTCTTCTTTCTCTCAGTAGCACTGACAGAGTGTCACTGTTGAAAGAAACGCTAAATTAAGCTCTCCGGTCATAGTAGCTCTGACTTTACTTGATGAGCAGAAACACATTAAAGAAATACATTTTTGCATTGCAAATAAGACTTTATTTCATTTGACATGAACATCTTTCATATTGGCAAAATTTGATCTTAACATTGCATGAACTGTCTTTTTCTTAGAGGGAAAGAAGCTTTTCAGCATCTGTGGAGCCGCGTTGTCTTCTTTCACTCTGGGGCACTGAGAGTGTCATTATTCATATAAACGCTGAATTAAGCTTTCTGGGAAGAGTAGCTCTAACTGTACATGCAGAGCAGAAAACATCTAATAGATTAAAGAAAAGCCTTTCTGTACTACAAATAAGACTTTATTTCATTTGAAAGGAACATCTTTCATATTGGCAATATTTGATCTTAATATTGCATGAACTGACCTTCTCTTACAGGGAAAGAAGCTTTTCAGCGTCTTTGGAGCCGAGTTGTCTTCTTTCACTCGGGAGCACTGAGACAGTGTCATTATTCATATAAACGCTGAATTAAGCAGTCTGGGCAGAATAGCTCTAACTGTACTTGAGGAACAGAAACACATTAAAGAAATGCCTTTTTGCATTGCAAATAAGACTTTATTTCATTTGACATGAACATCTTTCATATTAGCAAAGTTTGATCTTAACATTAAATTAAATGACTTTCTCTTATAGGGAAAAAAGCTTTTCAGCATCTGTGGAGCCACGTTGTCTTCTTCAACTCAGGAGCACTGAGAGTGTCATTATTCATATAAACGCTGAATTAAGCAGTCCGGGAAGAGTAGCTCCAACTGTACATGCAGAGCAGAAAACATATAATACATTAAAGAAACGCCTTTTGCATTGCAAATAAGACAGTATTTCATTTGAAATGAAAACTTTCATATTGGCAAGATTTGATCTTAACATTGCATGAACTGATGTTTTCTTACAGGGAAAGAAGCTTTTCAGCGTCTCTGCATTCGCATCCTCTTCTTTCTTTCAGTTGCACTGACAGAGTGTCACTGTTTAAAGAAACGCTAAACGAAGCTCTCCAGACAAGTAGCTCTAACTTTACTTGAGGAGCAGAAATACATGAAAGAAACGCCTTTTGCATTGCAAATAAGACTTTATTTTATTTGACATGAACATCTTTCATATTGGCAATGTTTGATCTTATCATTGCATGAACTGAATTTCTCTTACAAGGAAAGAAGCTTTTCAGCGTCTGTGGACTCGCATCCTCTTAGTAGCGCTGACAGAGTGCCATTGTTCATAGAAACGCTGCATTAAGTAGTCTGGGAAGATTAGCTCTAACTTTACTTGCAGAGCAGAAAACATCTAATACATTAAAGAACGTCTAATACATTAAAGAAAAGCCTTCTTACATTATAAATAAGACTTTATTTCATTGGAAAGGAACATCTTTCATATTGGCAATATATGATCTCAACATTGCATGAACTGACTTTCTCATACAGGGAAAAAAGCTTTTCAGCATCTCTGGATTCGCATCCTCTTCTTTCTCTCAGTAGCACTGACAGAGTGTCATTGTTTAAAGAAACGCTAAACTAAGCTCTCCGGTCATAGTAGCTCTAACTTTACTTGAGGAGCAGAAACACATTAAAGAAATGCCTTTTTGCATTGCAAATAAGACTTTATTTCATTTGACATGAACATCTTTCATATTGGCAAAATTTGATCTTAACATTGCATGAACTGTCTTTTTCTAAGAGGGAAAGAACCTTTTCAGCATCTGTTGTCTTCTTTCACTCGGGAGCACTGAGAGTGTCATTATTCATATAAACGCTCAATTAAGCTTTCTGGGAAGCGTAGCTCTAACTGTACATGCAGAGCAGAAAACATCTAATACAGTAAAGAAACGCCTTTTGCATTGCAAATAAGACAGTATTTCATTTGAAATGAAAACTTTCATATTGGCAAGATTTGATCTTAACATTGCATGAACTGACGTTTTCTTAGAGGGAAAGAAGCTTTTCAGCATCTGTGGAGCCGCGTTGTCTTCTTTCACTCTGGGGCACTGAGAGTGTCATTATTCATATAAACGCTGAATTAAGCTTTCTGGGAAGAGTAGCTCTAACTGTACATGCAGAGCAGAAAACATCTAATACATTAAAGAAAAGCCTTTCTGTATTACAAATAAGACTTTATTTCATTTGAAAGGAACATCTTTCATATTGGCAAGATTTGATCTTAACATTGCATGAACTGACTTTTTCTTACAGGGAAAGAAGCTTTTCAGCATCTGTGGAGCCGCGTTGTCTTCTTTCACTCGGGAGCACTGAGAGAGTCATTATTCATATAAACGCTGAATTAAGCTTTCTGGGAAGAGTAGCTCTAACTGTACATGCAGAGCAGAAAACATCTAATACATTAAAGAAAAGCCTTTCTGTACTACAAATAAGACTTTATTTCATTTGAAAGGAACATCTTTCATATTGGCAATATTTGATTTTAACATTGCATGAACTGACTTTTTCTTACAGGGAAAGAAGCTTTTCAGCATCTGTTGTCTTCTTTCACTCGGGAGCACTGAGAGTGTCATTATTCATATAAACGCTGAATTAAGCTTTCTGGGAAGCGTAGCTCTAACTGTACATGCAGAGCAGAAAACATCTAATACAGTAAAGAAACGCCTTTTGCATTGCAAATAAGACAGTATTTCATTTGAAATGAAAACTTTCATATTGGCAAGATTTGATCTTAACATTGCATGAACTGACGTTTTCTTAGAGGGAAAGAAGCTTTTCAGCGTCTGTGGAGCCGCGTTGTCTTCTTTCACTCGGGAGCACTGAGAGTATCATTATTCATATAAACGCTGAATTAAGCAGTCCGGGAAGAGTAACTCTAACTGTACATGCAGAGCAGAAAACATCTAATACCTTAAAGAAACGCCTCTGGAATTGCAAATAAGACAGTATTTCATTTGACATGAACATCTTTCATATTGGCAAAATTTGATCTTAACATTGCATGAACTGTCTTTTTCTTAGAGGGAAAGAAGCTTTTCAGCATCTGTGGAGCCGCGTTGTCTTCTTTCACTCTGGGGCACTGAGAGTGTCATTATTCATATAAACGCTAAATTAAGCTTTCTGGGAAGAGTAGCTCTAACTGTACATGCAGAGCAGAAAACATCTAATACATTAAAGAAAAGCCTTTCTGTATTACAAATAAGACTTTATTTCATTTGAAAGGAACATCTTTCATATTGGCAAGATTTGATCTTAACATTGCATTAACTGACTTTTTCTTACAGGGAAAGAAGCTTTTCAGCATCTGTTGTCTTCTTTCACTCGGGAGCACTGAGAGTGTCATTATTCATATAAACGCTGAATTAAGCTTTCTGGGAAGCGTAGCTCTAACTGTACATGCAGAGCAGAAAACATCTAATACAGTAAAGAAACGCCTTTTGCATTGCAAATAAGACAGTATTTCATTTGAAATGAAAACTTTCATATTGGCAAGGTTTGATCTTAACATTGCATGAACTGACTTTTTCTTACAGGGAAAGCAGCTTTTCAGCGTCTCTGGATTCGCATCCTCTTCTTTCTTTCAGTAGCACTGACAGAGTGTCACTGTTTAAAGAAACGCTAAACGAAGCTCTCCGGACAAGTAGCTCTAACTTTACTTGAGGAGCAGAAATACATGAAAGAAACGCCTTTTGCATTGCAAATAAGACTTTATTTTATTTGACATGAACATCTTTCATATTGGCAATGTTTGATCTTATCATTGCATGAACTGAATTTCTCTTACAGGGAAAGAAGCTTTTCAGCGTCTGTGGACTCGCATCCTCTTAGTAGCGCTGACAGAGTGCCATTGTTCATAGAAACGCTGCATTAAGTAGTCTGGGAAAATTAGCTCTAACTTTACTTGCAGAGCAGAAAACATCTAATACATTAAAGAACGTCTAATACATTAAAGAAAATCCTTCTTACATTATAAATAAGACTTTATTTCATTGGAAAGGATCATCTTTCATATTGGCAATATATGATCTCAACATTGCATGAATTGACTTTCTCATACAGGGAAAAAAGCTTTTCAGCATCTCTGGATTCGCATCCTCTTCTTTCTCTCAGTAGCACTGACAGAGTGTCACTGTTTAAAGAAACGCTAAACTAAGCTCTCCGGTCATAGTAGCTCTAACTTTACTTGAGGAGCAGAAACACATTAAAGAAACGCCTGTCTACATTGCAAACAGGACTTTGTTTTATTTGACATGAACATCTTTCATATTGGCAAAGTTTGATCTTAATATTAAATGAAATGACTTTCTCTTATAGGGAAAGAAGCTTTTCAGCGTCTGTGGACTCGCATCCTCTTAGTAGCGCTGACAGAGTGCCATTGTTCATAGAAACGCTGCATTAAGTAGTCTGGGAAGATTAGCTCTAACTTTACTTGCAGAGCAGAAAACATCTAATACATTAAAGAACGTCTAATACATTAAAGAAAAGCCTTCTTACATTATAAATAAGACTTTATTTCATTGGAAAGGAACATCTTTCATATTGGCAATATATGATCTCAACATTGCATGAATTGACTTTCTCATACAGGGAAAAAAGCTTTTCAGCATCTCTGGATTCGCATCCTCTTCTTTCTCTCAGTAGCACTGACAGAGTGTCACTGTTTAAAGAAACGCTAAACTAAGCTCTCCGGTCATAGTAGCTCTAACTTTACTTGAGGAGCAGAAACACATTAAAGAAACGCCTTTTTGCATTGCAAATAAGACTTTATTTTATTTGACATGAACATCTTTCATATTGGCAAAATTTGATCTTATCATTGCATGAACTGACTTTCTCTTACAGAGAAAGAAGCTTTTCAGCGTCTGTGGACTCGCATCCTCTTAGTAGCACTGACAGAGTGCCATTGTTCATAGAAACGCTGCATTAAGTAGTCTGGGAAGATTAGCTCTAACTTTACTTGCAGAGCAGAAAACATCTAATACATTAAAGAACATCTAATACATTAAAGAAAACCTTCTTACATTATAAATAAGACTTTATTTCATTTGAAAGGAACATCTTTCATATTGGCAATATATGATCTCAACATTGCATGAACTGACTTTCTCATACAGGGAAAAAAGCTTTTCAGCATCTCTGGATTCGCATCCTCTTCTTTCTCTCAGTAGCACTGACAGAGTGTCACAGTTTAAAGAAACGCTAAACTAAGCTCTTCGGTCATAGTAGCTCTAACTGTACATGCAGAGCAGAAAACATCTAATACAGTAAAGAAACGCCTTTTGCATTGCAAATAAGACAGTATTTCATTTGAAATGAAAACTTTCATATTGGCAAGATTTGATCTTAACATTGCATGAACTGACTTTTTCTTACAGGGAAAGCAGCTTTTCAGCGTCTGTGGACTCGCATCCTCTTAGTAGCACTGACAGAGTGCCATTGTTCATAGAAACGCTGCATTAAGTAGTCTGGGAAGATTAGCTCTAACTTTACTTGCAGAGCAGAAAACATCTAATACATTAAAGAACATCTAATACATTAAAGAAAACCTTCTTACATTATAAATAAGACTTTATTTCATTTGAAAGGAACATCTTTCATATTGGCAATATATGATCTCAACATTGCATGAACTGACTTTCTCATACAGGGAAAAAAGCTTTTCAGCATCTCTGGATTCGCATCCTCTTCTTTCTTTCAGTAGCACTGACAGAGTGTCACTGTTTAAAGAAACGCTAAACGAAGCTCTCCGGACATAGTAGCTCTAACTTTACTTGAGGAGCAGAAATACATGAAAGAAACGCCTTTTGCATTGCAAATAAGACTTTATTTTATTTGACATGAACATCTTTCATATTGGCAATGTTTGATCTTATCATTGCATGAACTGACTTTCTCTTACAGGGAAAGAAGCTTTTCAGCGTCTGTGGACTCGCATCCTCTTAGTAGCACTGACAGAGTGCCATTGTTCATAGAAACGCTGCATTAAGTAGTCTGGGAAGATTAGCTCTAACTTTACTTGCAGAGCAGAAAACATCTAATACATTAAAGAACATCTAATACATTAAAGAAAAGCCTTCTTACATTATAAATAAGACTTTATTTCATTTGAAAGGAACATCTTTCATAGTGGCAATGTTTGATCTTATCATTGCATGAACTGACTTTCTCTTACAGGGAAAGAAGCTTTTCAGCATCTCTGGATTCGCATCCTCTTCTTTCTCTCAGTAGCACTGACAGAGTGTCACTGTTTAAAGAAACGCTAAACTAAGCTCTCCGGTCGTAGTAGCTCTAACTTTACTTGAGGAGCAGAAACACATTAAAGAAATGCCTTTTTGCATTGCAAATAAGACTTTATTTCATTTGACATGAACATCTTTCATATTGGCAATGTTTGATCTTATCATTGCATGAACTGACTTTCTCTTACAGGGAAAGAAGCTTTTCAGCATCTCTGGATTCGCATCCTCTTCTTTCTCTCAGTAGCACTGACAGAGTGTCACTGTTTAAAGAAACGCTAAACGAAGCTCTCCGGTCATAGTAGCTCTAACTTTACTTGAGGAGCAGAAACACATGAAAGAAACGCCTTTCTGCATTGCAAACAGGACTTTATTTTATTTGACATGAACATCTGTCATATTGGCAAAGTTTGATCTTTACATTACATGAAATGACTTTCTCTTATAGGGAAAGAAGCTTATCAGCGTCTGTGGACTCGCATCCTCTTCTTTCTTTCAGTAGCACTGACAGAGTGTCACTGTTTAAAGAAACGCTAAGCTCAGCTCTCCGGACATAGTAGCTCTAACTTTACTTGAGGAGCAGAAATACATGAAAGAAACGCCTTTTGCATTGCAAATAAGACTTTATTTTATTTGACATGAACATCTTTCATATTGGCAAAATTTGATCTTATCATTGCATGAACTGACTTTCTCTTACAGAGACAGAAGCTTTTCAGCGTCTGTGGACTCGCATCCTCTTAGTAGCACTGACAGAGTGCCATTGTTCATAGAAACGCTGCATTAAGTAGTCTGGGAAGATTAGCTCTAACTTTACTTGCAGAGCAGAAAACATCTAATACATTAAAGAACATCTAATACATTAAAGAAAAGCCTTCTTACATTATAAATAAGACTTTATTTCATTTGAAAGGAACATCTTTCATATTGGCAATATATGATCTCAACATTGCATGAACTGACTTTCTCATACAGGGAAAAAAGCTTTTCAGCATCTCTGTATTCGCATCCTCTTCTTTCTCTCAGTAGCACTGACAGATTGTCACTGTTTAAAGAAACGCTAAACTAAGCTCTCCGGTCATAGTAGCTCTAACTTTACTTGAGGAGCAGAAATACATGAAAGAAACGCCTTTTGCATTGCAAATAAGACTTTATTTTATTTGACATGAACATCTTTCATATTGGCAATGTTTGATCTTATCATTGCATGAACTGACTTTCTCTTACAGGGAAAGAAGCTTTTCAGCATCTCTGGATTCGCATCCTCTTAGTAGCACTGACAGAGTGCCATTGTTCATAGAAACGCTGCATTAAGTAGTCTGGGAAGATTAGCTCTAACTTTACTTGCAGAGCAGAAAACATCTAATACATTAAAGAACATCTAATACATTAAAGAATAGCCTTCTTACATTATAAATAAGACTTTATTTCATTTGAAAGGAACATCTTTCATATTGGCAATATATGATCTCAACATTGCATGAACTGACTTTCTCATACAGGGAAAAAAGCTTTTCAGCATCTCTGGATTCGCATCCTCTTCTTTCTCTCAGTAGCACTGACAAAGTGTCACTGTTTAAAGAAACGCTAAACTAAGCTCTCCGGTCATAGTAGCTCTAACTTTACTTGAGGAGCAGAAACACATTGAAGAAATGCCTTTTTGCATTGCAAATAAGACTTTATTTCATTTGACATGAACATCCTTCATATTGGCAAAATTTGATCTTAACATTGCATGAACTGTCTTTTTCTTAGAGGGAAAGAACCTTTTCAGCATCTGTTGTCTTCTTTCACTCGGGAGCACTGAGAGTGTCATTATTCATATAAACGCTGAATTAAGCAGTCCGCGAAGAGTAGCTCTAACTGTACATGCAGAGCAGAAAACATCTAATACATTAAAGAAACGCCTCTGGCATTGCAAATAAGACAGTATTTCATTTGAAATGAAAACTTTCATATTGGCAAGATTTGATCTTAACATTGCGTGAACTGACTTTCTCTTACAGGGAAAGAAGCTTTTCTGCGTCTGTGGACTCGCATCCTCTTCTTTCTTTCAGTAGCACTGACAGAGTGTCACTGTTTAAAGAAACGCTAAACGAAGCTCTCCGGTCATAGTAGCTCTAACTTTACTTGAGGAGCAGAAACACATGAAAGAAACACCTTTCTGCATTGTAAACAGGACTTTATTTTATTTGACATGAACATCTGTCATATTGGCAAAGTTTGATCTTAACATTAAATGAAATGACTTTCTCTTATAGGGAAAGAAGCTTTTCAGCGTCTGTGGACTCGCATCCTCTTCTTTCTTTCAGTAGCACTGACAGAGTGTCACTGTTTAAAGAAACGCTAAGCTCAGCTCTCCGGACATAGTAGCTCTAACTTTACTTGAGGAGCAGAAATACATGAAAGAAACGCCTTTTGCATTGCAAATAAGACAGTATTTCATTTGAAATGAAAACTTTCATATTGGCAAGATTTGATCTTAACATTGCATGAACTGACTTTTTCTTACAGGGAAAGAAGCTTTTCAGCGTCTCTGGATTCGCATCCTCTTCTTTCTTTCAGTAGCACTGACAGAGTGTCACTGTTTAAAGAAACGCTAAACGAAGCTCTCCGGTCATAGTAGCTCTAACTTTACTTGAGGAGCAGAAATACATGAAAGAAACGCCTTTTGCATTGCAAATAAGACTTTATTTTATTTGACATGAACATCTTTCATAATGGCAAAATTTGATCTTATCATTGCATGAACTGACTTTCTCTTACAGAGAAAGAAGCTTTTCAGCGTCTGTGGACTCGCATCCTCTTAGTAGCACTGACAGAGTGCCATTGTTCATAGAAACGCTGCATTAAGTAGTCTGGGAAGATTAGCTCTAACTTTACTTGCAGAGCAGAAAACATCTAATACATTAAAGAACATCTAATACATTAAAGAAAACCTTCTTACATTATAAATAAGACTTTATTTCATTTGAAAGGAACATCTTTCATATTGGCAATATATGATCTCAACATTGCATGAACTGACTTTCTCATACAGGGAAAAAAGCTTTTCAGCATCTCTGGATTCGCATCCTCTTCTTTCTCTCAGTAGCACTGACAGAGTGTCACAGTTTAAAGAAACGCTAAACTAAGCTCTTCGGTCATAGTAGCTCTAACTGTACATGCAGAGCAGAAAACATCTAATACAGTAAAGAAACGCCTTTTGCATTGCAAATAAGACAGTATTTCATTTGAAATGAAAACTTTCATATTGGCAAGATTTGATCTTAACATTGCATGAACTGACTTTTTCTTACAGGGAAAGCAGCTTTTCAGCGTCTGTGGACTCGCATCCTCTTAGTAGCACTGACAGAGTGCCATTGTTCATAGAAACGCTGCATTAAGTAGTCTGGGAAGATTAGCTCTAACTTTACTTGCAGAGCAGAAAACATCTAATACATTAAAGAACATCTAATACATTAAAGAAAACCTTCTTACATTATAAATAAGACTTTATTTCATTTGAAAGGAACATCTTTCATATTGGCAATATATGATCTCAACATTGCATGAACTGACTTTCTCATACAGGGAAAAAAGCTTTTCAGCATCTCTGGATTCGCATCCTCTTCTTTCTTTCAGTAGCACTGACAGAGTGTCACTGTTTAAAGAAACGCTAAACGAAGCTCTCCGGACATAGTAGCTCTAACTTTACTTGAGGAGCAGAAATACATGAAAGAAACGCCTTTTGCATTGCAAATAAGACTTTATTTTATTTGACATGAACATCTTTCATATTGGCAATGTTTGATCTTATCATTGCATGAACTGACTTTCTCTTACAGGGAAAGAAGCTTTTCAGCGTCTGTGGACTCGCATCCTCTTAGTAGCACTGACAGAGTGCCATTGTTCATAGAAACGCTGCATTAAGTAGTCTGGGAAGATTAGCTCTAACTTTACTTGCAGAGCAGAAAACATCTAATACATTAAAGAACATCTAATACATTAAAGAAAAGCCTTCTTACATTATAAATAAGACTTTATTTCATTTGAAAGGAACATCTTTCATAGTGGCAATGTTTGATCTTATCATTGCATGAACTGACTTTCTCTTACAGGGAAAGAAGCTTTTCAGCATCTCTGGATTCGCATCCTCTTCTTTCTCTCAGTAGCACTGACAGAGTGTCACTGTTTAAAGAAACGCTAAACTAAGCTCTCCGGTCGTAGTAGCTCTAACTTTACTTGAGGAGCAGAAACACATTAAAGAAATGCCTTTTTGCATTGCAAATAAGACTTTATTTCATTTGACATGAACATCTTTCATATTGGCAATGTTTGATCTTATCATTGCATGAACTGACTTTCTCTTACAGGGAAAGAAGCTTTTCAGCATCTCTGGATTCGCATCCTCTTCTTTCTCTCAGTAGCACTGACAGAGTGTCACTGTTTAAAGAAACGCTAAACGAAGCTCTCCGGTCATAGTAGCTCTAACTTTACTTGAGGAGCAGAAACACATGAAAGAAACGCCTTTCTGCATTGCAAACAGGACTTTATTTTATTTGACATGAACATCTGTCATATTGGCAAAGTTTGATCTTTACATTACATGAAATGACTTTCTCTTATAGGGAAAGAAGCTTATCAGCGTCTGTGGACTCGCATCCTCTTCTTTCTTTCAGTAGCACTGACAGAGTGTCACTGTTTAAAGAAACGCTAAGCTCAGCTCTCCGGACATAGTAGCTCTAACTTTACTTGAGGAGCAGAAATACATGAAAGAAACGCCTTTTGCATTGCAAATAAGACTTTATTTTATTTGACATGAACATCTTTCATATTGGCAAAATTTGATCTTATCATTGCATGAACTGACTTTCTCTTACAGAGACAGAAGCTTTTCAGCGTCTGTGGACTCGCATCCTCTTAGTAGCACTGACAGAGTGCCATTGTTCATAGAAACGCTGCATTAAGTAGTCTGGGAAGATTAGCTCTAACTTTACTTGCAGAGCAGAAAACATCTAATACATTAAAGAACATCTAATACATTAAAGAAAAGCCTTCTTACATTATAAATAAGACTTTATTTCATTTGAAAGGAACATCTTTCATATTGGCAATATATGATCTCAACATTGCATGAACTGACTTTCTCATACAGGGAAAAAAGCTTTTCAGCATCTCTGTATTCGCATCCTCTTCTTTCTCTCAGTAGCACTGACAGAGTGTCACTGTTTAAAGAAACGCTAAACTAAGCTCTCCGGTCATAGTAGCTCTAACTTTACTTGAGGAGCAGAAATACATGAAAGAAACGCCTTTTGCATTGCAAATAAGACTTTATTTTATTTGACATGAACATCTTTCATATTGGCAATGTTTGATCTTATCATTGCATGAACTGACTTTCTCTTACAGGGAAAGAAGCTTTTCAGCATCTCTGGATTCGCATCCTCTTAGTAGCACTGACAGAGTGCCATTGTTCATAGAAACGCTGCATTAAGTAGTCTGGGAAGATTAGCTCTAACTTTACTTGCAGAGCAGAAAACATCTAATACATTAAAGAACATCTAATACATTAAAGAATAGCCTTCTTACATTATAAATAAGACTTTATTTCATTTGAAAGGAACATCTTTCATATTGGCAATATATGATCTCAACATTGCATGAACTGACTTTCTCATACAGGGAAAAAAGCTTTTCAGCATCTCTGGATTCGCATCCTCTTCTTTCTCTCAGTAGCACTGACAAAGTGTCACTGTTTAAAGAAACGCTAAACTAAGCTCTCCGGTCATAGTAGCTCTAACTTTACTTGAGGAGCAGAAACACATTGAAGAAATGCCTTTTTGCATTGCAAATAAGACTTTATTTCATTTGACATGAACATCCTTCATATTGGCAAAATTTGATCTTAACATTGCATGAACTGTCTTTTTCTTAGAGGGAAAGAACCTTTTCAGCATCTGTTGTCTTCTTTCACTCGGGAGCACTGAGAGTGTCATTATTCATATAAACGCTGAATTAAGCAGTCCGCGAAGAGTAGCTCTAACTGTACATGCAGAGCAGAAAACATCTAATACATTAAAGAAACGCCTCTGGCATTGCAAATAAGACAGTATTTCATTTGAAATGAAAACTTTCATATTGGCAAGATTTGATCTTAACACTGCATGAACTGACTTTCTCTTACAGGGAAAGAAGCTTTTCTGCGTCTGTGGACTCGCATCCTCTTCTTTCTTTCAGTAGCACTGACAGAGTGTCACTGTTTAAAGAAACGCTAAACGAAGCTCTCCGGTCATAGTAGCTCTAACTTTACTTGAGGAGCAGAGACACATGAAAGAAACGCCTTTCTGCATTGCAAACAGGACTTTATTTTATTTGACATGAACATCTGTCATATTGGCAAAGTTTGATCTTAACATTAAATGAAATGACTTTCTCTTATAGGGAAAGAAGCTTTTCAGCGTCTGTGGACTCGCATCCTCTTCTTTCTTTCAGTAGCACTGACAGAGTGTCACTGTTTAAAGAAACGCTAAGCTCAGCTCTCCGGACATAGTAGCTCTAACTTTACTTGAGGAGCAGAAATACATGAAAGAAACGCCTTTTGCATTGCAAATAAGACAGTATTTCATTTGAAATGAAAACTTTCATATTGGCAAGATTTGATCTTAACATTGCATGAACTGACTTTTTCTTACAGGGAAAGAAGCTTTTCAGCGTCTCTGGATTCGCATCCTCTTCTTTCTTTCAGTAGCACTGACAGAGTGTCACTGTTTAAAGAAACGCTAAACGAAGCTCTCCGGACATAGTAGCTCTAACTTTACTTGAGGAGCAGAAATACATGAAAGAAACGCCTTTTGCATTGCAAATAAGACTTTATTTTATTTGACATGAACATCTTTCATATTGGCAAAATTTGATCTTATCATTGCATGAACTGACTTTCTCATACAGGGAAAAAAGCTTTTCAGCATCTCTGGATTCGCATCCTCTTCTTTCTCTCAGTAGCACTGACAGAGTGTCACAGTTTAAAGAAACGCTAAACTAAGCTCTTCGGTCATAGTAGCTCTAACTGTACATGCAGAGCAGAAAACATCTAATACAGTAAAGAAACGCCTTTTGCATTGCAAATAAGACAGTATTTCATTTGAAATGAAAACTTTCATATTGGCAAGATTTGATCTTAACATTGCATGAACTGACGTTTTCTTACAGGGAAAGAAGCTTTTCAGCGTCTGTGGAGCCGCGTTGTCTTCTTTCACTCGGGAGCACTGAGAGTGTCATTATTCATATAAACGCTGAATTAAGCAGTCCGGGAAGAGTAGCTCTAACTGTACATGCAGAGCAGAAAACATCTAATACATTAAAGAAACGCCTCTGGCATTGCAAATAAGACAGTATTTCATTTGAAATGAAAACTTTCATATTGGCAAGATTTGATCTTAACATTGCATGAACTGACTTTTTCTTACAGGGAAAGAAGCTTTTCAGCATCTGTGGAGCCGCGTTGTCTTCTTTCACTCTGGGGCACTGAGAGTGTCATTATTCATATAAACGCTGAATTAAGCTTTCTGGGAAGAGTAGCTCTAACTGTACATGCAGAGCAGAAAACATCTAATACATTAAAGAAAAGCCTTTCTGTATTACAAATAAGACTTTATTTCATTTGAAAGGAACATCTTTCATATTGGCAATATTTGATCTTAACATTGCATGAACTGACTTTCTCTTACAGGGAAAGAAGCTTTTCTGCGTCTGTGGACTCGCATCCTCTTCTTTCTTTCAGCAGCACTGACAGAGTGTCACTGTTTAAAGAAACGCTAAACGAAGCTCTCCGGTCATAGTAGCTCTAACTTTACTTGAGGAGCAGAAATACATGAAAGAAACGCCTTTTGCATTGCAAATAAGACTTTATTTTATTTGACATGAACATCTTTCATAATGGCAAACTTTGATCTTATCATTGCATGAACTGACTTTCTCATACAGGGAAAAAAGCTTTTCAGCATCTCTGGATTCGCATCCTCTTCTTTCTCTCAGTAGCACTGACAGAGTGTCACAGTTTAAAGAAACGCTAAACTAAGCTCTTCGGTCATAGTAGCTCTAACTGTACATGCAGAGCAGAAAACATCTAATACAGTAAAGAAACGCCTTTTGCATTGCAAATAAGACAGTATTTCATTTGAAATGAAAACTTTCATATTGGCAAGATTTGATCTTAACATTGCATGAACTGACGTTTTCTTACAGGGAAAGAAGCTTTTCAGCGTCTGTGGAGCCGCGTTGTCTTCTTTCACTCGGGAGCACTGAGAGTGTCATTATTCATATAAACGCTGAATTAAGCAGTCCGGGAAGAGTAGCTCTAACTGTACATGCAGAGCAGAAAACATCTAATACATTAAAGAAACGCCTCTGGCATTGCAAATAAGACAGTATTTCATTTGAAATGAAAACTTTCATATTGGCAAGATTTGATCTTAACATTGCGTGAACTGACTTTCTCTTACAGGGAAAGAAGCTTTTCTGCGTCTGTGGACTCGCATCCTCTTCTTTCTTTCAGTAGCACTGACAGAGTGTCACTGTTTAAAGAAACGCTAAACGAAGCTCTCCGGTCATAGTAGCTCTAACTTTACTTGAGGAGCAGAAAGACATGAAAGAAACACCTTTCTGCATTGTAAACAGGACTTTATTTTATTTGACATGAACATCTGTCATATTGGCAAAGTTTGATCTTAACATTAAATGAAATGACTTTCTCTTATAGGGAAAGAAGCTTTTCAGCGTCTGTGGACTCGCATCCTCTTCTTTCTTTCAGTAGCACTGACAGAGTGTCACTGTTTAAAGAAACGCTAAGCTCAGCTCTCCGGACATAGTAGCTCTAACTTTACTTGAGGAGCAGAAATACATGAAAGAAACGCCTTTTGCATTGCAAATAAGACAGTATTTCATTTGAAATGAAAACTTTCATATTGGCAAGATTTGATCTTAACATTGCATGAACTGACTTTTTCTTACAGGGAAAGAAGCTTTTCAGCGTCTCTGGATTCGCATCCTCTTCTTTCTTTCAGTAGCACTGACAGAGTGTCACTGTTTAAAGAAACGCTAAACGAAGCTCTCCGGTCATAGTAGCTCTAACTTTACTTGAGGAGCAGAAATACATGAAAGAAACGCCTTTTGCATTGCAAATAAGACTTTATTTTATTTGACATGAACATCTTTCATAATGGCAAAATTTGATCTTATCATTGCATGAACTGACTTTCTCATACAGGGAAAAAAGCTTTTCAGCATCTCTGGATTCGCATCCTCTTCTTTCTCTCAGTAGCACTGACAGAGTGTCACAGTTTAAAGAAACGCTAAACTAAGCTCTTCGGTCATAGTAGCTCTAACTGTACATGCAGAGCAGAAAACATCTAATACAGTAAAGAAACGCCTTTTGCATTGCAAATAAGACAGTATTTCATTTGAAATGAAAACTTTCATATTGGCAAGATTTGATCTTAACATTGCATGAACTGACGTTTTCTTACAGGGAAAGAAGCTTTTCAGCGTCTGTGGAGCCGCGTTGTCTTCTTTCACTCGGGAGCACTGAGAGTGTCATTATTCATATAAACGCTGAATTAAGCAGTCCGGGAAGAGTAGCTCTAACTGTACATGCAGAGCAGAAAACATCTAATACATTAAAGAAACGCCTCTGGCATTGCAAATAAGACAGTATTTCATTTGAAATGAAAACTTTCATATTGGCAAGATTTGATCTTAACATTGCATGAACTGACTTTTTCTTACAGGGAAAGAAGCTTTTCAGCATCTGTGGAGCCGCGTTGTCTTCTTTCACTCTGGGGCACTGAGAGTGTCATTATTCATATAAACGCTGAATTAAGCTTTCTGGGAAGAGTAGCTCTAACTGTACATGCAGAGCAGAAAACATCTAATACATTAAAGAAAAGCCTTTCTGTATTACAAATAAGACTTTATTTCATTTGAAAGGAACATCTTTCATATTGGCAATATTTGATCTTAACATTGCATGAACTGACTTTCTCTTACAGGGAAAGAAGCTTTTCTGCGTCTGTGGACTCGCATCCTCTTCTTTCTTTCAGTAGCACTGACAGAGTGTCACTGTTTAAAGAAACGCTAAACGAAGCTCTCCGGTCATAGTAGCTCTAACTTTACTTGAGGAGCAGAAATACATGAAAGAAACGCCTTTTGCATTGCAAATAAGACTTTATTTTATTTGACATGAACATCTTTCATAATGGCAAAATTTGATCTTATCATTGCATGAACTGACTTTCTCATACAGGGAAAAAAGCTTTTCAGCATCTCTGGATTCGCATCCTCTTCTTTCTCTCAGTAGCACTGACAGAGTGTCACAGTTTAAAGAAACGCTAAACTAAGCTCTCCGGTCATAGTAGCTCTAACTGTACATGCAGAGCAGAAAACATCTAATACAGTAAAGAAACGCCTTTTGCATTGCAAATAAGACAGTATTTCATTTGAAATGAAAACTTTCATATTGGCAAGATTTGATCTTAACATTGCATGAACTGACGTTTTCTTACAGGGAAAGAAGCTTTTCAGCGTCTGTGGAGCCGCGTTGTCTTCTTTCACTCGGGAGCACTGAGAGTGTCATTATTCATATAAACGCTGAATTAAGCAGTCCGGGAAGAGTAGCTCTAACTGTACATGCAGAGCAGAAAACATCTAATACATTAAAGAAACGCCTCTGGCATTGCAAATAAGACAGTATTTCATTTGAAATGAAAACTTTCATATTGGCAAGATTTGATCTTAACATTGCGTGAACTGACTTTCTCTTACAGGGAAAGAAGCTTTTCTGCGTCTGTGGACTCGCATCCTCTTCTTTCTTTCAGTAGCACTGACAGAGTGTCACTGTTTAAAGAAACGCTAAACGAAGCTCTCCGGTCATAGTAGCTCTAACTTTACTTGAGGAGCAGAAACACATGAAAGAAACACCTTTCTGCATTGTAAACAGGACTTTATTTTATTTGACATGAACATCTGTCATATTGGCAAAGTTTGATCTTAACATTAAATGAAATGACTTTCTCTTATAGGGAAAGAAGCTTTTCAGCGTCTGTGGACTCGAATCCTCTTCTTTCTTTCAGTAGCACTGACAGAGTGTCACTGTTTAAAGAAACGCTAAGCTCAGCTCTCCGGACATAGTAGCTCTAACTTTACTTGAGGAGCAGAAATACATGAAAGAAACGCCTTTTGCATTGCAAATAAGACAGTATTTCATTTGAAATGAAAACTTTCATATTGGCAAGATTTGATCTTAACATTGCATGAACTGACTTTTTCTTACAGGGAAAGAAGCTTTTCAGCGTCTCTGGATTCGCATCCTCTTCTTTCTTTCAGTAGCACTGACAGAGTGTCACTGTTTAAAGAAACGCTAAACGAAGCTCTCCGGACATAGTAGCTCTAACTTTACTTGAGGAGCAGAAATACATGAAAGAAACGCCTTTTGCATTGCAAATAAGACTTTATTTTATTTGACATGAACATCTTTCATATTGGCAAAATTTGATCTTATCATTGCATGAACTGACTTTCTCATACAGGGAAAAAAGCTTTTCAGCATCTCTGGATTCGCATCCTCTTCTTTCTCTCAGTAGCACTGACAGAGTGTCACAGTTTAAAGAAACGCTAAACTAAGCTCTTCGGTCATAGTAGCTCTAACTGTACATGCAGAGCAGAAAACATCTAATACAGTAAAGAAACGCCTTTTGCATTGCAAATAAGACAGTATTTCATTTGAAATGAAAACTTTCATATTGGCAAGATTTGATCTTAACATTGCATGAACTGACGTTTTCTTACAGGGAAAGAAGCTTTTCAGCGTCTGTGGAGCCGCGTTGTCTTCTTTCACTCGGGAGCACTGAGAGTGTCATTATTCATATAAACGCTGAATTAAGCAGTCCGGGAAGAGTAGCTCTAACTGTACATGCAGAGCAGAAAACATCTAATACATTAAAGAAACGCCTCTGGCATTGCAAATAAGACAGTATTTCATTTGAAATGAAAACTTTCATATTGGCAAGATTTGATCTTAACATTGCATGAACTGACTTTTTCTTACAGGGAAAGAAGCTTTTCAGCATCTGTGGAGCCGCGTTGTCTTCTTTCACTCTGGGGCACTGAGAGTGTCATTATTCATATAAACGCTGAATTAAGCTTTCTGGGAAGAGTAGCTCTAACTGTACATGCAGAGCAGAAAACATCTAATACATTAAAGAAAAGCCTTTCTGTATTACAAATAAGACTTTATTTCATTTGAAAGGAACATCTTTCATATTGGCAATATTTGATCTTAACATTGCATGAACTGACTTTCTCTTACAGGGAAAGAAGCTTTTCTGCGTCTGTGGAGCCGCGTTGTCTTCTTTCACTCGGGAGCACTGAGAGTGTCATTATTCATATAAACGCTGAATTAAGCAGTCCGGGAAGAGTAGCTCTAACTGTACATGCAGAGCAGAAAACATCTAATACATTAAAGAAACGCCTCTGGCATTGCAAATAAGACAGTATTTCATTTGAAATGAAAACTTTCATATTGGCAAGATTTGATCTTAACATTGCATGAACTGACTTTTTCTTACAGGGAAAGAAGCTTTTCAGCATCTGTGGAGCCGCGTTGTCTTCTTTCACTCTGGGGCACTGAGAGTGTCATTATTCATATAAACGCTGAATTAAGCTTTCTGGGAAGAGTAGCTCTAACTGTACATGCAGAGCAGAAAACATCTAATACATTAAAGAAAAGCCTTTCTGTATTACAAATAAGACTTTATTTCATTTGAAAGGAACATCTTTCATATTGGCAATATTTGATCTTAACATTGCATGAACTGACTTTCTCTTACAGGGAAAGAAGCTTTTCTGCGTCTGTGGACTCGCATCCTCTTCTTTCTTTCAGTAGCACTGACAGAGTGTCACTGTTTAAAGAAACGCTAAACGAAGCTCTCCGGTCATAGTAGCTCTAACTTTACTTGAGGAGCAGAAATACATGAAAGAAACGCCTTTTGCATTGCAAATAAGACTTTATTTTATTTGACATGAACATCTTTCATAATGGCAAACTTTGATCTTATCATTGCATGAACTGACTTTCTCATACAGGGAAAAAAGCTTTTCAGCATCTCTGGATTCGCATCCTCTTCTTTCTCTCAGTAGCACTGACAGAGTGTCACAGTTTAAAGAAACGCTAAACTAAGCTCTTCGGTCATAGTAGCTCTAACTGTACATGCAGAGCAGAAAACATCTAATACAGTAAAGAAACGCCTTTTGCATTGCAAATAAGACAGTATTTCATTTGAAATGAAAACTTTCATATTGGCAAGATTTGATCTTAACATTGCATGAACTGACGTTTTCTTACAGGGAAAGAAGCTTTTCAGCGTCTGTGGAGCCGCGTTGTCTTCTTTCACTCGGGAGCACTGAGAGTGTCATTATTCATATAAACGCTGAATTAAGCAGTCCGGGAAGAGTAGCTCTAACTGTACATGCAGAGCAGAAAACATCTAATACATTAAAGAAACGCCTCTGGCATTGCAAATAAGACAGTATTTCATTTGAAATGAAAACTTTCATATTGGCAAGATTTGATCTTAACATTGCGTGAACTGACTTTCTCTTACAGGGAAAGAAGCTTTTCTGCGTCTGTGGACTCGCATCCTCTTCTTTCTTTCAGTAGCACTGACAGAGTGTCACTGTTTAAAGAAACGCTAAACGAAGCTCTCCGGTCATAGTAGCTCTAACTTTACTTGAGGAGCAGAAACACATGAAAGAAACACCTTTCTGCATTGTAAACAGGACTTTATTTTATTTGACATGAACATCTGTCATATTGGCAAAGTTTGATCTTAACATTAAATGAAATGACTTTCTCTTATAGGGAAAGAAGCTTTTCAGCGTCTGTGGACTCGAATCCTCTTCTTTCTTTCAGTAGCACTGACAGAGTGTCACTGTTTAAAGAAACGCTAAGCTCAGCTCTCCGGACATAGTAGCTCTAACTTTACTTGAGGAGCAGAAATACATGAAAGAAACGCCTTTTGCATTGCAAATAAGACAGTATTTCATTTGAAATGAAAACTTTCATATTGGCAAGATTTGATCTTAACATTGCATGAACTGACTTTTTCTTACAGGGAAAGAAGCTTTTCAGCGTCTCTGGATTCGCATCCTCTTCTTTCTTTCAGTAGCACTGACAGAGTGTCACTGTTTAAAGAAACGCTAAACGAAGCTCTCCGGACATAGTAGCTCTAACTTTACTTGAGGAGCAGAAATACATGAAAGAAACGCCTTTTGCATTGCAAATAAGACTTTATTTTATTTGACATGAACATCTTTCATATTGGCAAAATTTGATCTTATCATTGCATGAACTGACTTTCTCATACAGGGAAAAAAGCTTTTCAGCATCTCTGGATTCGCATCCTCTTCTTTCTCTCAGTAGCACTGACAGAGTGTCACAGTTTAAAGAAACGCTAAACTAAGCTCTTCGGTCATAGTAGCTCTAACTGTACATGCAGAGCAGAAAACATCTAATACAGTAAAGAAACGCCTTTTGCATTGCAAATAAGACAGTATTTCATTTGAAATGAAAACTTTCATATTGGCAAGATTTGATCTTAACATTGCATGAACTGACGTTTTCTTACAGGGAAAGAAGCTTTTCAGCGTCTGTGGAGCCGCGTTGTCTTCTTTCACTCGGGAGCACTGAGAGTGTCATTATTCATATAAACGCTGAATTAAGCAGTCCGGGAAGAGTAGCTCTAACTGTACATGCAGAGCAGAAAACATCTAATACATTAAAGAAACGCCTCTGGCATTGCAAATAAGACAGTATTTCATTTGAAATGAAAACTTTCATATTGGCAAGATTTGATCTTAACATTGCATGAACTGACTTTTTCTTACAGGGAAAGAAGCTTTTCAGCATCTGTGGAGCCGCGTTGTCTTCTTTCACTCTGGGGCACTGAGAGTGTCATTATTCATATAAACGCTGAATTAAGCTTTCTGGGAAGAGTAGCTCTAACTGTACATGCAGAGCAGAAAACATCTAATACATTAAAGAAAAGCCTTTCTGTATTACAAATAAGACTTTATTTCATTTGAAAGGAACATCTTTCATATTGGCAATATTTGATCTTAACATTGCATGAACTGACTTTCTCTTACAGGGAAAGAAGCTTTTCTGCGTCTGTGGACTCGCATCCTCTTCTTTCTTTCAGTAGCACTGACAGAGTGTCACTGTTTAAAGAAACGCTAAACGAAGCTCTCCGGTCATAGTAGCTCTAACTTTACTTGAGGAGCAGAAATACATGAAAGAAACGCCTTTTGCATTGCAAATAAGACTTTATTTTATTTGACATGAACATCTTTCATAATGGCAAACTTTGATCTTATCATTGCATGAACTGACTTTCTCATACAGGGAAAAAAGCTTTTCAGCATCTCTGGATTCGCATCCTCTTCTTTCTCTCAGTAGCACTGACAGAGTGTCACAGTTTAAAGAAACGCTAAACTAAGCTCTTCGGTCATAGTAGCTCTAACTGTACATGCAGAGCAGAAAACATCTAATACAGTAAAGAAACGCCTTTTGCATTGCAAATAAGACAGTATTTCATTTGAAATGAAAACTTTCATATTGGCAAGATTTGATCTTAACATTGCATGAACTGACGTTTTCTTACAGGGAAAGAAGCTTTTCAGCGTCTGTGGAGCCGCGTTGTCTTCTTTCACTCGGGAGCACTGAGAGTGTCATTATTCATATAAACGCTGAATTAAGCAGTCCGGGAAGAGTAGCTCTAACTGTACATGCAGAGCAGAAAACATCTAATACATTAAAGAAACGCCTCTGGCATTGCAAATAAGACAGTATTTCATTTGAAATGAAAACTTTCATATTGGCAAGATTTGATCTTAACATTGCGTGAACTGACTTTCTCTTACAGGGAAAGAAGCTTTTCTGCGTCTGTGGACTCGCATCCTCTTCTTTCTTTCAGTAGCACTGACAGAGTGTCACTGTTTAAAGAAACGCTAAACGAAGCTCTCCGGTCATAGTAGCTCTAACTTTACTTGAGGAGCAGAAACACATGAAAGAAACACCTTTCTGCATTGTAAACAGGACTTTATTTTATTTGACATGAACATCTGTCATATTGGCAAAGTTTGATCTTAACATTAAATGAAATGACTTTCTCTTATAGGGAAAGAAGCTTTTCAGCGTCTGTGGACTCGAATCCTCTTCTTTCTTTCAGTAGCACTGACAGAGTGTCACTGTTTAAAGAAACGCTAAGCTCAGCTCTCCGGACATAGTAGCTCTAACTTTACTTGAGGAGCAGAAATACATGAAAGAAACGCCTTTTGCATTGCAAATAAGACAGTATTTCATTTGAAATGAAAACTTTCATATTGGCAAGATTTGATCTTAACATTGCATGAACTGACTTTTTCTTACAGGGAAAGAAGCTTTTCAGCGTCTCTGGATTCGCATCCTCTTCTTTCTTTCAGTAGCACTGACAGAGTGTCACTGTTTAAAGAAACGCTAAACGAAGCTCTCCGGACATAGTAGCTCTAACTTTACTTGAGGAGCAGAAATACATGAAAGAAACGCCTTTTGCATTGCAAATAAGACTTTATTTTATTTGACATGAACATCTTTCATATTGGCAAAATTTGATCTTATCATTGCATGAACTGACTTTCTCATACAGGGAAAAAAGCTTTTCAGCATCTCTGGATTCGCATCCTCTTCTTTCTCTCAGTAGCACTGACAGAGTGTCACAGTTTAAAGAAACGCTAAACTAAGCTCTTCGGTCATAGTAGCTCTAACTGTACATGCAGAGCAGAAAACATCTAATACAGTAAAGAAACGCCTTTTGCATTGCAAATAAGACAGTATTTCATTTGAAATGAAAACTTTCATATTGGCAAGATTTGATCTTAACATTGCATGAACTGACGTTTTCTTACAGGGAAAGAAGCTTTTCAGCGTCTGTGGAGCCGCGTTGTCTTCTTTCACTCGGGAGCACTGAGAGTGTCATTATTCATATAAACGCTGAATTAAGCTTTCTGGGAAGAGTAGCTCTAACTGTACATGCAGAGCAGAAAACATCTAATACATTAAAGAAAAGCCTTTCTGTATTACAAATAAGACTTTATTTCATTTGAAAGGAACATCTTTCATATTGGCAATATTTGATCTTAACATTGCATGAACTGACTTTCTCTTACAGGGAAAGAAGCTTTTCTGCGTCTGTGGAGCCGCGTTGTCTTCTTTCACTCGGGAGCACTGAGAGTGTCATTATTCATATAAACGCTGAATTAAGCAGTCCGGGAAGAGTAGCTCTAACTGTACATGCAGAGCAGAAAACATCTAATACATTAAAGAAACGCCTCTGGCATTGCAAATAAGACAGTATTTCATTTGAAATGAAAACTTTCATATTGGCAAGATTTGATCTTAACATTGCATGAACTGACTTTTTCTTACAGGGAAAGAAGCTTTTCAGCATCTGTGGAGCCGCGTTGTCTTCTTTCACTCTGGGGCACTGAGAGTGTCATTATTCATATAAACGCTGAATTAAGCTTTCTGGGAAGAGTAGCTCTAACTGTACATGCAGAGCAGAAAACATCTAATACATTAAAGAAAAGCCTTTCTGTATTACAAATAAGACTTTATTTCATTTGAAAGGAACATCTTTCATATTGGCAATATTTGATCTTAACATTGCATGAACTGACTTTCTCTTACAGGGAAAGAAGCTTTTCTGCGTCTGTGGACTCGCATCCTCTTCTTTCTTTCAGTAGCACTGACAGAGTGTCACTGTTTAAAGAAACGCTAAACGAAGCTCTCCGGTCATAGTAGCTCTAACTTTACTTGAGGAGCAGAAATACATGAAAGAAACGCCTTTTGCATTGCAAATAAGACTTTATTTTATTTGACATGAACATCTTTCATAATGGCAAACTTTGATCTTATCATTGCATGAACTGACTTTCTCATACAGGGAAAAAAGCTTTTCAGCATCTCTGGATTCGCATCCTCTTCTTTCTCTCAGTAGCACTGACAGAGTGTCACAGTTTAAAGAAACGCTAAACTAAGCTCTTCGGTCATAGTAGCTCTAACTGTACATGCAGAGCAGAAAACATCTAATACAGTAAAGAAACGCCTTTTGCATTGCAAATAAGACAGTATTTCATTTGAAATGAAAACTTTCATATTGGCAAGATTTGATCTTAACATTGCATGAACTGACGTTTTCTTACAGGGAAAGAAGCTTTTCAGCGTCTGTGGAGCCGCGTTGTCTTCTTTCACTCGGGAGCACTGAGAGTGTCATTATTCATATAAACGCTGAATTAAGCAGTCCGGGAAGAGTAGCTCTAACTGTACATGCAGAGCAGAAAACATCTAATACATTAAAGAAACGCCTCTGGCATTGCAAATAAGACAGTATTTCATTTGAAATGAAAACTTTCATATTGGCAAGATTTGATCTTAACATTGCGTGAACTGACTTTCTCTTACAGGGAAAGAAGCTTTTCTGCGTCTGTGGACTCGCATCCTCTTCTTTCTTTCAGTAGCACTGACAGAGTGTCACTGTTTAAAGAAACGCTAAACGAAGCTCTCCGGTCATAGTAGCTCTAACTTTACTTGAGGAGCAGAAACACATGAAAGAAACACCTTTCTGCATTGTAAACAGGACTTTATTTTATTTGACATGAACATCTGTCATATTGGCAAAGTTTGATCTTAACATTAAATGAAATGACTTTCTCTTATAGGGAAAGAAGCTTTTCAGCGTCTGTGGACTCGCATCCTCTTCTTTCTTTCAGTAGCACTGACAGAGTGTCACTGTTTAAAGAAACGCTAAGCTCAGCTCTCCGGACATAGTAGCTCTAACTTTACTTGAGGAGCAGAAATACATGAAAGAAACGCCTTTTGCATTGCAAATAAGACAGTATTTCATTTGAAATGAAAACTTTCATATTGGCAAGATTTGATCTTAACATTGCATGAACTGACTTTTTCTTACAGGGAAAGAAGCTTTTCAGCGTCTCTGGATTCGCATCCTCTTCTTTCTTTCAGTAGCACTGACAGAGTGTCACTGTTTAAAGAAACGCTAAACGAAGCTCTCCGGTCATAGTAGCTCTAACTTTACTTGAGGAGCAGAAATACATGAAAGAAACGCCTTTTGCATTGCAAATAAGACTTTATTTTATTTGACATGAACATCTTTCATAATGGCAAAATTTGATCTTATCATTGCATGAACTGACTTTCTCATACAGGGAAAAAAGCTTTTCAGCATCTCTGGATTCGCATCCTCTTCTTTCTCTCAGTAGCACTGACAGAGTGTCACAGTTTAAAGAAACGCTAAACTAAGCTCTTCGGTCATAGTAGCTCTAACTGTACATGCAGAGCAGAAAACATCTAATACAGTAAAGAAACGCCTTTTGCATTGCAAATAAGACAGTATTTCAATTGAAATGAAAACTTTCATATTGGCAAGATTTGATCTTAACATTGCATGAACTGACTTTTTCTTACAGGGAAAGAAGCTTTTCAGCATCTGTGGAGCCGCGTTGTCTTCTTTCACTCTGGGGCACTGAGAGTGTCATTATTCATATAAACGCTGAATTAAGCTTTCTGGGAAGAGTAGCTCTAACTGTACATGCAGAGCAGAAAACATCTAATACATTAAAGAAAAGCCTTTCTGTATTACAAATAAGACTTTATTTCATTTGAAAGGAACATCTTTCATATTGGCAATATTTGATCTTAACATTGCATGAACTGACTTTCTCTTACAGGGAAAGAAGCTTTTCTGCGTCTGTGGACTCGCATCCTCTTCTTTCTTTCAGTAGCACTGACAGAGTGTCACTGTTTAAAGAAACGCTAAACGAAGCTCTCCGGTCATAGTAGCTCTAACTTTACTTGAGGAGCAGAAACACATGAAAGAAACACCTTTCTGCATTGTAAACAGGACTTTATTTCATTTGAAATGAAAACTTTCATATTGGCAAGATTTGATCTTAACATTAAATGAAATGACTTTCTCTTATAGGGAAAGAAGCTTTTCAGCGTCTGTGGATTCGCATCCTCTTCTTTCTTTCAGTAGCACTGACAGAGTGTCACTGTTTAAAGAAACGCTAAACGAAGCTCTCCGGACATAGTAGCTCTAACTTTACTTGAGGAGCAGAAATACATGAAAGAAACGCCTTTTGCATTGCAAATAAGACTTTATTTTATTTGACATGAACATCTTTCATATTGGCAAAATTTGATCTTATCATTGCATGAACTGACTTTCTCATACAGGGAAAAAAGCTTTTCAGCATCTCTGGATTCGCATCCTCTTCTTTCTCTCAGTAGCACTGACAGAGTGTCACAGTTTAAAGAAACGCTAAACTAAGCTCTTCGGTCATAGTAGCTCTAACTGTACATGCAGAGCAGAAAACATCTAATACAGTAAAGAAACGCCTTTTGCATTGCAAATAAGACAGTATTTCATTTGAAATGAAAACTTTCATATTGGCAAGATTTGATCTTAACATTGCATGAACTGACGTTTTCTTACAGGGAAAGAAGCTTTTCAGCGTCTGTGGAGCCGCGTTGTCTTCTTTCACTCGGGAGCACTGAGAGTGTCATTATTCATATAAACGCTGAATTAAGCAGTCCGGGAAGAGTAGCTCTAACTGTACATGCAGAGCAGAAAACATCTAATACATTAAAGAAACGCCTCTGGCATTGCAAATAAGACAGTATTTCATTTGAAATGAAAACTTTCATATTGGCAAGATTTGATCTTAACATTGCATGAACTGACTTTTTCTTACAGGGAAAGAAGCTTTTCAGCATCTGTGGAGCCGCGTTGTCTTCTTTCACTCTGGGGCACTGAGAGTGTCATTATTCATATAAACGCTGAATTAAGCTTTCTGGGAAGAGTAGCTCTAACTGTACATGCAGAGCAGAAAACATCTAATACATTAAAGAAAAGCCTTTCTGTATTACAAATAAGACTTTATTTCATTTGAAAGGAACATCTTTCATATTGGCAATATTTGATCTTAACATTGCATGAACTGACTTTCTCTTACAGGGAAAGAAGCTTTTCTGCGTCTGTGGACTCGCATCCTCTTCTTTCTTTCAGTAGCACTGACAGAGTGTCACTGTTTAAAGAAACGCTAAACGAAGCTCTCCGGTCATAGTAGCTCTAACTTTACTTGAGGAGCAGAAATACATGAAAGAAACGCCTTTTGCATTGCAAATAAGACTTTAATTTATTTGACATGAACATCTTTCATAATGGCAAAATTTGATCTTATCATTGCATGAACTGACTTTCTCATACAGGGAAAAAAGCTTTTCAGCATCTCTGGATTCGCATCCTCTTCTTTCTCTCAGTAGCACTGACAGAGTGTCACAGTTTAAAGAAACGCTAAACTAAGCTCTTCGGTCATAGTAGCTCTAACTGTACATGCAGAGCAGAAAACATCTAATACAGTAAAGAAACGCCTTTTGCATTGCAAATAAGACAGTATTTCATTTGAAATGAAAACTTTCATATTGGCAAGATTTGATCTTAACATTGCATGAACTGACGTTTTCTTACAGGGAAAGAAGCTTTTCAGCGTCTGTGGAGCCGCGTTGTCTTCTTTCACTCGGGAGCACTGAGAGTGTCATTATTCATATAAACGCTGAATTAAGCAGTCCGGGAAGAGTAGCTCTAACTGTACATGCAGAGCAGAAAACATCTAATACATTAAAGAAACGCCTCTGGCATTGCAAATAAGACAGTATTTCATTTGAAATGAAAACTTTCATATTGGCAAGATTTGATCTTAACATTGCGTGAACTGACTTTCTCTTACAGGGAAAGAAGCTTTTCTGCGTCTGTGGACTCGCATCCTCTTCTTTCTTTCAGTAGCACTGACAGAGTGTCACTGTTTAAAGAAACGCTAAACGAAGCTCTCCGGTCATAGTAGCTCTAACTTTACTTGAGGAGCAGAAACACATGAAAGAAACACCTTTCTGCATTGTAAACAGGACTTTATTTTATTTGACATGAACATCTGTCATATTGGCAAAGTTTGATCTTAACATTAAATGAAATGACTTTCTCTTATAGGGAAAGAAGCTTTTCAGCGTCTGTGGACTCGCATCCTCTTCTTTCTTTCAGTAGCACTGACAGAGTGTCACTGTTTAAAGAAACGCTAAGCTCAGCTCTCCGGACATAGTAGCTCTAACTTTACTTGAGGAGCAGAAATACATGAAAGAAACGCCTTTTGCATTGCAAATAAGACAGTATTTCATTTGAAATGAAAACTTTCATATTGGCAAGATTTGATCTTAACATTGCATGAACTGACTTTTTCTTACAGGGAAAGAAGCTTTTCAGCGTCTCTGGATTCGCATCCTCTTCTTTCTTTCAGTAGCACTGACAGAGTGTCACTGTTTAAAGAAACGCTAAACGAAGCTCTCCGGACATAGTAGCTCTAACTTTACTTGAGGAGCAGAAATACATGAAAGAAACGCCTTTTGCATTGCAAATAAGACTTTATTTTATTTGACATGAACATCTTTCATATTGGCAAAATTTGATCTTATCATTGCATGAACTGACTTTCTCATACAGGGAAAAAAGCTTTTCAGCATCTCTGGATTCGCATCCTCTTCTTTCTCTCAGTAGCACTGACAGAGTGTCACAGTTTAAAGAAACGCTAAACTAAGCTCTTCGGTCATAGTAGCTCTAACTGTACATGCAGAGCAGAAAACATCTAATACAGTAAAGAAACGCCTTTTGCATTGCAAATAAGACAGTATTTCATTTGAAATGAAAACTTTCATATTGGCAAGATTTGATCTTAACATTGCATGAACTGACGTTTTCTTACAGGGAAAGAAGCTTTTCAGCGTCTGTGGAGCCGCGTTGTCTTCTTTCACTCGGGAGCACTGAGAGTGTCATTATTCATATAAACGCTGAATTAAGCAGTCCGGGAAGAGTAGCTCTAACTGTACATGCAGAGCAGAAAACATCTAATACATTAAAGAAACGCCTCTGGCATTGCAAATAAGACAGTATTTCATTTGAAATGAAAACTTTCATATTGGCAAGATTTGATCTTAACATTGCATGAACTGACTTTTTCTTACAGGGAAAGAAGCTTTTCAGCATCTGTGGAGCCGCGTTGTCTTCTTTCACTCTGGGGCACTGAGAGTGTCATTATTCATATAAACGCTGAATTAAGCTTTCTGGGAAGAGTAGCTCTAACTGTACATGCAGAGCAGAAAACATCTAATACATTAAAGAAAAGCCTTTCTGTATTACAAATAAGACTTTATTTCATTTGAAAGGAACATCTTTCATATTGGCAATATTTGATCTTAACATTGCATGAACTGACTTTCTCTTACAGGGAAAGAAGCTTTTCTGCGTCTGTGGACTCGCATCCTCTTCTTTCTTTCAGTAGCACTGACAGAGTGTCACTGTTTAAAGAAACGCTAAACGAAGCTCTCCGGTCATAGTAGCTCTAACTTTACTTGAGGAGCAGAAATACATGAAAGAAACGCCTTTTGCATTGCAAATAAGACTTTATTTTATTTGACATGAACATCTTTCATAATGGCAAAATTTGATCTTATCATTGCATGAACTGACTTTCTCATACAGGGAAAAAAGATTTTCAGCATCTCTGGATTCGCATCCTCTTCTTTCTCTCAGTAGCACTGACAGAGTGTCACAGTTTAAAGAAACGCTAAACTAAGCTCTTCGGTCATAGTAGCTCTAACTGTACATGCAGAGCAGAAAACATCTAATACAGTAAAGAAACGCCTTTTGCATTGCAAATAAGACAGTATTTCATTTGAAATGAAAACTTTCATATTGGCAAGATTTGATCTTAACATTGCATGAACTGACGTTTTCTTACAGGGAAAGAAGCTTTTCAGCGTCTGTGGAGCCGCGTTGTCTTCTTTCACTCGGGAGCACTGAGAGTGTCATTATTCATATAAACGCTGAATTAAGCAGTCCGGGAAGAGTAGCTCTAACTGTACATGCAGAGCAGAAAACATCTAATACATTAAAGAAAAGCCTTTCTGTATTACAAATAAGACTTTATTTCATTTGAAAGGAACATCTTTCATATTGGCAATATTTGATCTTAACATTGCATGAACTGACTTTCTCTCACAGGGAAAGAAGCTTTTCTGCGTCTGTGGACTCGCATCCTCTTCTTTCTTTCAGTAGCACTGACAGAGTGTCACTGTTTAAAGAAACGCTAAACGAAGCTCTCCGGTCATAGTAGCTCTAACTTTACTTGAGGAGCAGAAACACATGAAAGAAACGCCTTTCTGCATTACAAACAGGACTTTATTTTATTTGACATGAACATCTGTCATATTGGCAAAGTTTGATCTTAACATTAAATGAAATGACTTTCTCTTATAGGGAAAGAAGCTTTTCAGCGTCTGTGGACTCGCGTCCTCTTCTTTCTTTTAGTAGCACTGACAGAGTGTCACTGTTTAAAGAAACGCTAAGCTCAGCTCTCCGGACATAGTAGCTCTAACTTTACTTGAGGAGCAGAAATACATGAAAGAAACGCCTTTTGCATTGCAAATAAGACTTTATTTTATTTGACATGAACATCTTTCATATTGGCAAAATTTGATCTTATCATTGCATGAACTGACTTTCTCTTACAGAGACAGAAGCTTTTCAGCGTCTGTGGACTCGCATCCTCTTAGTAGCACTGACAGAGTGCCATTGTTCATAGAAACGCTGCATTAAGTAGTCTGGGAAGATTAGCTCTAACTTTACTTGCAGAGCAGAAAACATCTAATACATTAAAGAACATCTAATACTTTAAAGAATAGCCTTCTTACATTATAAATAAGACTTTATTTCATTTGAAAGGAACATCTTTCATATTGGCAATATATGATCTCAACATTGCATGAACTGACTTTCTCATACAGGGAAAAAAGCTATTCAGCATCTCTGGATTCGCATCCTCTTCTTTCTCTCAGTAGCACTGACAAAGTGTCACTGTTTAAAGAAACGCAAAACTAAGCTCTCCGGTCATAGTAGCTCTAACTTTACTTGAGGAGCAGAAACACATTAAAGAAATGCCTTTTTGCATTGCAAATAAGACTTTATTTCATATGACATGAACATCCTTCATATTGGCAAAATTTGATCTTAACATTGCATGAACTGTCTTTTTCTTAGAGGGAAAGAACCTTTTCAGCATCTGTTGTCTTCTTTCACTCGGGAGCACTGAGAGTGACATTATTCATATAAACGCTGAATTAAGCAGTCCGGGAAGAGTAGCTCTAACTGTACATGCAGAGCAGAAAACATCTAATACATTAAAGAAACGCCTCTGGCATTGCAAATAAGACAGTATTTCATTTGAAATGAAAACTTTCATATTGGCAAGATTTGATCTTAACACTGCATGAACTGACTTTTTCTTACAGGGAAAGAAGCTTTTCAGCATCTGTGGAGCCGCGTTGTCTTCTTTCACTCTGGGGCACTGAGAGTGTCATTATTCATATAAACGCTGAATTAAGCTTTCTGGGAAGAGTAGCTCTAACTGTACATGCAGAGCAGAAAACATCTAATACATTAAAGAAAAGCCTTTCTGTATTACAAATAAGACTTTATTTCATTTGAAAGGAACATCTTTCATATTGGCAATATTTGATCTTAACATTGCATGAACTGACTTTCTCTCACAGGGAAAGAAGCTTTTCTGCGTCTGTGGACTCGCATCCTCTTCTTTCTTTTAGTAGCACTGACAGAGTGTCACTGTTTAAAGAAACGCTAAGCTCAGCTCTCCGGACATAGTAGCTCTAACTTTACTTGAGGAGCAGAAATACATGAAAGAAACGCCTTTTGCATTGCAAATAAGACTTTATTTTATTTGACATGAACATCTTTCATATTGGCAAAATTTGATCTTATCATTGCATGAACTGACTTTCTCTTAGAGGGAAAGAACCTTTTCAGCATCTGTTGTCTTCTTTCACTGGGGAGCACTGAGAGTGACATTATTCATATAAACGCTGAATTAAGCAGTCCGGGAAGAGTAGCTCTAACTGTACATGCAGAGCAGAAAACATCTAATACATTAAAGAAACGCCTCTGGCATTGCAAATAAGACAGTATTTCATTTGAAATGAAAACTTTCATATTGGCAAAATTTGATCTTATCATTGCATGAACTGACTTTCTCTTACAGAGACAGAAGCTTTTCAGCGTCTGTGGACTCGCATCCTCTTAGTAGCACTGACAGAGTGCCATTGTTCATAGAAACGCTGCATTAAGTAGTCTGGGAAGATTAGCTCTAACTTTACTTGCAGAGCAGAAAACATCTAATACATTAAAGAACATCTAATACATTAAAGAATAGCCTTCTTACATTATAAATAAGACTTTATTTCATTTGAAAGGAACATCTTTCATATTGGCAATATATGATCTCAACATTGCATGAACTGACTTTCTCATACAGGGAAAAAAGCTTTTCAGCATCTCTGGATTCGCATCCTCTTCTTTCTCTCAGTAGCACTGACAAAGTGTCACTGTTTAAAGAAACGCAAAGCTAAGCTCTCCGGTCATAGTAGCTCTAACTTTACTTGAGGAGCAGAAACACATTAAAGAAATGCCTTTTTGCATTGCAAATAAGACTTTATTTCATTTGACATGAACATCCTTCATATTGGCAAAATTTGATCTTAACATTGCATGAACTGTCTTTTTCTTAGAGGGAAAGAACCTTTTCAGCATCTGTTGTCTTCTTTCACTCGGGAGCACTGAGAGTGACATTATTCATATAAACGCTGAATTAAGCAGTCCGGGAAGAGTAGCTCTAACTGTACATGCAGAGCAGAAAACATCTAATACATTAAAGAAACGCCTCTGGCATTGCAAATAAGACAGTATTTCATTTGAAATGAAAACTTTCATATTGGCAAGATTTGATCTTAACATTGCATGAACTGACTTTTTCTTACAGGGAAAGAAGCTTTTCAGCATCTGTGGAGCCGCGTTGTCTTCTTTCACTCTGGGGCACTGAGAGTGTCATTATTCATATAAACGCTGAATTAAGCTTTCTGGGAAGAGTAGCTCTAACTGTACATGCAGAGCAGAAAACATCTAATACATTAAAGAAAAGCCTTTCTGTATTACAAATAAGACTTTATTTCATTTGAAAGGAACATCTTTCATATTGGCAATATTTGATCTTAACATTGCATGAACTGACTTTCTCTCACAGGGAAAGAAGCTTTTCTGCGTCTGTGGACTCGCATCCTCTTCTTTCTTTCAGTAGCACTGACAGAGTGTCACTGTTTAAAGAAACGCTAAACGAAGCTCTCCGGTCATAGTAGCTCTAACTTTACTTGAGGAGCAGAAACACATGAAAGAAACGCCTTTCTGCATTACAAACAGGACTTTATTTTATTTGACATGAACATTTGTCATATTGGCAAAGTTTGATCTCAACATTGCATGAACTGACTTTCTCATACAGGGAAAAAAGCTTTTCAGCATCTCTGGATTCGCATCCTCTTCTTTCTCTCAGTAGCACTGACAAAGTGTCACTGTTTAAAGAAACGCAAAACTAAGCTCTCCGGTCATAGTAGCTCTAACTTTACTTGAGGAGCAGAAACACATTAAAGAAATGCCTTTTTGCATTGCAAATAAGACTTTATTTCATTTGACATGAACATCCTTCATATTGGCAAAATTTGATCTTAACATTGCATGAACTGTCTTTTTCTTAGAGGGAAAGAACCTTTTCAGCATCTGTTGTCTTCTTTCACTCGGGAGCACTGAGAGTGACATTATTCATATAAACGCTGAATTAAGCAGTCCAGGAAGAGTAGCTCTAACTGTACATGCAGAGCAGAAAACATCTAATACATTAAAGAAACGCCTCTGGCATTGCAAATAAGACAGTATTTCATTTGAAATGAAAACTTTCATATTGGCAAGATTTGATCTTAACATTGCATGAACTGACTTTTTCTTACAGGGAAAGAAGCTTTTCAGCATCTGTGGAGCCGCGTTGTCTTCTTTCACTCTGGGGCACTGAGAGTGTCATTATTCATATAAACGCTGAATTAAGCTTTCTGGGAAGAGTAGCTCTAACTGTACATGCAGAGCAGAAAACATCTAATACATTAAAGACAAGCCTTTCTGTATTACAAATAAGACTTTATTTCATTTGAAAGGAACATCTTTCATATTGGCAATATTTGATCTTAACATTGCATGAACTGACTTTCTCTCACAGGGAAAGAAGCTTTTCTGCGTCTGTGGACTCGCATCCTCTTCTTTCTTTCAGTAGCACTGACAGAGTGTCACTGTTTAAAGAAACGCTAATCGAAGCTCTCCGGTCATAGTAGCTCTAACTTTACTTGAGGAGCAGAAACACATGAAAGAAACGCCTTTCTGCATTACAAACAGGACTTTATTTTATTTGACATGAACATCTGTCATATTGGCAAAGTTTGATCTTAACATTAAATGAAATGACTTTCTCTTATAGGGAAAGAAGCTTTTCAGCGTCTGTGGACTCGCATCTTCTTCTTTCTTTTAGTAGCACTGACAGAGTGTCACTGTTTAAAGAAACGCTAAGCTCAGCTCTCCGGACATAGTAGCTCTAACTTTACTTGAGGAGCAGAAATACATGAAAGAAACGCCTTTTGCATTGCAAATAAGACTTTATTTTATTTGACATGAACATCTTTCATATTGGCAAAATTTGATCTTATCATTGCATGAACTGACTTTCTCTTAGAGGGATAGAACCTTTTCAGCATCTGTTGTCTTCTTTCACTCGGAGCACTGAGAGTGACATTATTCATATAAACGCTGAATTAAGCAGTCCGGGAAGAGTAGCTCTAACTGTACATGCAGAGCAGAAAACATCTAATACATTAAAGAAACGCCTCTGGCATTGCAAATAAGACAGTATTTCATTTGAAATGAAAACTTTCATATTGGCAAGATTTGATCTTAACATTGCATGAACTGACTTTTTCTTACAGGGAAAGAAGCTTTTCAGCATCTGTGGAGCCGCGTTGTCTTCTTTCACTCTGGGGCACTGAGAGTGTCATTATTCATATAAACGCTGAAGTAAGCTTTCTGGGAAGAGTAGCTCTAACTGTACATGCAGAGCAGAAAACATCTAATACATTAAAGAAAAGCCTTTCTGTATTACAAATAAGACTTTATTTCATTTGAAAGGAACATCTTTCATATTGGCAATATTTGATCTTAACATTGCAAGAACTGACTTTCTCTTACAGGGAAAGAAGCTTTTCTGCGTCTGTGGACTCGCATCCTCTTCTTTCTTTCAGTAGTACTGACAGAGTGTCACTGTTTAAAGAAACGCTAAACGAAGCTCTCCGGTCATAGTAGCTCTAACTTTACTTGAGGAGCAGAAACACATGAAAGAAACGCCTTTCTGCATTACAAACAGGACTTTATTTTATTTGACATGAACATCTGTCATATTGGCAAAGTTTGATCTTAACATTAAATGAAATGACTTTCTCTTATAGGGAAAGAAGCTTTTCAGCGTCTGTGGACTCGCATCCTCTTCTTTCTTTTAGTAGCACTGACAGAGTGTCACTGTTTAAAGAAACGCTAAGCTCAGCTCTCCGGACATAGTAGCTCTAACTTTACTTGAGGAGCAGAAATACATGAAAGAAACGCCTTTTGCATTGCAAATAAGACTTTATTTTATTTGACATGAACATCTTTCATATTGGCAAAATTTGATCTTATCATTGCATGAACTGACTTTCTCTTACAGAGACAGAAGCTTTTCAGCGTCTGTGGACTCGCATCCTCTTAGTAGCACTGACAGAGTGCCATTGTTCATAGAAACGCTGCATTAAGTAGTCTGGGAAGATTAGCTCTGACTTTACTTGCAGAGCAGAAAACATCTAATACATTAAAGAACATCTAATACATTAAAGAATAGCCTTCTTACATTATAAATAAGACTTTATTTCATTTGAAAGGAACATCTTTCATATTGGCAATATATGATCTCAACATTGCATGAACTGACTTTCTCATACAGGGAAAAAAGCTTTTCAGCATCTCTGGATTCGCATCCTCTTCTTTCTCTCAGTAGCACTGACAAAGTGTCACTGTTTAAAGAAACGCAAAGCTAAGCTCTCCGGTCATAGTAGCTCTAACTTTACTTGAGGAGCAGAAACACATTAAAGAAATGCCTTTTTGCATTGCAAATAAGACTTTATTTCATTTGACATGAACATCCTTCATATTGGCAAAATTTGATCTTAATATTGCATGAACTGTCTTTTTCTTAGAGGGAAAGAACCTTTTCAGCATCTGTTGTCTTCTTTCACTCGGGAGCACTGAGAGTGACATTATTCATATAAACGCTGAATTAAGCAGTCCGGGAAGAGTAGCTCTAACTGTACATGCAGAGCAGAAAACATCTAATACATTAAAGAAACGCCTCTGGCATTGCAAATAAGACAGTATTTCATTTGAAATGAAAACTTTCATATTGGCAAGATTTGATCTTAACATTGCATGAACTGACTTTTTCTTACAGGGAAAGAAGCTTTTCAGCATCTGTGGAGCCGCGTTGTCTTCTTTCACTCTGGGGCACTGAGAGTGTCATTATTCATATAAACGCTGAATTAAGCTTTCTGGGAAGAGTAGCTCTAACTGTACATGCAGAGCAGAAAACATCTAATACATTAAAGAAAAGCCTTTCTGTATTACAAATAAGACTTTATTTCATTTGAAAGGAACATCTTTCATATTGGCAATATTTGATCTTAACATTGCATGAACTGACTTTCTCTCACAGGGAAAGAAGCTTTTCTGCGTCTGTGGACTCGCATCCTCTTCTTTCTTTCAGTAGCACTGACAGAGTGTCACTGTTTAAAGAAACGCTAAACGAAGCTCTCCGGTCATAGTAGCTCTAACTTTACTTGAGGAGCAGAAACACATGAAAGAAACGCCTTTCTGCATTACAAACAGGACTTTATTTTATTTGACATGAACATCTGTCATATTGGCAAAGTTTGATCTTAACATTAAATGAAATGACTTTCTCTTATAGGGAAAGAAGCTTTTCAGCGTCTGTGGACTCGCGTCCTCTTCTTTCTTTTAGTAGCACTGACAGAGTGTCACTGTTTAAAGAAACGCTAAGCTCAGCTCTCCGGACATAGTAGCTCTAACTTTACTTGAGGAGCAGAAATACATGAAAGAAACGCCTTTTGCATTGCAAATAAGACTTTATTTTATTTGACATGAACATCTTTCATATTGGCAAAATTTGATCTTATCATTGCATGAACTGACTTTCTCTTACAGAGACAGAAGCTTTTCAGCGTCTGTGGACTCGCATCCTCTTAGTAGCACTGACAGAGTGCCATTGTTCATAGAAACGCTGCATTAAGTAGTCTGGGAAGATTAGCTCTAACTTTACTTGCAGTGCAGAAAACATCTAATACATTAAAGAACATCTAATACATTAAAGAATAGCCTTCTTACATTATAAATAAGACTTTATTTCATTTGAAAGGAACATCTTTCATATTGGCAATATATGATCTCAACATTGCATGAACTGACTTTCTCATACAGGGAAAAAAGCTTTTCAGCATCTCTGGATTCGCATCCTCTTCTTTCTCTCAGTAGCACTGACAAAGTGTCACTGTTTAAAGAAACGCAAAACTAAGCTCTCCGGTCATAGTAGCTCTAACTTTACTTGAGGAGCAGAAACACATTAAAGAAATGCCTTTTTGCATTGCAAATAAGACTTTATTTCATTTGACATGAACATCCTTCATATTGGCAAAATTTGATCTTAACATTGCATGAACTGTCTTTTTCTTAGAGGGAAAGAACCTTTTCAGCATCTGTTGTCTTCTTTCACTCGGGAGCACTGAGAGTGACATTATTCATATAAACGCTGAATTAAGCAGTCCGGGAAGAGTAGCTCTAACTGTACATGCAGAGCAGAAAACATCTAATACATTAAAGAAACGCCTCTGGCATTGCAAATAAGACAGTATTTCATTTGAAATGAAAACTTTCATATTGGCAAGATTTGATCTTAACATTGCATGAACTGACTTTTTCTTACAGGGAAAGAAGCTATTCAGCATCTGTGGAGCCGCGTTGTCTTCTTTCACTCTGGGGCACTGAGAGTGTCATTATTCATATAAACGCTGAATTAAGCTTTCTGGGAAGAGTAGCTCTAACTGTACATGCAGAGCAGAAAACATCTAATACATTAAAGAAAAGCCTTTCTGTATTACAAATAAGACTTTATTTCATTTGAAAGGAACATCTTTCATATTGGCAATATTTGATCTTAACATTGCATGAACTGACTTTCTCTCACAGGGAAAGAAGCTTTTCTGCGTCTGTGGACTCGCATCCTCTTCTTTCTTTCAGTAGCACTGACAGAGTGTCACTGTTTAAAGAAACGCTAAACGAAGCTCTCCGGTCATAGTAGCTCTAACTTTACTTGAGGAGCAGAAACACATGAAAGAAACGCCTTTCTGCATTACAAACAGGACTTTATTTTATTTGACATGAACATCTGTCATATTGGCAAAGTTTGATCTTAACATTAAATGAAATGACTTTCTCTTATAGGGAAAGAAGCTTATCAGCGTCTGTGGACTCACATCCTCTTCTTTCTTTTAGTAGCACTGACAGAGTGTCACTGTTTAAAGAAACGCTAAACGAAGCTCTCCGGTCATAGTAGCTCTAACTTTACTTGAGGAGCAGAAACACATGAAAGAAACGCCTTTCTGCATTGCAAACAGGACTTTATTTTATTTGACATGAATATCTGTCATATTGGCAAAGTTTGATCTTAACATTAAATGAAATGACTTTCTCTTATAGGGAAAGAAGCTTTTCAGCGTCTGTGGACTCGCATCCTCTTCTTTCTTTCAGTAGCACTGACAGAGTGTCACTGTTTAAAGAAACGCTAAGCTCAGCTCTCCGGACATAGTAGCTCTAACTTAACTTGAGGAGCAGAAATACATGAAAGAAACGCCTTTTGCATTGCAAATAAGACTTTATTTTATTTGACATGAACATCTTTCATATTGGCAAGATTTGATCTTATCATTGCATGAACTGACTTTCTCTTACAGAGACAGAAGCTTTTCAGCGTCTGTGGAGCCGCGTTGTCTTCTTTCACTCGGGAGCACTGAGAGTGTCATTATTCATATAAACGCTGAATTAAGCAGTCCGGGAAGAGTAGGTCTAACTGTACATGCAGAGCAGAAAACATCCAATACATGAAAGAAACGCCTTTTGCATTGCAAATAAGACAGTATTTCATTTGAAAAGAAAACTTTCATATTGGCAAGATTTGATCTTAACATTGCATGAACTGACTTTTTCTTACAGGGAAAGAAGCTTTTCAGCGTCTGTGGACTCGCATCCTCTTAGTAGCACTGACAGAGTGCCATTGTTCATAGAAACGCTGCATTAAGTAGTGTGGGAAGATTAGCTCTAACTTTACTTGCAGAGCAGAAAACATCTAATACATTAAAGAACATCTAATACATTAAAGAAAACCTTCTTACATTATAAATAAGACTTTATTTCATTTGAAAGGAACATCTTTCATATTGGCAATATATGATCTCAACATTGCATGAACTGACTTTCTCATACAGGGAAAAAAGCTTTTCAGCATCTCTGGATTCGCATCCTCTTCTTTCTCTCAGTAGCACTGACAAAGTGTCACTGTTTAAAGAAACTTAAAACTAAGCTCTCCGGTCATAGTAGCTCTAACTTTACTTGAGGAGCAGAAACACATGAAAGAAACGCCTTTCTGCATTGCAAACAGGACTTTATTTTATTTGACATGAACATCTGTCATATTGGCAAAGTTTGATCTTAACATTAAATGAAATGACTTTCTCTGATAGGGAAAGAAGCTTTTCAGCGTCTGTGGACTCGCATCCTCTTCTTTCTTTCAGTAGCACTGACAGAGTGTCACTGTTTAAAGAAACGCTAAGCTCAGCTCTCCGGACATAGTAGCTCTAACTTAACTTGAGGAGCAGAAATACATGAAAGAACGCCTTTTGCATTGCAAATAAGACTTTATTTTATTTGACATGAACATCTTTCATATTGGCAAAATTTGATCTTATCATTGCATGAACTGACTTTCTCTTACAGAGAAAGAAGCTTTTCAGCGTCTGTGGACTCGCATCCTCTTAGTAGCACTGACAGAGTGCCATTGTTCATAGAAACGCTGGATTAAGTAGTCTGGGAAGATTAGCTCTAACTTTACTTGCAGAGCAGAAAACATCTAATACATTAAAGAAAAGCCTTCTTACATTATAAATAAGACTTTATATCATTTGAAAGGAACATCTTTCATATTGGCAATATATGATCTCAACATTGCATGAACTGACTTTCTCATACAGGGAAAAAAGCTTTTCAGCATCTCTGGATTCGCATCCTCTTCTTTCTCTCAGTAGCACTGACAGAGTGTCACTGTTTAAAGAAACGCTAAATTAAGCTCTCCGGTCATAGTAGCTCTAACTTTACTTGAGGAGCAGAAATACATGAAAGAAACGCCTTTTGCATTGCAAATAAGACTTTACTTTATTTGACATGAACATCTTTCATATTGGCAATGTTTGATCTTATCATTGCATGAACTGACTTTCTCTTACAGGGAAAGAAGCTTTTCAGCATCTCTGGATTCGCATCCTCTTAGTAGCACTGACAGAGTGCCATTGTTCATAGAAACGCTGCATTAAGTAGTCTGGGAAGATTAGCTCTAACTTTACTTGCAGAGCAGAAAACATCTAATACATTAAAGAACATCTAATACATTAAAGAATAGCCTTCTTACATTATAAATAAGACTTTATTTCATTTGAAAGGAACATCTTTCATATTGGCAATATATGATCTCAACATTGCATGAACTGACTTTCTCATACAGGGAAAAAAGCTTTTAAGCATCTCTGGATTCGCATCCTCTTCTTTCTCTCAGTAGCACTGACAGAGTGTCACTGTTTAAAGAAACGCTAAACGAAGCTCTCCGGTCATAGTAGCTCTAACTTTACTTGAGGAGCAGAAACACATGAAAGAAACGCCTTTCTGCATTACAAACAGGACTTTATTTTATTTGACATGAACATTTGTCATATTGGCAAAGTTTGATCTCAACATTGCATGAACTGACTTTCTCATACAGGGAAAAAAGCTTTTCAGCATCTCTGGATTCGCATCCTCTTCTTTCTCTCAGTAGCACTGACAAAGTGTCACTGTTTAAAGAAACGCAAAACTAAGCTCTCCGGTCATAGTAGCTCTAACTTTACTTGAGGAGCAGAAACACATTAAAGAAATGCCTTTTTGCATTGCAAATAAGACTTTATTTCATTTGACATGAACATCCTTCATATTGGCAAAATTTGATCTTAACATTGTCTTTTGACATTGACATTGTCACTGTCTTTTTCTTAGAGGGAAAGAACCTTTTCAGCATCTGTTGTCTTCTTTCACTCGGGAGCACTGAGAGTGTCATTATTCATATAAACGCTGAATTAAGCAGTCCGGGAAGAGTAGCTCTAACTGTACATGCAGAGCAGAAAACATCTAATACATTAAAGAAACGCCTCTGGCATTGCAAATAAGACAGTATTTCATTTGAAATGAAAACTTTCATATTGGCAAGATTTGATCTTAACACTGCATGAACTGACTTTTTCTTACAGGGAAAGAAGCTTTTCAGCATCTGTGGAGCCGCGTTGTCTTCTTTCACTCTGGGGCACTGAGAGTGTCATTATTCATATAAACGCTGAATTAAGCTTTCTGGGAAGAGTAGCTCTAACTGTACATGCAGAGCAGAAAACATCTAATACATTAAAGAAAAGCCTTTCTGTATTACAAATAAGACTTTATTTCATTTGAAAGGAACATCTGTCATATTGGCAAGATTTGATCTTAACATTGCATGAACTGACTTTCTCTTACAGGGAAAGAAGATTTTCTGCGTCTGTGGACTCGCATCCTCTTCTTTCTTTCAGTAGCACTGACAGAGTGTCACTGTTTAAAGAAACGCTAAACGAAGCTCTCCGGTCATAGTAGCTCTAACTTTACTTGAGGAGCAGAAACACATGAAAGAAACGCCTTTCTGCATTGCAAAACAGGACTTTATTTTATTTGACATGAACATCTGTCATATTGGCAAAGCTTGATCTTAACATTAAATGAAATGACTTTCTCTTATAGGGAAAGAAGCTTTTCAGCGTCTGTGGACTCGCATCCTCTTCTTTCTTTCAGTAGCACTGACAGAGTGTCACTGTTTAAAGAAACGCTAAGCTCAGCTCTCCGGTCATAGTAGCTCTAACTTTACTTGAGGAGCAGAAACACATGAAAGAAACGCCTTTTGCATTGCAAATAAGACAGTATTTCATTTGACATGAACATCTTTCATATTGGCAATGTTTGATCTTATCATTGCATGAACGGACTTTCTCATACAGGGAAAAAAGCTTTTCAGCATCTCTGGATTCGCATCCTCTTAGTAGCACTGGACAGAGTGCCATTGTTCATAGAAACGCTGCATTAAGTAGTCTGGGAAGATTAGCTCTAACTTTACTTGCAGAGCAGAAAACATCTAATACATTAAAGAACATCTAATACATTAAAGAAAACCTTCTTACATTATAAATAAGACTTTATTTCATTTGAAAGGAACATCTTTCATATTGGCAATATATGATCTCAACATTGCATGAACTGACTTTCTCATACAGGGAAAAAAGCTTTTCAGCATCTCTGGATTCGCATCCTCTTCTTTCTCTCAGTAGCACTGACAAAGTGTCACTGTTTAAAGAAACTTAAAACTAAGCTCTCCGGTCATAGTAGCTCTAACTTTACTTGAGGAGCAGAAACACATGAAAGAAACGCCTTTCTGCAATGCAAACAGGACTTTATTTTATTTGACATGAACATCTGTCATATTGGCAAAGTTTGATCTTAACATTAAATGAAATGACTTTCTCTGATAGGGAAAGAAGCTTTTCAGCGTCTGTGGACTCGCATCCTCTTCTTTCTTTCAGTAGCACTGACAGAGTGTCACTGTTTAAAGAAACGCTAAGCTCAGCTCTCCGGACATAGTAGCTCTAACTTAACTTGAGGAGCAGAAATACATGAAAGAACGCCTTTTGCATTGCAAATAAGACTTTATTTTATTTGACATGAACATCTTTCATATTGGCAAAATTTGATCTTATCATTGCATGAACTGACTTTCTCTTACAGAGAAAGAAGCTTTTCAGCGTCTGTGGACTCGCATCCTCTTAGTAGCACTGACAGAGTGCCATTGTTCATAGAAACGCTGCATTAAGTAGTCTGGGAAGATTAGCTCTAACTTTACTTGCAGAGCAGAAAACATCTAATACATTAAAGAAAAGCCTTCTTACATTATAAATAAGACTTTATATCATTTGAAAGGAACATCTTTCATATTGGCAATATATGATCTCAACATTGCATGAACTGACTTTCTCATACAAGGAAAAAAGCTTTTCAGCATCTCTGGATTCGCATCCTCTTCTTTCTCTCAGTAGCACTGACAGAGTGTCACTGTTTAAAGAAACGCTAAATTAAGCTCTCCGGTCATAGTAGCTCTAACTTTACTTGAGGAGCAGAAATACATGAAAGAAACGCCTTTTGCATTGCAAATAAGACTTTACTTTATTTGACATGAACATCTTTCATATTGGCAATGTTTGATCTTATCATTGCATGAACTGACTTTCTCTTACAGGGAAAGAAGCTTTTCAGCATCTCTGGATTCGCATCCTCTTAGTAGCACTGACAGAGTGCCATTGTTCATAGAAACGCTGCATTAAGTAGTCTGGGAAGATTAGCTCTAACTTTACTTGCAGAGCAGAAAACATCTAATACATTAAAGAACATCTAATACATTAAAGAATAGCCTTCTTACATTATAAATAAGACTTTATTTCATTTGAAAGGAACATCTTTCATATTGGCAATATATGATCTCAACATTGCATGAACTGACTTTCTCATACAGGGAAAAAAGCTTTTAAGCATCTCTGGATTCGCATCCTCTTCTTTCTCTCAGTAGCACTGACAGAGTGTCACTGTTTAAAGAAACGCTAAACTAAGCTCTCCGGTCATAGTAGCTCCAACTTTACTTGAGGAGCAGAAACACATTAAAGAAATGCCTTTTTGCATTGCAAATAAGACTTTATTTCATTTGACATGAACATCCTTCATATTGGCAAAATTTGATCTTAACATTGTCTTTTGACATTGACATTGTCACTGTCTTTTTCTTAGAGGGAAAGAACCTTTTCAGCATCTGTTGTCTTCTTTCACTCGGGAGCACTGAGAGTGTCATTATTCATATAAACGCTGAATTAAGCAGTCCGGGAAGAGTAGCTCTAACTGTACATGCAGAGCAGAAAACATCTAATACATTAAAGAAACGCCTCTGGCATTGCAAATAAGACAGTATTTCATTTGAAATGAAAACTTTCATATTGGCAAGATTTGATCTTAACACTGCATGAACTGACTTTTTCTTACAGGGAAAGAAGCTTTTCAGCATCTGTGGAGCCGCGTTGTCTTCTTTCACTCTGGGGCACTGAGAGTGTCATTATTCATATAAACGCTGAATTAAGCTTTCTGGGAAGAGTAGCTCTAACTGTACATGCAGAGCAGAAAACATCTAATACATTAAAGAAAAGCCTTTCTGTATTACAAATAAGACTTTATTTCATTTGAAAGGAACATCTGTCATATTGGCAAGATTTGATCTTAACATTGCATGAACTGACTTTCTCTTACAGGGAAAGAAGATTTTCTGCGTCTGTGGACTCGCATCCTCTTCTTTCTTTCAGTAGCACTGACAGAGTGTCACTGTTTAAAGAAACGCTAAACGAAGCTCTCCGGTCATAGTAGCTCTAACTTTACTTGAGGAGCAGAAACACATGAAAGAAACGCCTTTCTGCATTACAAACAGGACTTTATTTTATTTGACATGAACATCTGTCATATTGGCAAAGTTTGATCTTAACATTAAATGAAATGACTTTCTCTTATAGGGAAAGAAGCTTATCAGCGTCTGTGGACTCACATCCTCTTCTTTCTTTTAGTAGCACTGACAGAGTGTCACTGTTTAAAGAAACGCTAAACGAAGCTCTCCGGTCATAGTAGCTCTAACTTTACTTGAGGAGCAGAAACACATGAAAGAAACGCCTTTCTGCATTGCAAACAGGACTTTATTTACATGAACATCTGTCATATTGGCAAAGTTTGATCTTAACATTAAATGAAATGACTTTCTCTTATAGGGAAAGAAGCTTTTCAGCGTCTGTGGACTCGCATCCTCTTCTTTCTTTCAGTAGCACTGACAGAGTGTCACTGTTTAAAGAAACGCTAAGCTCAGCTCTCCGGACATAGTAGCTCTAACTTAACTTGAGGAGCAGAAATACATGAAAGAAACGCCTTTTGCATTGCAAATAAGACTTTATTTTATTTGACATGAACATCTTTCATATTGGCAAGATTTGATCTTATCATTGCATGAACTGACTTTCTCTTACAGAGACAGAAGCTTTTCAGCGTCTGTGGAGCCGCGTTGTCTTCTTTCACTCGGGAGCACTGAGAGTGTCATTATTCATATAAACGCTGAATTAAGCAGTCCGGGAAGAGTAGGTCTAACTGTACATGCAGAGCAGAAAACATCCAATACATGAAAGAAACGCCTTTTGCATTGCAAATAAGACAGTATTTCATTTGAAAAGAAAACTTTCATATTGGCAAGATTTGATCTTAACATTGCATGAACTGACTTTTTCTTACAGGGAAAGAAGCTTTCAGCGTCTGTGGACTCGCATCCTCTTAGTAGCACTGACAGAGTGCCATTGTTCATAGAAACGCTGCATTAAGTAGTCTGGGAAGATTAGCTCTAACTTTACTTGCAGAGCAGAAAACATCTAATACATTAAAGAACATCTAATACATTAAAGAAAACCTTCTTACATTATAAATAAGACTTTATTTCATTTGAAAGGAACATCTATCATATTGGCAATATATGATCTCAACATTGCATGAACTGACTTTCTCATACAGGGAAAAAAGCTTTTCAGCATCTCTGGATTCGCATCCTCTTCTTTCTCTCAGTAGCACTGACAAAGTGTCACTGTTTAAAGAAACTTAAAACTAAGCTCTCCGGTCATAGTAGCTCTAACTTTACTTGAGGAGCAGAAACACATGAAAGAAACGCCTTTCTGCATTGCAAACAGGACTTTATTTTATTTGACATGAACATCTGTCATATTGGCAAAGTTTGATCTTAACATTAAATGAAATGACTTTCTCTGATAGGGAAAGAAGCTTTTCAGCGTCTGTGGACTCGCATCCTCTTCTTTCTTTCAGTAGCACTGACAGAGTGTCACTGTTTAAAGAAACGCTAAGCTTAGCTCTCCGGACATAGTAGCTCTAACTTAACTTGAGGAGCAGAAATACATGAAAGAACGCCTTTTGCATTGCAAATAAGACTTTATTTTATTTGACATGAACATCTTTCATATTGGCAAAATTTGATCTTATCATTGCATGAACTGACTTTCTCTTACAGAGAAAGAAGCTTTTCAGCGTCTGTGGACTCGCATCCTCTTAGTAGCACTGACAGAGTGCCATTGTTCATAGAAACGCTGCATTAAGTAGTCTGGGAAGATTAGCTCTAACTTTACTTGCAGAGCAGAAAACATCTAATACATTAAAGAAAAGCCTTCTTACATTATAAATAAGACTTTATATCATTTGAAAGGAACATCTTTCATATTGGCAATATATGATCTCAACATTGCATGAACTGACTTTCTCTTACAGGGAAAGAAGCTTTTCAGCATCTCTGGATTCGCATCCTCTTAGTAGCACTGACAGAGTGCCATTGTTCATAGAAACGCTGCATTAAGTAGTCTGGGAAGATTAGCTCTAACTTTACTTGCAGAGCAGAAAACATCTAATACATTAAAGAACATCTAATACATTAAAGAATAGCCTTCTTACATTATAAATAAGACTTTATTTCATTTGAAAGGAACATCTTTCATATTGGCAATATATGATCTCAACATTGCATGAACTGACTTTCTCATACAGGGAAAAAAGCTTTTAAGCATCTCTGGATTCGCATCCTCTTCTTTCTCTCAGTAGCACTGACAGAGTGTCACTGTTTAAAGAAACGCTAAACTAAGCTCTCCGGTCATAGTAGCTCTAACTTTACTTGAGGAGCAGAAACACATTAAAGAAATGCCTTTTTGCATTGCAAATAAGACTTTATTTCATTTGACATGAACATCCTTCATATTGGCAAAATTTGATCTTAACATTGTCTTTTGACATTGACATTGTCACTGTCTTTTTCTTAGAGGGAAAGAACCTTTTCAGCATCTGTTGTCTTCTTTCACTCGGGAGCACTGAGAGTGTCATTATTCATATAAACGCTGAATTAAGCAGTCCGGGAAGAGTAGCTCTAACTGTACATGCAGAGCAGAAAACATCTAATACATTAAAGAAACGCCTCTGGCATTGCAAATAAGACAGTATTTCATTTGAAATGAAAACTTTCATATTGGCAAGATTTGATCTTAACACTGCATGAACTGACTTTTTCTTACAGGGAAAGAAGCTTTTCAGCATCTGTGGAGCCGCGTTGTCTTCTTTCACTCTGGGGCACTGAGAGTGTCATTATTCATATAAACGCTGAATTAAGCTTTCTGGAAGAGTAGCTCTAACTGTACATCCAGAGCAGAAAACATCTAATACATTAAAGAAAAGCCTTTCTGTATTACAAATAAGACTTTATTTCATTTGAAGGGAACATCTGTCATATTGGCAAGATTTGATCTTAACATTGCATGAACTGACTTTCTCTTACAGGGAAAGAAGATTTTCTGCGTCTGTCGACTCGCATCCTCTTCTTTCTTTCAGTAGCACTGACAGAGTGTCACTGTTTAAAGAAACGCTAAACGAAGCTCTCCGGTCATAGTAGCTCTAACTTTACTTGAGGAGCAGAAACACATGAAAGAAACGCCTTTCTGCATTGCAAACAGGACTTTATTTTATTTGACATGAACATCTGTCATATTGGCAAAGCTTGATCTTAACATTAAATGAAATGACTTTCTCTTATAGGGAAAGAAGCTTTTCAGCGTCTGTGGACTCGCATCCTCTTCTTTCTTTCAGTAGCACTGACAGAGTGTCACTGTTTAAAGAAACGCTAAACGAAGCTCTCCGGACATAGTAGCTCTAACTTTACTTGAGGAGCAGAAATACATGAAAGAAACGCCTTTTGCATTGCAAATAAGACTTTATTTTATTTGACATGAACATCTTTCATTTTGGCAAAATTTGATCTTATCATTGCATGAACTGACTTTCTCTTACAGAGAAAGAAGCTTTTCAGCGTCTGTGGACTCGCACCCTCTTAGTAGCACTGACAGAGTGCCATTGTTCATAGAAACGCTGCATTAAGTAGTCTGGGAAGATTAGCTCTAACTTTACTTGCAGAGCAGAAAACATCTAATACATTAAAGAACATCTAATACATTAAAGAAAACCTTCTTACATTATAAATAAGACTTTATATCATTTGAAAGGAACATCTTTCATATTGGCAATATGTGATCTCAACATTGCATGAACTGACTTTCTCATACAGGGAAAAAAGCTTTTCAGCATCTCTGGATTCGCATCCTCTTCTTTCTCTCAGTAGCACTGACAGAGTGTCACAGTTTAAAGAAACGCTAAACTAAGCTCTTCGGTCATAGTAGCTCTAACTGTACATGCAGAGCAGAAAACATCTAATACAGTAAAGAAACGCCTTTTGCATTGCAAATAAGACAGTATTTCATTTGAAATGAAAACTTTCATATTGGCAAGATTTGATCTTAACATTGCATGAACTGCCTTTTTTTACAGGAAAAGAAGCTTTTCAGCGTCTGTGGAGCCGCGTTGTCTTCTTTCACTCGGGAGCACAGAGAGTGTCATTATTCATATAAACGCTGAATTAAGCAGTCCGGGAAGAGTAGGTCTAACTGTACATGCAGAGCAGAAAACATCCAATACATGAAAGAAACGCCTTTTGCATTGCAAATAAGACAGTATTTCATTTGAAATGAAAACTTTCATATTGGCAAGATTTGATCTTAACACTGCATGAACAGACTTTTTCTTACAGGGAAAGAAGCTTTTCAGCATCTGTGGAGCCGCGTTGTCTTTCTGTCACTCTGGGGCACTGAGAGTGTCATTATTCATATAAACGCTGAATTAAGCTTTCTGGGAAGAGTAGCTCTAACTGTACATGCAGAGTAGAAAACATCTAATACATTAAAGAAAAGCCTTTCTGTATTACAAATAAGACTTTATTTCATTTGAAAGGAACATCTTTCATATTGGCAATATTTGATCTTAACATTGCATGAACTGACTTTCTCTCACAGGGAAAGAAGCTTTTCTGCGTCTGTGGACTCGCATCCTCTTCTTTCTTTCAGTAGCACTGACAGAGTGTCACTGTTTAAAGAAACGCTAAACGAAGCTCTCCGGTCATAGTAGCTCTAACTTTACTTGAGGAGCAGAAACACATGAAAGAAACGCCTTTCTGCATTACAAACAGGACTTTATTTTATTTGACATGAACATCTGTCATATTGGCAAAGTTTGATCTTAACATTAAATGAAATGACTTTCTCTTATAGGGAAAGAAGCTTTTCAGCGTCTGTGGACTCACATCCTCTTCTTTCTTTTAGTAGCACTGACAGAGTGTCACTGTTTAAAGAAACGCTAAACGAAGCTCTCCGGTCATAGTAGCTCTAACTTTACTTGAGGAGCAGAAACACATGAAAGAAACGCCTTTCTGCATTGCAAACAGGACTTTATTTTATTTGACATGAACATCTGTCATATTGGCAAAGTTTGATCTTAACATTAAATGAAATGACTTTCTCTTATAGGGAAAGAAGCTTTTCAGCGTCTGTGGACTCGCATCCTTTTCTTTCTTTCAGTAGCACTGACAGAGTGTCACTGTTTAAAGAAACGCTAAGCTCAGCTCTCCGGACATAGTAGCTCTAACTTAACTTGAGGAGCAGAAATACATGAAAGAAACGCCTTTTGCATTGCAAATAAGACTTTATTTTATTTGACATGAACATCTTTCATATTGGCAAGATTTGATCTTATCATTGCATGAACTGACTTTCTCTTACAGAGACAGAAGCTTTTCAGCGTCTGTGGAGCCGCGTTGTCTTCTTTCACTCGGGAGCACTGAGAGTGTCATTATTCATATAAACGCTGAATTAAGCAGTCCGGGAAGAGTAGGTCTAACTGTACATGCAGAGCAGAAAACATCCAATACATGAAAGAAACGCCTTTTGCATTGCAAATAAGACAGTATTTCATTTGAAAAGAAAACTTTCATATTGGCAAGATTTGATCTTAACATTGCATGAACTGACTTTTTCTTACAGGGAAAGAAGCTTTTCAGCGTCTGTGGACTCGCATCCTCTTAGTAGCACTGACAGAGTGCCATTGTTCATAGAAACGCTGCATTAAGTAGTCTGGGAAGATTAGCTCTAACTTTACTTGCAGAGCAGAAAACATCTAATACATTAAAGAACATCTAATACATTAAAGAAAACCTTCTTACATTATAAATAAGACTTTATTTCATTTGAAAGGAACATCTTTCATATTGGCAATATATGATCTCAACATTGCATGAACTGACTTTCTCATACAGGGAAAAAAGCTTTTCAGCATCTCTGGATTCGCATCCTCTTCTTTCTCTCAGTAGCACTGACAAAGTGTCACTGTTTAAAGAAACTTAAAACTAAGCTCTCCGGTCATAGTAGCTCTAACTTTACTTGAGGAGCAGAAACACATGAAAGAAACGCCTTTCTGCATTGCAAACAGGACTTTATTTTATTTGACATGAACATCTGTCATATTGGCAAAGTTTGATCTTAACATTAAATGAAATGACTTTCTCTTATAGGGAAAGAAGCTTTTCAGCGTCTGTGGACTCGCATCCTCTTCTTTCTTTCAGTAGCACTGACAGAGTGTCACTGTTTAAAGAAACGCTAAGCTCAGCTCTCCGGACATAGTAGCTCTAACTTAACTTGAGGAGCAGAAATACATGAAAGAACGCCTTTTGCATTGCAAATAAGACTTTATTTTATTTGACATGAACATCTTTCATATTGGCAAAATTTGATCTTATCATTGCATGAACTGACTTTCTCTTACAGAGAAAGAAGCTTTTCAGCGTCTGTGGACTCGCATCCTCTTAGTAGCACTGACAGAGTGCCATTGTTCATAGAAACGCTGCATTAAGTAGTCTGGGAAGATTAGCTCTAACTTTACTTGCAGAGCAGAAAACATCTAATACATTAAAGAAAAGCCTTCTTACATTATAAATAAGACTTTATATCATTTGAAAGGAACATCTTTCATATTGGCAATATATGATCTCAACATTGCATGAACTGACTTTCTCATACAGGGAAAAAAGCTTTTCAGCATCTCTGGATTCGCATCCTCTTCTTTCTCTCAGTAGCACTGACAGAGTGTCACTGTTTAAAGAAACGCTAAATTAAGCTCTCCGGTCATAGTAGCTCTAACTTTACTTGAGGAGCAGAAATACATGAAAGAAACGCCTTTTGCATTGCAAATAAGACTTTACTTTATTTGACATGAACATCTTTCATATTGGCAATGTTTGATCTTATCATTGCATGAACTGACTTTCTCTTACAGGGAAAGAAGCTTTTCAGCATCTCTGGATTCGCATCCTCTTAGTAGCACTGACAGAGTGCCATTGTTCATAGAAACGCTGCATTAAGTAGTCTGGGAAGATTAGCTCTAACTTTACTTGCAGAGCAGAAAACATCTAATACATTAAAGAACATCTAATACATTAAAGAATAGCCTTCTTACATTATAAATAAGACTTTATTTCATTTGAAAGGAACATCTTTCATATTGGCAATATATGATCTCAACATTGCATGAACTGACTTTCTCATACAGGGAAAAAAGCTTTTAAGCATCTCTGGATTCGCATCCTCTTCTTTCTCTCAGTAGCACTGACAGAGTGTCACTGTTTAAAGAAACGCTAAACTAAGCTCTCCGGTCATAGTAGCTCTAACTTTACTTGAGGAGCAGAAACACATTAAAGAAATGCCTTTTTGCATTGCAAATAAGACTTTATTTCATTTGACATGAACATCCTTCATATTGGCAAAATTTGATCTTAACATTGTCTTTTGACATTGACATTGTCACTGTCTTTTTCTTAGAGGGAAAGAACCTTTTCAGCATCTGTTGTCTTCTTTCACTCGGGAGCACTGAGAGTGTCATTATTCATATAAACGCTGAATTAAGCAGTCCGGGAAGAGTAGCTCTAACTGTACATGCAGAGCAGAAAACATCTAATACATTAAAGAAACGCCTCTGGCATTGCAAATAAGACAGTATTTCATTTGAAATGAAAACTTTCATATTGGCAAGATTTGATCTTAACACTGCATGAACTGACTTTTTCTTACAGGGAAAGAAGCTTTTCAGCATCTGTGGAGCCGCGTTGTCTTCTTTCACTCTGGGGCACTGAGAGTGTCATTATTCATATAAACGCTGAATTAAGCTTTCTGGGAAGAGTAGCTCTAACTGTACATGCAGAGCAGAAAACATCTAATACATTAAAGAAAAGCCTTTCTGTATTACAAATAAGACTTTATTTCATTTGAAAGGAACATCTGTCATATTGGCAAGATTTGATCTTAACATTGCATGAACTGACTTTCTCTTACAGGGAAAGAAGATTTTCTGCGTCTGTGGACTCGCATCCTCTTCTTTCTTTCAGTAGCACTGACAGAGTGTCACTGTTTAAAGGAACGCTAAACGAAGCTCTCCGGTCATAGTAGCTCTAACTTTACTTGAGGAGCAGAAACACATGAAAGAAACGCCTTTCTGCATTGCAAACAGGACTTTATTTTATTTGACATGAACATCTGTCATATTGGCAAAGCTTGATCTTAACATTAAATGAAATGACTTTCTCTTATAGGGAAAGAAGCTTTTCAGCGTCTGTGGACTCGCATCCTCTTCTTTCTTTCAGTAGCACTGACAGAGTGTCACTGTTTAAAGAAACGCTAAGCTCAGCTCTCCGGACATAGTGGCTCTAACTTTACTTGAGGAGCAGAAATACATGAAAGAAACGCCTTTTGCATTGCAAATAAGACAGTATTTCATTTGACATGAACATCTTTCATATTGGCAATGTTTGATCTTATCATTGCATGAACTGACTTTCTCATACAGGGAAAAAAGCTTTTCAGCATCTCTGGATTCGCATCCTCTTAGTAGCACTGACAGAGTGCCATTGTTCATAGAAACGCTGCATTAAGTAGTCTGGGAAGATTAGCTCTAACTTTACTTGCAGAGCAGAAAACATGTAATACATTAAAGAACATCTAATACATTAAAGAATAGCCTTCTTACATTATAAATAAGACTTTATTTCATTTGAAAGGAACATCTTTCATATTGGCAATATATGATCTCAACATTGCATGAACTGACTTTCTCATACAGGGAAAAAAGCTTTTCAGCATCTCTGGATTCGCATCCTCTTCTTTCTCTCAGTAGCACTGACAAAGTGTCACTGTTTAAAGAAACGCTAAACTAAGCTCTCCGGTCATAGTAGCTCTAACTTTACTTGAGGAGCAGAAATACATGAAAGAAACGCCTTTTGCATTGCAAATAAGACAGTATTTCATTTGAAATGAAAACTTTCATATTGGCAGGATTTGATATTAACATTGCATGAACTGACTTTTTCTTACAGGGAAAGAATCTTTTCAGCGTCTCTGGATTCGCATCCTCTTCTTTCTTTCAGTAGCACTGACAGAGTGTCACTGTTTAAAGAAACGCTAAACGAAGCTCTCCGGACATAGTAGCTCTAACTTTACTTGAGGAGCAGAAATACATGAAAGAAACGCCTTTTGCATTGCAAATAAGACTTTATTTTATTTGACATGAACATCTTTCATTTTGGCAAAATTTGATCTTATCATTGCATGAACTGACTTTCTCTTACAGAGAAAGAAGCTTTTCAGCGTCTGTGGACTCGCACCCTCTTAGTAGCACTGACAGAGTGCCATTGTTCATAGAAACGCTGCATTAAGTAGTCTGGGAAGATTAGCTCTAACTTTACTTGCAGAGCAGAAAACATCTAATACATTAAAGAACATCTAATACATTAAAGAAAACCTTCTTACATTATAAATAAGACTTTATATCATTTGAAAGGAACATCTTTCATATTGGCAATATGTGATCTCAACATTGCATGAACTGACTTTCTCATACAGGGAAAAAAGCTTTTCAGCATCTCTGGATTCGCATCCTCTTCTTTCTCTCAGTAGCACTGACAGAGTGTCACAGTTTAAAGAAACGCTAAACTAAGCTCTTCGGTCATAGTAGCTCTAACTGTACATGCAGAGCAGAAAACATCTAATACAGTAAAGAAACGCCTTTTGCATTGCAAATAAGACAGTATTTCATTTGAAATGAAAACTTTCATATTGGCAAGATTTGATCTTAACATTGCATGAACTGCCTTTTTTTACAGGAAAAGAAGCTTTTCAGCGTCTGTGGAGCCGCGTTGTCTTCTTTCACTCGGGAGCACAGAGAGTGTCATTATTCATATAAACGCTGAATTAAGCAGTCCGGGAAGAGTAGGTCTAACTGTACATGCAGAGCAGAAAACATCCAATACATGAAAGAAACGCCTTTTGCATTGCAAATAAGACAGTATTTCATTTGAAATGAAAACTTTCATATTGGCAAGATTTGATCTTAACACTGCATGAACTGACTTTTTCTTACAGGGAAAGAAGCTTTTCAGCATCTGTGGAGCCGCGTTGTCTTTCTGTCACTCTGGGGCACTGAGAGTGTCATTATTCATATAAACGCTGAATTAAGCTTTCTGGGAAGAGTAGCTCTAACTGTACATGCAGAGTAGAAAACATCTAATACATTAAAGAAAAGCCTTTCTGTATTACAAATAAGACTTTATTTCATTTGAAAGGAACATCTTTCATATTGGCAATATTTGATCTTAACATTGCATGAACTGACTTTCTCTCACAGGGAAAGAAGCTTTTCTAGGTCTGTGGACTCGCATCCTCTTCTTTCTTTCAGTAGCACTGACAGAGTGTCACTGTTTAAAGAAACGCTAAACGAAGCTCTCCGGTCATAGTAGCTCTAACTTTACTTGAGGAGCAGAAACACATGAAAGAAACGCCTTTCTGCATTACAAACAGGACTTTATTTTATTTGACATGAACATCTGTCATATTGGCAAAGTTTGATCTTAACATTAAATGAAATGACTTTCTCTTATAGGGAAAGAAGCTTTTCAGCGTCTGTGGACTCACATCCTCTTCTTTCTTTTAGTAGCACTGACAGAGTGTCACTGTTTAAAGAAACGCTAAACGAAGCTCTCCGGTCATAGTAGCTCTAACTTTACTTGAGGAGCAGAAACACATGAAAGAAACGCCTTTCTGCATTGCAAACAGGACTTTATTTTATTTGACATGAACATCTGTCATATTGGCAAAGTTTGATCTTAACATTAAATGAAATGACTTTCTCTTATAGGGAAAGAAGCTTTTCAGCGTCTGTGGACTCGCATGCTTTTCTTTCTTTCAGTAGCACTGACAGAGTGTCACTGTTTAAAGAAACGCTAAGCTCAGCTCTCCGGACATAGTAGCTCTAACTTAACTTGAGGAGCAGAAATACATGAAAGAAACGCCTTTTGCATTGCAAATAAGACTTTATTTTATTTGACATGAACATCTTTCATATTGGCAAGATTTGATCTTATCATTGCATGAACTGACTTTCTCTTACAGAGACAGAAGCTTTTCAGCGTCTGTGGAGCCGCGTTGTCTTCTTTCACTCGGGAGCACTGAGAGTGTCATTATTCATATAAACGCTGAATTAAGCAGTCCGGGAAGAGTAGGTCTAACTGTACATGCAGAGCAGAAAACATCCAATACATGAAAGAAACGCCTTTTGCATTGCAAATAAGACAGTATTTCATTTGAAAAGAAAACTTTCATATTGGCAAGATTTGATCTTAACATTGCATGAACTGACTTTTTCTTACAGGGAAAGAAGCTTTTCAGCGTCTGTGGACTCGCATCCTCTTAGTAGCACTGACAGAGTGCCATTGTTCATAGAAACGCTGCATTAAGTAGTCTGGGAAGATTAGCTCTAACTTTACTTGCAGAGCAGAAAACATCTAATACATTAAAGAACATCTAATACATTAAAGAAAACCTTCTTACATTATAAATAAGACTTTATTTCATTTGAAAGGAACATCTTTCATATTGGCAATATATGATCTCAACATTGCATGAACTGACTTTCTCATACAGGGAAAAAAGCTTTTCAGCATCTCTGGATTCGCATCCTCTTCTTTCTCTCAGTAGCACTGACAAAGTGTCACTGTTTAAAGAAACTTAAAACTAAGCTCTCCGGTCATAGTAGCTCTAACTTTACTTGAGGAGCAGAAACACATGAAAGAAACGCCTTTCTGCATTGCAAACAGGACTTTATTTTATTTGACATGAACATCTGTCATATTGGCAAAGTTTGATCTTAACATTAAATGAAATGACTTTCTCTTATAGGGAAAGAAGCTTTTCAGCGTCTGTGGACTCGCATCCTCTTCTTTCTTTCAGTAGCACTGACAGAGTGTCACTGTTTAAAGAAACGCTAAGCTCAGCTCTCCGGACATAGTAGCTCTAACTTAACTTGAGGAGCAGAAATACATGAAAGAACGCCTTTTGCATTGCAAATAAGACTTTATTTTATTTGACATGAACATCTTTCATATTGGCAAAATTTGATCTTATCATTGCATGAACTGACTTTCTCTTACAGAGAAAGAAGCTTTTCAGCGTCTGTGGACTCGCATCCTCTTAGTAGCACTGACAGAGTGCCATTGTTCATAGAAACGCTGCATTAAGTAGTCTGGGAAGATTAGCTCTAACTTTACTTGCAGAGCAGAAAACATCTAATACATTAAAGAAAAGCCTTCTTACATTATAAATAAGACTTTATATCATTTGAAAGGAACATCTTTCATATTGGCAATATATGATCTCAACATTGCATGAACTGACTTTCTCATACAGGGAAAAAAGCTTTTCAGCATCTCTGGATTCGCATCCTCTTCTTTCTCTCAGTAGCACTGACAGAGTGTCACTGTTTAAAGAAACGCTAAATTAAGCTCTCCGGTCATAGTAGCTCTAACTTTACTTGAGGAGCAGAAATACATGAAAGAAACGCCTTTTGCATTGCAAATAAGACTTTACTTTATTTGACATGAACATCTTTCATATTGGCAATGTTTGATCTTATCATTGCATGAACTGACTTTCTCTTACAGGGAAAGAAGCTTTTCAGCATCTCTGGATTCGCATCCTCTTAGTAGCACTGACAGAGTGCCATTGTTCATAGAAACGCTGCATTAAGTAGTCTGGGAAGATTAGCTCTAACTTTACTTGCAGAGCAGAAAACATCTAATACATTAAAGAACATCTAATACATTAAAGAATAGCCTTCTTACATTATAAATAAGACTTTATTTCATTTGAAAGGAACATCTTTCATATTGGCAATATATGATCTCAACATTGCATGAACTGACTTTCTCATACAGGGAAAAAAGCTTTTCAGCATCTCTGGATTCACATCCTCTTCTTTCTCTCAGTAGCACTGACAGAGTGTCACTGTTTAAAGAAACGCTAAACTAAGCTCTCCGGTCATAGTAGCTCTAACTTTACTTGAGGAGCAGAAACACATTAAAGAAATGCCTTTTTGCATTGCAAATAAGACTTTACTTCATTTGACATGAACATCCTTCATATTGGCAAAATTTGATCTTAACATTGTCTTTTGACATTGACATTGTCACTGTCTTTTTCTTAGAGGGAAAGAACCTTTTCAGCATCTGTTGTCTTCTTTCACTCGGGAGCACTGAGAGTGTCATTATTCATATAAACGCTGAATTAAGCAGTCCGGGAAGAGTAGCTCTAACTGTACATGCAGAGCAGAAAACATCTAATACATTAAAGAAACGCCTCTGGCATTGCAAATAAGACAGTATTTCATTTGAAATGAAAACTTTCATATTGGCAAGATTTGATCTTAACACTGCATGAACTGACTTTTTCTTACAGGGAAAGAAGCTTTTCAGCATCTGTGGAGCCGCGTTGTCTTCTTTCACTCTGGGGCACTGAGAGTGTCATTATTCATATAAACGCTGAATTAAGCTTTCTGGGAAGAGTAGCTCTAACTGTACATCCAGAGCAGAAAACATCTAATACATTAAAGAAAAGCCTTTCTGTATTACAAATAAGACTTTATTTCATTTGAAAGGAACATCTGTCATATTGGCAAGATTTGATCTTAACATTGCATGAACTGACTTTCTCTTACAGGGAAAGAAGATTTTCTGCGTCTGTCGACTCGCATCCTCTTCTTTCTTTCAGTAGCACTGACAGAGTGTCACTGTTTAAAGAAACGCTAAACGAAGCTCTCCGGTCATAGTAGCTCTAACTTTACTTGAGGAGCAGAAACACATGAAAGAAACGCCTTTCTGCATTGCAAACAGGACTTTATTTTATTTGACATGAACATCTGTCATATTGGCAAAGCTTGATCTTAACATTAAATGAAATGACTTTCTCTTATAGGGAAAGAAGCTTTTCAGCGTCTGTGGACTCGCATCCTCTTCTTTCTTTCAGTAGCACTGACAGAGTGTCACTGTTTAAAGAAACGCTAAACGAAGCTCTCCGGACATAGTAGCTCTAACTTTACTTGAGGAGCAGAAATACATGAAAGAAACGCCTTTTGCATTGCAAATAAGACTTTATTTTATTTGACATGAACATCTTTCATTTTGGCAAAATTTGATCTTATCATTGCATGAACTGACTTTCTCTTACAGAGAAAGAAGCTTTTCAGCGTCTGTGGACTCGCACCCTCTTAGTAGCACTGACAGAGTGCCATTGTTCATAGAAACGCTGCATTAAGTAGTCTGGGAAGATTAGCTCTAACTTTACTTGCAGAGCAGAAAACATCTAATACATTAAAGAACATCTAATACATTAAAGAAAACCTTCTTACATTATAAATAAGACTTTATATCATTTGAAAGGAACATCTTTCATATTGGCAATATGTGATCTCAACATTGCATGAACTGACTTTCTCATACAGGGAAAAAAGCTTTTCAGCATCTCTGGATTCGCATCCTCTTCTTTCTCTCAGTAGCACTGACAGAGTGTCACAGTTTAAAGAAACGCTAAACTAAGCTCTTCGGTCATAGTAGCTCTAACTGTACATGCAGAGCAGAAAACATCTAATACAGTAAAGAAACGCCTTTTGCATTGCAAATAAGACAGTATTTCATTTGAAATGAAAACTTTCATATTGGCAAGATTTGATCTTAACATTGCATGAACTGCCTTTTTTTACAGGAAAAGAAGCTTTTCAGCGTCTGTGGAGCCGCGTTGTCTTCTTTCACTCGGGAGCACAGAGAGTGTCATTATTCATATAAACGCTGAATTAAGCAGTCCGGGAAGAGTAGGTCTAACTGTACATGCAGAGCAGAAAACATCCAATACATGAAAGAAACGCCTTTTGCATTGCAAATAAGACAGTATTTCATTTGAAATGAAAACTTTCATATTGGCAAGATTTGATCTTAACACTGCATGAACAGACTTTTTCTTACAGGGAAAGAAGCTTTTCAGCATCTGTGGAGCCGCGTTGTCTTTCTGTCACTCTGGGGCACTGAGAGTGTCATTATTCATATAAACGCTGAATTAAGCTTTCTGGGAAGAGTAGCTCTAACTGTACATGCAGAGTAGAAAACATCTAATACATTAAAGAAAAGCCTTTCTGTATTACAAATAAGACTTTATTTCATTTGAAAGGAACATCTTTCATATTGGCAATATTTGATCTTAACATTGCATGAACTGACTTTCTCTCACAGGGAAAGAAGCTTTTCTGCGTCTGTGGACTCGCATCCTCTTCTTTCTTTCAGTAGCACTGACAGAGTGTCACTGTTTAAAGAAACGCTAAACGAAGCTCTCCGGTCATAGTAGCTCTAACTTTACTTGAGGAGCAGAAACACATGAAAGAAACGCCTTTCTGCATTACAAACAGGACTTTATTTTATTTGACATGAACATCTGTCATATTGGCAAAGTTTGATCTTAACATTAAATGAAATGACTTTCTCTTATAGGGAAAGAAGCTTTTCAGCGTCTGTGGACTCACATCCTCTTCTTTCTTTTAGTAGCACTGACAGAGTGTCACTGTTTAAAGAAACGCTAAACGAAGCTCTCCGGTCATAGTAGCTCTAACTTTACTTGAGGAGCAGAAACACATGAAAGAAACGCCTTTCTGCATTGCAAACAGGACTTTATTTTATTTGACATGAACATCTGTCATATTGGCAAAGTTTGATCTTAACATTAAATGAAATGACTTTCTCTTATAGGGAAAGAAGCTTTTCAGCGTCTGTGGACTCGCATCCTTTTCTTTCTTTCAGTAGCACTGACAGAGTGTCACTGTTTAAAGAAACGCTAAGCTCAGCTCTCCGGACATAGTAGCTCTAACTTAACTTGAGGAGCAGAAATACATGAAAGAAACGCCTTTTGCATTGCAAATAAGACTTTATTTTATTTGACATGAACATCTTTCATATTGGCAAGATTTGATCTTATCATTGCATGAACTGACTTTCTCTTACAGAGACAGAAGCTTTTCAGCGTCTGTGGAGCCGCGTTGTCTTCTTTCACTCGGGAGCACTGAGAGTGTCATTATTCATATAAACGCTGAATTAAGCAGTCCGGGAAGAGTAGGTCTAACTGTACATGCAGAGCAGAAAACATCCAATACATGAAAGAAACGCCTTTTGCATTGCAAATAAGACAGTATTTCATTTGAAAAGAAAACTTTCATATTGGCAAGATTTGATCTTAACATTGCATGAACTGACTTTTTCTTACAGGGAAAGAAGCTTTTCAGCGTCTGTGGACTCGCATCCTCTTAGTAGCACTGACAGAGTGCCATTGTTCATAGAAACGCTGCATTAAGTAGTCTGGGAAGATTAGCTCTAACTTTACTTGCAGAGCAGAAAACATCTAATACATTAAAGAACATCTAATACATTAAAGAAAACCTTCTTACATTATAAATAAGACTTTATTTCATTTGAAAGGAACATCTTTCATATTGGCAATATATGATCTCAACATTGCATGAACTGACTTTCTCATACAGGGAAAAAAGCTTTTCAGCATCTCTGGATTCGCATCCTCTTCTTTCTCTCAGTAGCACTGACAAAGTGTCACTGTTTAAAGAAACTTAAAACTAAGCTCTCCGGTCATAGTAGCTCTAACTTTACTTGAGGAGCAGAAACACATGAAAGAAACGCCTTTCTGCATTGCAAACAGGACTTTATTTTATTTGACATGAACATCTGTCATATTGGCAAAGTTTGATCTTAACATTAAATGAAATGACTTTCTCTTATAGGGAAAGAAGCTTTTCAGCGTCTGTGGACTCGCATCCTCTTCTTTCTTTCAGTAGCACTGACAGAGTGTCACTGTTTAAAGAAACGCTAAGCTCAGCTCTCCGGACATAGTAGCTCTAACTTAACTTGAGGAGCAGAAATACATGAAAGAACGCCTTTTGCATTGCAAATAAGACTTTATTTTATTTGACATGAACATCTTTCATATTGGCAAAATTTGATCTTATCATTGCATGAACTGACTTTCTCTTACAGAGAAAGAAGCTTTTCAGCGTCTGTGGACTCGCATCCTCTTAGTAGCACTGACAGAGTGCCATTGTTCATAGAAACGCTGCATTAAGTAGTCTGGGAAGATTAGCTCTAACTTTACTTGCAGAGCAGAAAACATCTAATACATTAAAGAAAAGCCTTCTTACATTATAAATAAGACTTTATATCATTTGAAAGGAACATCTTTCATATTGGCAATATATGATCTCAACATTGCATGAACTGACTTTCTCATACAGGGAAAAAAGCTTTTCAGCATCTCTGGATTCGCATCCTCTTCTTTCTCTCAGTAGCACTGACAGAGTGTCACTGTTTAAAGAAACGCTAAATTAAGCTCTCCGGTCATAGTAGCTCTAACTTTACTTGAGGAGCAGAAATACATGAAAGAAACGCCTTTTGCATTGCAAATAAGACTTTACTTTATTTGACATGAACATCTTTCATATTGGCAATGTTTGATCTTATCATTGCATGAACTGACTTTCTCTTACAGGGAAAGAAGCTTTTCAGCATCTCTGGATTCGCATCCTCTTAGTAGCACTGACAGAGTGCCATTGTTCATAGAAACGCTGCATTAAGTAGTCTGGGAAGATTAGCTCTAACTTTACTTGCAGAGCAGAAAACATCTAATACATTAAAGAACATCTAATACATTAAAGAATAGCCTTCTTACATTATAAATAAGACTTTATTTCATTTGAAAGGAACATCTTTCATATTGGCAATATATGATCTCAACATTGCATGAACTGACTTTCTCATACAGGGAAAAAAGCTTTTAAGCATCTCTGGATTCGCATCCTCTTCTTTCTCTCAGTAGCACTGACAGAGTGTCACTGTTTAAAGAAACGCTAAACTAAGCTCTCCGGTCATAGTAGCTCTAACTTTACTTGAGGAGCAGAAACACATTAAAGAAATGCCTTTTTGCATTGCAAATAAGACTTTATTTCATTTGACATGAACATCCTTCATATTGGCAAAATTTGATCTTAACATTGTCTTTTGACATTGACATTGTCACTGTCTTTTTCTTAGAGGGAAAGAACCTTTTCAGCATCTGTTGTCTTCTTTCACTCGGGAGCACTGAGAGTGTCATTATTCATATAAACGCTGAATTAAGCAGTCCGGGAAGAGTAGCTCTAACTGTACATGCAGAGCAGAAAACATCTAATACATTAAAGAAACGCCTCTGGCATTGCAAATAAGACAGTATTTCATTTGAAATGAAAACTTTCATATTGGCAAGATTTGATCTTAACACTGCATGAACTGACTTTTTCTTACAGGGAAAGAAGCTTTTCAGCATCTGTGGAGCCGCGTTGTCTTCTTTCACTCTGGGGCACTGAGAGTGTCATTATTCATATAAACGCTGAATTAAGCTTTCTGGGAAGAGTAGCTCTAACTGTACATGCAGAGCAGAAAACATCTAATACATTAAAGAAAAGCCTTTCTGTATTACAAATAAGACTTTATTTCATTTGAAAGGAACATCTGTCATATTGGCAAGATTTGATCTTAACATTGCATGAACTGACTTTCTCTTACAGGGAAAGAAGATTTTCTGCGTCTGTGGACTCGCATCCTCTTCTTTCTTTCAGTAGCACTGACAGAGTGTCACTGTTTAAAGGAACGCTAAACGAAGCTCTCCGGTCATAGTAGCTCTAACTTTACTTGAGGAGCAGAAACACATGAAAGAAACGCCTTTCTGCATTGCAAACAGGACTTTATTTTATTTGACATGAACATCTGTCATATTGGCAAAGCTTGATCTTAACATTAAATGAAATGACTTTCTCTTATAGGGAAAGAAGCTTTTCAGCGTCTGTGGACTCGCATCCTCTTCTTTCTTTCAGTAGCACTGACAGAGTGTCACTGTTTAAAGAAACGCTAAGCTCAGCTCTCCGGACATAGTGGCTCTAACTTTACTTGAGGAGCAGAAATACATGAAAGAAACGCCTTTTGCATTGCAAATAAGACAGTATTTCATTTGACATGAACATCTTTCATATTGGCAATGTTTGATCTTATCATTGCATGAACTGACTTTCTCATACAGGGAAAAAAGCTTTTCAGCATCTCTGGATTCGCATCCTCTTAGTAGCACTGACAGAGTGCCATTGTTCATAGAAACGCTGCATTAAGTAGTCTGGGAAGATTAGCTCTAACTTTACTTGCAGAGCAGAAAACATGTAATACATTAAAGAACATCTAATACATTAAAGAATAGCCTTCTTACATTATAAATAAGACTTTATTTCATTTGAAAGGAACATCTTTCATATTGGCAATATATGATCTCAACATTGCATGAACTGACTTTCTCATACAGGGAAAAAAGCTTTTCAGCATCTCTGGATTCGCATCCTCTTCTTTCTCTCAGTAGCACTGACAAAGTGTCACTGTTTAAAGAAACGCTAAACTAAGCTCTCCGGTCATAGTAGCTCTAACTTTACTTGAGGAGCAGAAATACATGAAAGAAACGCCTTTTGCATTGCAAATAAGACAGTATTTCATTTGAAATGAAAACTTTCATATTGGCAGGATTTGATATTAACATTGCATGAACTGACTTTTTCTTACAGGGAAAGAATCTTTTCAGCGTCTCTGGATTCGCATCCTCTTCTTTCTTTCAGTAGCACTGACAGAGTGTCACTGTTTAAAGAAACGCTAAACGAAGCTCTCCGGACATAGTAGCTCTAACTTTACTTGAGGAGCAGAAATACATGAAAGAAACGCCTTTTGCATTGCAAATAAGACTTTATTTTATTTGACATGAACATCTTTCATTTTGGCAAAATTTGATCTTATCATTGCATGAACTGACTTTCTCTTACAGAGAAAGAAGCTTTTCAGCGTCTGTGGACTCGCACCCTCTTAGTAGCACTGACAGAGTGCCATTGTTCATAGAAACGCTGCATTAAGTAGTCTGGGAAGATTAGCTCTAACTTTACTTGCAGAGCAGAAAACATCTAATACATTAAAGAACATCTAATACATTAAAGAAAACCTTCTTACATTATAAATAAGACTTTATATCATTTGAAAGGAACATCTTTCATATTGGCAATATGTGATCTCAACATTGCATGAACTGACTTTCTCATACAGGGAAAAAAGCTTTTCAGCATCTCTGGATTCGCATCCTCTTCTTTCTCTCAGTAGCACTGACAGAGTGTCACAGTTTAAAGAAACGCTAAACTAAGCTCTTCGGTCATAGTAGCTCTAACTGTACATGCAGAGCAGAAAACATCTAATACAGTAAAGAAACGCCTTTTGCATTGCAAATAAGACAGTATTTCATTTGAAATGAAAACTTTCATATTGGCAAGATTTGATCTTAACATTGCATGAACTGCCTTTTTTTACAGGAAAAGAAGCTTTTCAGCGTCTGTGGAGCCGCGTTGTCTTCTTTCACTCGGGAGCACAGAGAGTGTCATTATTCATATAAACGCTGAATTAAGCAGTCCGGGAAGAGTAGGTCTAACTGTACATGCAGAGCAGAAAACATCCAATACATGAAAGAAACGCCTTTTGCATTGCAAATAAGACAGTATTTCATTTGAAATGAAAACTTTCATATTGGCAAGATTTGATCTTAACACTGCATGAACTGACTTTTTCTTACAGGGAAAGAAGCTTTTCAGCATCTGTGGAGCCGCGTTGTCTTTCTGTCACTCTGGGGCACTGAGAGTGTCATTATTCATATAAACGCTGAATTAAGCTTTCTGGGAAGAGTAGCTCTAACTGTACATGCAGAGTAGAAAACATCTAATACATTAAAGAAAAGCCTTTCTGTATTACAAATAAGACTTTATTTCATTTGAAAGGAACATCTTTCATATTGGCAATATTTGATCTTAACATTGCATGAACTGACTTTCTCTCACAGGGAAAGAAGCTTTTCTGCGTCTGTGGACTCGCATCCTCTTCTTTCTTTCAGTAGCACTGACAGAGTGTCACTGTTTAAAGAAACGCTAAACGAAGCTCTCCGGTCATAGTAGCTCTAACTTTACTTGAGGAGCAGAAACACATGAAAGAAACGCCTTTCTGCATTACAAACAGGACTTTATTTTATTTGACATGAACATCTGTCATATTGGCAAAGTTTGATCTTAACATTAAATGAAATGACTTTCTCTTATAGGGAAAGAAGCTTTTCAGCGTCTGTGGACTCACATCCTCTTCTTTCTTTTAGTAGCACTGACAGAGTGTCACTGTTTAAAGAAACGCTAAACGAAGCTCTCCGGTCATAGTAGCTCTAACTTTACTTGAGGAGCAGAAACACATGAAAGAAACGCCTTTCTGCATTGCAAACAGGACTTTATTTTATTTGACATGAACATCTGTCATATTGGCAAAGTTTGATCTTAACATTAAATGAAATGACTTTCTCTTATAGGGAAAGAAGCTTTTCAGCGTCTGTGGACTCGCATGCTTTTCTTTCTTTCAGTAGCACTGACAGAGTGTCACTGTTTAAAGAAACGCTAAGCTCAGCTCTCCGGACATAGTAGCTCTAACTTAACTTGAGGAGCAGAAATACATGAAAGAAACGCCTTTTGCATTGCAAATAAGACTTTATTTTATTTGACATGAACATCTTTCATATTGGCAAGATTTGATCTTATCATTGCATGAACTGACTTTCTCTTACAGAGACAGAAGCTTTTCAGCGTCTGTGGAGCCGCGTTGTCTTCTTTCACTCGGGAGCACTGAGAGTGTCATTATTCATATAAACGCTGAATTAAGCAGTCCGGGAAGAGTAGGTCTAACTGTACATGCAGAGCAGAAAACATCCAATACATGAAAGAAACGCCTTTTGCATTGCAAATAAGACAGTATTTCATTTGAAAAGAAAACTTTCATATTGGCAAGATTTGATCTTAACATTGCATGAACTGACTTTTTCTTACAGGGAAAGAAGCTTTTCAGCGTCTGTGGACTCGCATCCTCTTAGTAGCACTGACAGAGTGCCATTGTTCATAGAAACGCTGCATTAAGTAGTCTGGGAAGATTAGCTCTAACTTTACTTGCAGAGCAGAAAACATCTAATACATTAAAGAACATCTAATACATTAAAGAAAACCTTCTTACATTATAAATAAGACTTTATTTCATTTGAAAGGAACATCTTTCATATTGGCAATATATGATCTCAACATTGCATGAACTGACTTTCTCATACAGGGAAAAAAGCTTTTCAGCATCTCTGGATTCGCATCCTCTTCTTTCTCTCAGTAGCACTGACAAAGTGTCACTGTTTAAAGAAACTTAAAACTAAGCTCTCCGGTCATAGTAGCTCTAACTTTACTTGAGGAGCAGAAACACATGAAAGAAACGCCTTTCTGCATTGCAAACAGGACTTTATTTTATTTGACATGAACATCTGTCATATTGGCAAAGTTTGATCTTAACATTAAATGAAATGACTTTCTCTTATAGGGAAAGAAGCTTTTCAGCGTCTGTGGACTCGCATCCTCTTCTTTCTTTCAGTAGCACTGACAGAGTGTCACTGTTTAAAGAAACGCTAAGCTCAGCTCTCCGGACATAGTAGCTCTAACTTAACTTGAGGAGCAGAAATACATGAAAGAACGCCTTTTGCATTGCAAATAAGACTTTATTTTATTTGACATGAACATCTTTCATATTGGCAAAATTTGATCTTATCATTGCATGAACTGACTTTCTCTTACAGAGAAAGAAGCTTTTCAGCGTCTGTGGACTCGCATCCTCTTAGTAGCACTGACAGAGTGCCATTGTTCATAGAAACGCTGCATTAAGTAGTCTGGGAAGATTAGCTCTAACTTTACTTGCAGAGCAGAAAACATCTAATACATTAAAGAAAAGCCTTCTTACATTATAAATAAGACTTTATATCATTTGAAAGGAACATCTTTCATATTGGCAATATATGATCTCAACATTGCATGAACTGACTTTCTCATACAGGGAAAAAAGCTTTTCAGCATCTCTGGATTCGCATCCTCTTCTTTCTCTCAGTAGCACTGACAGAGTGTCACTGTTTAAAGAAACGCTAAATTAAGCTCTCCGGTCATAGTAGCTCTAACTTTACTTGAGGAGCAGAAATACATGAAAGAAACGCCTTTTGCATTGCAAATAAGACTTTACTTTATTTGACATGAACATCTTTCATATTGGCAATGTTTGATCTTATCATTGCATGAACTGACTTTCTCTTACAGGGAAAGAAGCTTTTCAGCATCTCTGGATTCGCATCCTCTTAGTAGCACTGACAGAGTGCCATTGTTCATAGAAACGCTGCATTAAGTAGTCTGGGAAGATTAGCTCTAACTTTACTTGCAGAGCAGAAAACATCTAATACATTAAAGAACATCTAATACATTAAAGAATAGCCTTCTTACATTATAAATAAGACTTTATTTCATTTGAAAGGAACATCTTTCATATTGGCAATATATGATCTCAACATTGCATGAACTGACTTTCTCATACAGGGAAAAAAGCTTTTCAGCATCTCTGGATTCACATCCTCTTCTTTCTCTCAGTAGCACTGACAGAGTGTCACTGTTTAAAGAAACGCTAAACTAAGCTCTCCGGTCATAGTAGCTCTAACTTTACTTGAGGAGCAGAAACACATTAAAGAAATGCCTTTTTGCATTGCAAATAAGACTTTACTTCATTTGACATGAACATCCTTCATATTGGCAAAATTTGATCTTAACATTGTCTTTTGACATTGACATTGTCACTGTCTTTTTCTTAGAGGGAAAGAACCTTTTCAGCATCTGTTGTCTTCTTTCACTCGGGAGCACTGAGAGTGTCATTATTCATATAAACGCTGAATTAAGCAGTCCGGGAAGAGTAGCTCTAACTGTACATGCAGAGCAGAAAACATCTAATACATTAAAGAAACGCCTCTGGCATTGCAAATAAGACAGTATTTCATTTGAAATGAAAACTTTCATATTGGCAAGATTTGATCTTAACACTGCATGAATTGACTTTTTCTTACAGGGAAAGAAGCTTTTCAGCATCTGTGGAGCCGCGTTGTCTTCTTTCACTCTGGGGCACTGAGAGTGTCATTATTCATATAAACGCTGAATTAAGCTTTCTGGGAAGAGTAGCTCTAACTGTACATGCAGAGCAGAAAACATCTAATACATTAAAGAAAAGCCTTTCTGTATTACAAATAAGACTTTATTTCATTTGAAAGGAACATCTGTCATATTGGCAAGATTTGATCTTAACATTGCATGAACTGACTTTCTCTTACAGGGAAAGAAGATTTTCTGCGTCTGTGGACTCGCATCCTCTTCTTTCTTTCAGTAGCACTGACAGAGTGTCACTGTTTAAAGAAACGCTAAACGAAGCTCTCCGGTCATAGTAGCTCTAACTTTACTTGAGGAGCAGAAACACATGAAAGAAACGCCTTTCTGCATTGCAAACAGGACTTTATTTTATTTGACATGAACATCTGTCATATTGGCAAAGCTTGATCTTAACATTAAATGAAATGACTTTCTCTTATAGGGAAAGAAGCTTTTCAGCGTCTGTGGACTCGCATCCTCTTCTTTCTTTCAGTAGCACTGACAGAGTGTCACTGTTTAAAGAAACGCTAAGCTCAGCTCTCCGGACATAGTAGCTCTAACTTTACTTGAGGAGCAGAAATACATGAAAGAAACGCCTTTTGCATTGCAAATAAGACAGTATTTCATTTGACATGAACATCTTTCATATTGGCAATGTTTGATCTTATCATTGCATGAACTGACTTTCTCATACAGGGAAAAAAGCTTTTCAGCATCTCTGGATTCGCATTCTCTTAGTAGCACTGACAGAGTGCCATTGTTCATAGAAACGCTGCATTAAGTAGTCTGGGAAGATTAGCTCTAACTTTACTTGCAGAGCAGAAAACATGTAATACATTAAAGAACATCTAATACATTAAAGAATAGCCTTCTTACATTATAAATAAGACTTTATTTCATTTGAAAGGAACATCTTTCATATTGGCAATATATGATCTCAACATTGCATGAACTGACTTTCTCATACAGGGAAAAAAGCTTTTCAGCATCTCTGGATTCGCATCCTCTTCTTTCTCTCAGTAGCACTGACAAAGTGTCACTGTTTAAAGAAACGCTAAACTAAGCTCTCCGGTCATAGTAGCTCTAACTTTACTTGAGGAGCAGAAATACATGAAAGAAACGCCTTTTGCATTGCAAATAAGACTTTATTTTATTTGACATGAACATCTTTCATTTTGGCAAAATTTGATCTTATCATTGCATGAACTGACTTTCTCTTACAGAGAAAGAAGCTTTTCATCGTCTGTGGACTCGCACCCTCTTAGTAGCACTGACAGAGTGCCATTGTTCATAGAAACGCTGCATTAAGTAGTCTGGGAAGATTAGCTCTAACTTTACTTGCAGAGCAGAAAACATCTAATACATTAAAGAACATCTAATACATTAAAGAAAACCTTCTTACATTATAAATAAGACTTTATGTCATTTGAAAGGAACATCTTTCATATTGGCAATATGTGATCTCAACATTGCATGAACTGACTTTCTCATACAGGGAAAAAAGCTTTTCAGCATCTCTGGATTCGCATCCTCTTCTTTCTCTCAGTAGCACTGACAGAGTGTCACAGTTTAAAGAAACGCTAAACTAAGCTCTTCGGTCATAGTAGCTCTAACTGTACATGCAGAGCAGAAAACATCTAATACAGTAAAGAAACGCCTTTTGCATTGCAAATAAGACAGTATTTCATTTGAAATGAAAACTTTCATATTGGCAAGATTTGATCTTAACATTGCATGAACTGCCTTTTTTTACAGGAAAAGAAGCTTTTCAGCGTCTGTGGAGCCGCGTTGTCTTCTTTCACTCGGGAGCACAGAGAGTGTCATTATTCATATAAACGCTGAATTAAGCAGTCCGGGAAGAGTAGGTCTAACTGTACATGCAGAGCAGAAAACATCCAATACATGAAAGAAACGCCTTTTGCATTGCAAATAAGACAGTATTTCATTTGAAATGAAAACTTTCATATTGGCAAGATTTGATCTTAACACTGCATGAACTGACTTTTTCTTACAGGGAAAGAAGCTTTTCAGCATCTGTGGAGCCGCGTTGTCTTTCTGTCACTCTGGGGCACTGAGAGTGTCATTATTCATATAAACGCTGAATTAAGCTTTCTGGGAAGAGTAGCTCTAACTGTACATGCAGAGTAGAAAACATCTAATACATTAAAGAAAAGCCTTTCTGTATTACAAATAAGACTTTATTTCATTTGAAAGGAACATCTTTCATATTGGCAATATTTGATCTTAACATTGCATGAACTGACTTTCTCTCACAGGGAAAGAAGCTTTTCTGCGTCTGTGGACTCGCATCCTCTTCTTTCTTTCAGTAGCACTGACAGAGTGTCACTGTTTAAAGAAACGCTAAACGAAGCTCTCCGGTCATAGTAGCTCTAACTTTACTTGAGGAGCAGAAACACATGAAAGAAACGCCTTTCTGCATTACAAACAGGACTTTATTTTATTTGACATGAACATCTGTCATATTGGCAAAGTTTGATCTTAACATTAAATGAAATGACTTTCTCTTATAGGGAAAGAAGCTTTTCAGCGTCTGTGGACTCACATCCTCTTCTTTCTTTTAGTAGCACTGACAGAGTGTCACTGTTTAAAGAAACGCTAAACGAAGCTCTCCGGTCATAGTAGCTCTAACTTTACTTGAGGAGCAGAAACACATGAAAGAAACGCCTTTCTGCATTGCAAACAGGACTTTATTTTATTTGACATGAACATCTGTCATATTGGCAAAGTTTGATCTTAACATTAAATGAAATGACTTTCTCTTATAGGGAAAGAAGCTTTTCAGCGTCTGTGGACTCGCATCCTTTTCTTTCTTTCAGTAGCACTGACAGAGTGTCACTGTTTAAAGAAACGCTAAATTAAGCTCTCCGGTCATAGTAGCTCTAACTTTACTTGAGGAGCAGAAATACATGAAAGAAACGCCTTTTGCATTGCAAATAAGACTTTACTTTATTTGACATGAACATCTTTCATATTGGCAATGTTTGATCTTATCATTGCATGAACTGACTTTCTCTTACAGGGAAAGAAGCTTTTCAGCATCTCTGGATTCGCATCCTCTTAGTAGCACTGACAGAGTGCCATTGTTCATAGAAACGCTGCATTAAGTAGTCTGGGAAGATTAGCTCTAACTTTACTTGCAGAGCAGAAAACATCTAATACATTAAAGAACATCTAATACATTAAAGAATAGCCTTCTTACATTATAAATAAGACTTTATTTCATTTGAAAGGAACATCTTTCATATTGGCAATATATGATCTCAACATTGCATGAACTGACTTTCTCATACAGGGAAAGAAGCTTTTCAGCGTCTGTGGACTCGCATCCTCTTCTTTCTTTCAGTAGCACTGACAGAGTGTCACAGTTTAAAGAAACGCTAAACTAAGCTCTTCGGTCATAGTAGCTCTAACTGTACATGCAGAGCAGAAAACATCTAATACAGTAAAGAAACGCCTTTTGCATTGCAAATAAGACAGTATTTCATTTGAAATGAAAACTTTCATATTGGCAAGATTTGATCTTAACATTGCATGAACTGACGTTTTCTTACAGTGAAAGAAGCTTTTCAGCGTCTGTGGAGCCGCGTTGTCTTCTTTCACTCGGGAGCACTGAGAGTGTCATTATTCATATAAACGCTGAATTAAGTAGTCCGGGAAGAGTAGCTCTAACTGTACATGCAGAGCAGAAAATATCTAATACATTAAAGAAACGCCTCTGGCATTGCAAATAAGACAGTATTTCATTTGAAATGAAAACTTTCATATTGGCAAGATTTGATCTTAACATTGCGTGAACTGACTTTCTCTTACAGGGAAAGAAGCTTTTCTGCGTCTGTGGACTCGCATCCTCTTCTTTCTTTCAGTAGCACTGACAGAGTGTCACTGTTTAAAGAAACGCTAAACGAAGCTCTCCGGTCATAGTAGCTCTAACTTTACTTGAGGAGCAGAAACACATGAAAGAAACGCCTTTCTGCATTGTAAACAGGACTTTATTTTATTTGACATGAACATCTGTCATATTGGCAAAGTTTGATCTTAACATTAAATGAAATGACTTTCTCTTATAGGGAAAGAAGCTTTTCAGCGTCTGTGGATTCGCATCCTCTTCTTTCTTTCAGTAGCACTGACAGAGTGTCACAGTTTAAAGAAACGCTAAGCTCAGCTCTCCGGACATAGTAGCTCTAACTTTACTTGAGGAGCAGAAATACATGAAAGAAACGCCTTTTGCATTGCAAATAAGACAGTATTTCATTTGAAATGAAAACTTTCATATTGGCAAGATTTGATCTTAACATTGCATGAACTGACGTTTTCTTACAGGGAAAGAAGCTTTTCAGCGTCTGTGGAGCCGCGTTGTCTTCTTTCACTCGGGAGCACTGAGAGTGTCATTATTCATATAAACGCTGAATTAAGCAGTCCGGGAAGAGTAGCTCTAACTGTACATGCAGAGCAGAAAACATCTAATACATTAAAGAAACGCCTCTGGCATTGCAAATAAGACAGTATTTCATTTGAAATGAAAACTTTCATATTGGCAAGATTTGATCTTAACATTGCATGAACTGACTTTTTCTTACAGGGAAAGAAGCTTTTCAGCATCTGTGGAGCCGCGTTGTCTTCTTTCACTCTGGGGCACTGAGAGTGTCATTATTCATATAAACGCTGAATTAAGCAGTCCGGGAAGAGTAGCTCTAACTGTACATGCAGAGCAGAAAACATCTAATACATTAAAGAAACGCCTCTGGCATTGCAAATAAGACAGTATTTCATTTGAAATGAAAACTTTCATATTGGCAAGATTTGATCTTAACATTGCATGAACTGACTTTTTCTTACAGGGAAAGAAGCTTTTCAGCATCTGTGGAGCCGCGTTGTCTTCTTTCACTCTGGGGCACTGAGAGTGTCATTATTCATATAAACGCTGAATTAAGCTTTCTGGGAAGAGTAGCTCTAACTGTACATGCAGAGCAGAAAACATCTAATACATTAAAGAAAAGCCTTTCTGTATTACAAATAAGACTTTATTTCATTTGAAAGGAACATCTTTCATATTGGCAATATTTGATCTTAACATTGCATGAACTGACTTTCTCTTACAGGGAAAGAAGCTTTTCTGCGTCTGTGGACTCGCATCCTCTTCTTTCTTTCAGTAGCACTGACAGAGTGTCACTGTTTAAAGAAACGCTAAACGAAGCTCTCCGGTCATAGTAGCTCTAACTTTACTTGAGGAGCAGAAATACATGAAAGAAACGCCTTTTGCATTGCAAATAAGACTTTATTTTATTTGACATGAACATCTTTCATAATGGCAAAATTTGATCTTATCATTGCATGATCTGACTTTCTCATACAGGGAAAAAAGCTTTTCAGCATCTCTGGATTCGCATCCTCTTCTTTCTCTCAGTAGCACTGACAGAGTGTCACAGTTTAAAGAAACGCTAAACTAAGCTCTTCGGTCATAGTAGCTCTAACTGTACATGCAGAGCAGAAAACATCTAATACAGTAAAGAAACGCCTTTTGCATTGCAAATAAGACAGTATTTCATTTGAAATGAAAACTTTCATATTGGCAAGATTTGATCTTAACATTGCATGAACTGACGTTTTCTTACAGTGAAAGAAGCTTTTCAGCGTCTGTGGAGCCGCGTTGTCTTCTTTCACTCGGGAGCACTGAGAGTGTCATTATTCATATAAACGCTGAATTAAGTAGTCCGGGAAGAGTAGCTCTAACTGTACATGCAGAGCAGAAAATATCTAATACATTAAAGAAACGCCTCTGGCATTGCAAATAAGACAGTATTTCATTTGAAATGAAAACTTTCATATTGGCAAGATTTGATCTTAACATTGCGTGAACTGACTTTCTCTTACAGGGAAAGAAGCTTTTCTGCGTCTGTGGACTCGCATCCTCTTCTTTCTTTCAGTAGCACTGACAGAGTGTCACTGTTTAAAGAAACGCTAAACGAAGCTCTCCGGTCATAGTAGCTCTAACTTTACTTGAGGAGCAGAAACACATGAAAGAAACGCCTTTCTGCATTGTAAACAGGACTTTATTTTATTTGACATGAACATCTGTCATATTGGCAAAGTTTGATCTTAACATTAAATGAAATGACTTTCTCTTATAGGGAAAGAAGCTTTTCAGCGTCTGTGGATTCGCATCCTCTTCTTTCTTTCAGTAGCACTGACAGAGTGTCACAGTTTAAAGAAACGCTAAGCTCAGCTCTCCGGACATAGTAGCTCTAACTTTACTTGAGGAGCAGAAATACATGAAAGAAACGCCTTTTGCATTGCAAATAAGACAGTATTTCATTTGAAATGAAAACTTTCATATTGGCAAGATTTGATCTTAACATTGCATGAACTGACGTTTTCTTACAGGGAAAGAAGCTTTTCAGCGTCTGTGGAGCCGCGTTGTCTTCTTTCACTCGGGAGCACTGAGAGTGTCATTATTCATATAAACGCTGAATTAAGCAGTCCGGGAAGAGTAGCTCTAACTGTACATGCAGAGCAGAAAACATCTAATACATTAAAGAAACGCCTCTGGCATTGCAAATAAGACAGTATTTCATTTGAAATGAAAACTTTCATATTGGCAAGATTTGATCTTAACATTGCATGAACTGACTTTTTCTTACAGGGAAAGAAGCTTTTCAGCATCTGTGGAGCCGCGTTGTCTTCTTTCACTCTGGGGCACTGAGAGTGTCATTATTCATATAAACGCTGAATTAAGCAGTCCGGGAAGAGTAGCTCTAACTGTACATGCAGAGCAGAAAACATCTAATACATTAAAGAAACGCCTCTGGCATTGCAAATAAGACAGTATTTCATTTGAAATGAAAACTTTCATATTGGCAAGATTTGATCTTAACATTGCATGAACTGACTTTTTCTTACAGGGAAAGAAGCTTTTCAGCATCTGTGGAGCCGCGTTGTCTTCTTTCACTCTGGGGCACTGAGAGTGTCATTATTCATATAAACGCTGAATTAAGCTTTCTGGGAAGAGTAGCTCTAACTGTACATGCAGAGCAGAAAACATCTAATACATTAAAGAAAAGCCTTTCTGTATTACAAATAAGACTTTATTTCATTTGAAAGGAACATCTTTCATATTGGCAATATTTGATCTTAACATTGCATGAACTGACTTTCTCTTACAGGGAAAGAAGCTTTTCTGCGTCTGTGGACTCGCATCCTCTTCTTTCTTTCAGTAGCACTGACAGAGTGTCACTGTTTAAAGAAACGCTAAACGAAGCTCTCCGGTCATAGTAGCTCTAACTTTACTTGAGGAGCAGAAATACATGAAAGAAACGCCTTTTGCATTGCAAATAAGACTTTATTTTATTTGACATGAACATCTTTCATAATGGCAAAATTTGATCTTATCATTGCATGATCTGACTTTCTCATACAGGGAAAAAAGCTTTTCAGCATCTCTGGATTCGCATCCTCTTCTTTCTCTCAGTAGCACTGACAGAGTGTCACAGTTTAAAGAAACGCTAAACTAAGCTCTTCGGTCATAGTAGCTCTAACTGTACATGCAGAGCAGAAAACATCTAATACAGTAAAGAAACGCCTTTTGCATTGCAAATAAGACAGTATTTCATTTGAAATGAAAACTTTCATATTGGCAAGATTTGATCTTAACATTGCATGAACTGACGTTTTCTTACAGTGAAAGAAGCTTTTCAGCGTCTGTGGAGCCGCGTTGTCTTCTTTCACTCGGGAGCACTGAGAGTGTCATTATTCATATAAACGCTGAATTAAGTAGTCCGGGAAGAGTAGCTCTAACTGTACATGCAGAGCAGAAAATATCTAATACATTAAAGAAACGCCTCTGGCATTGCAAATAAGACAGTATTTCATTTGAAATGAAAACTTTCATATTGGCAAGATTTGATCTTAACATTGCGTGAACTGACTTTCTCTTACAGGGAAAGAAGCTTTTCTGCGTCTGTGGACTCGCATCCTCTTCTTTCTTTCAGTAGCACTGACAGAGTGTCACTGTTTAAAGAAACGCTAAACGAAGCTCTCCGGTCATAGTAGCTCTAACTTTACTTGAGGAGCAGAAACACATGAAAGAAACGCCTTTCTGCATTGTAAACAGGACTTTATTTTATTTGACATGAACATCTGTCATATTGGCAAAGTTTGATCTTAACATTAAATGAAATGACTTTCTCTTATAGGGAAAGAAGCTTTTCAGCGTCTGTGGATTCGCATCCTCTTCTTTCTTTCAGTAGCACTGACAGAGTGTCACAGTTTAAAGAAACGCTAAGCTCAGCTCTCCGGACATAGTAGCTCTAACTTTACTTGAGGAGCAGAAATACATGAAAGAAACGCCTTTTGCATTGCAAATAAGACAGTATTTCATTTGAAATGAAAACTTTCATATTGGCAAGATTTGATCTTAACATTGCATGAACTGACGTTTTCTTACAGGGAAAGAAGCTTTTCAGCGTCTGTGGAGCCGCGTTGTCTTCTTTCACTCGGGAGCACTGAGAGTGTCATTATTCATATAAACGCTGAATTAAGCAGTCCGGGAAGAGTAGCTCTAACTGTACATGCAGAGCAGAAAACATCTAATACATTAAAGAAACGCCTCTGGCATTGCAAATAAGACAGTATTTCATTTGAAATGAAAACTTTCATATTGGCAAGATTTGATCTTAACATTGCATGAACTGACTTTTTCTTACAGGGAAAGAAGCTTTTCAGCATCTGTGGAGCCGCGTTGTCTTCTTTCACTCTGGGGCACTGAGAGTGTCATTATTCATATAAACGCTGAATTAAGCTTTCTGGGAAGAGTAGCTCTAACTGTACATGCAGAGCAGAAAACATCTAATACATTAAAGAAAAGCCTTTCTGTATTACAAATAAGACTTTATTTCATTTGAAAGGAACATCTTTCATATTGGCAATATTTGATCTTAACATTGCATGAACTGACTTTCTCTTACAGGGAAAGAAGCTTTTCTGCGTCTGTGGACTCGCATCCTCTTCTTTCTTTCAGTAGCACTGACAGAGTGTCACTGTTTAAAGAAACGCTAAACGAAGCTCTCCGGTCATAGTAGCTCTAACTTTACTTGAGGAGCAGAAATACATGAAAGAAACGCCTTTTGCATTGCAAATAAGACAGTATTTCATTTGAAATGAAAACTTTCATATTGGCAAGATTTGATCTTAACATTGCATGAACTGACGTTTTCTTACAGGGAAAGAAGCTTTTCAGCGTCTGTGGAGCCGCGTTGTCTTCTTTCACTCGGGAGCACTGAGAGTGTCATTATTCATATAAACGCTGAATTAAGCAGTCCGGGAAGAGTAGCTCTAACTGTACATGCAGAGCAGAAAACATCTAATACATTAAAGAAACGCCTCTGGCATTGCAAATAAGACAGTATTTCATTTGAAATGAAAACTTTCATATTGGCAAGATTTGATCTTAACATTGCGTGAACTGACTTTCTCTTACAGGGAAAGAAGCTTTTCTGCGTCTGTGGACTCGCATCCTCTTCTTTCTTTCAGTAGCACTGACAGAGTGTCACTGTTTAAAGAAACGCTAAACGAAGCTCTCCGGTCATAGTAGCTCTAACTTTACTTGAGGAGCAGAAACACATGAAAGAAACGCCTTTCTGCATTGTAAACAGGACTTTATTTTATTTGACATGAACATCTGTCATATTGGCAAAGTTTGATCTTAACATTAAATGAAATGACTTTCTCTTATAGGGAAAGAAGCTTTTCAGCGTCTGTGGATTCGCATCCTCTTCTTTCTTTCAGTAGCACTGACAGAGTGTCACTGTTTAAAGAAACGCTAAGCTCAGCTCTCCGGACATAGTAGCTCTAACTTTACTTGAGGAGCAGAAATACATGAAAGAAACGCCTTTTGCATTGCAAATAAGACAGTATTTCATTTGAAATGAAAACTTTCATATTGGCAAGATTTGATCTTAACATTGCATGAACTGACTTTTTCTTACAGGGAAAGAAGCTTTTCAGCGTCTGTGGATTCGCATACTCTTCTTTCTTTCAGTAGCACTGACAGAGTGTCACTGTTTAAAGAAACCCTAAACGAAGCTCTCCGGACATAGTAGCTCTAACTTTACTTGAGGAGCAGAAATACATGAAAGAAACGACTTTTGCATTGCAAATAAGACTTTATTTTATTTGACATGAACATCTTTCATATTGGCAAAATTTGATCTTATCATTGCATGAACTGACTTTCTCATACAGGGAAATAAGCTTTTCAGCATCTCTGGATTCGCATCCTCTTCTTTCTCTCAGTAGCACTGACAGAGTGTCACAGTTTAAAGAAACGCTAAACTAAGCTCTTCAGTCATAGTAGCTCTAACTGTACATGCAGAGCAGAAACCATCTAATACAGTAAAGAAACGCCTTTTGCATTGCAAATAAGACAGTATTTCATTTGAAATGAAAACTTTCATATTGGCAAGATTTGATCTTAACATTGCATGAACTGACGTTTTCTTACAGGGAAAGAAGCTTTTCAGCGTCTGTGGAGCCGCGTTGTCTTCTTTCACTCGGGAGCACTGAGAGTGTCATTATTCATATAAACGCTGAATTAAGCAGTCCGGGAAGAGTAGCTCTAACTGTACATGCAGAGCAGAAAACATCTAATACATTAAAGAAACGCCTCTGGCATTGCAAATAAGACAGTATTTCATTTGAAATGAAAACTTTCATATTGGCAAGATTTGATCTTAACATTGCATGAACTGACTTTTTCTTACAGGGAAAGAAGCTTTTCAGCATCTGTGGAGCCGCGTTGTCTTCTTTCACTCTGGGGCACTGAGAGTGTCATTATTCATATAAACGCTGAATTAAGCTTTCTGGGAAGAGTAGCTCTAACTGTAAATGCAGAGCAGAAAACATCTAATACATTAAAGAAAAGCCTTTCTGTATTACAAATAAGACTTTATTTCATTTGAAAGGAACATCTTTCATATTGGCAATATTTGATCTTAACATTGCATGAACTGACTTTCTCTTACAGGGAAAGAAGCTTTTCTGCGTCTGTGGACTCGCATCCTCTTCTTTCTTTCAGTAGCACTGACAGAGTGTCACTGTTTAAAGAAACGCTAAACGAAGCTCTCCGGTCATAGTAGCTCTAACTTTACTTGAGGAGCAGAAATACATGAAAGAAACGCCTTTCTGCATTGCAAATAAGACTTTATTTTATTTGACATTAACATCTTTCATATTGGCAAAATTTGATCTTATCATTGCATGAACTGACTTTCTCATACAGGGAAAAAAGCTTTTCAGCATCTCTGGATTCGCATCCTCTTCTTTCTCTCAGTAGCACTGACAGAGTGTCACAGTTTAAAGAAACGCTAAACTAAGCTCTTCGGTCATAGTAGCTCTAACTGTACATGCAGAGCAGAAAACATCTAATACAGTAAAGAAACGCCTTTTGCATTGCAAATAAGACAGTATTTCATTTGAAATGAAAACTTTCATATTGGCAAGATTTGATCTTAACATTGCATGAACTGACGTTTTCTTACAGGGAAAGAAGCTTTTCAGCGTCTGTGGAGCCGCGTTGTCTTCTTTCACTCGGGAGCACTGAGAGTGTCATTATTCATATAAACGCTGAATTAAGCAGTCCGGGAAGAGTAGCTCTAACTGTACATGCAGAGCAGAGAACATCTAATACATTAAAGAAACGCCTCTGGCATTGCAAATAAGACAGTATTTCATTTGAAATGAAAACTTTCATATTGGCAAGATTTGATCTTAACATTGCATGAACTGACTTTTTCGTACAGGGAAAGAAGCTTTTCAGCATCTGTGGAGCCGCGTTGTCTTCTTTCACTCTGGGGCACTGAGAGTGTCATTATTCATATAAACGCTGAATTAAGCTTTCTGGGAAGAGTAGCTCTAACTGTACATGCAGAGCAGAAAACATCTAATACATTAAAGAAAAGCCTTTCTGTATTACAAATAAGACTTTATTTCATTTGAAAGGAACATCTTTCATATTGGCAATATTTGATCTTAACATTGCATGAACTGACTTTCTCTTACAGGGAAAGAAGCTTTTCTGCGTCTGTGGACTCGCATCCTCTTCTTTCTTTCAGTAGCACTGACAGAGTGTCACTGTTTAAAGAAACGCTAAACTAAGCTCTTCGGTCATAGTAGCTCTAACTGTACATGCAGACCAGAAAACATCTAATACAGTAAAGAAACGCCTTTTGCATTGCAAATAAGACAGTATTTCATTTGAAATGAAAACTTTCATATTGGCAAGATTTGATCTTAACATTAAATGAAATGACTTTCTCTTATAGGGAAAGAAGCTTTTCAGCGTCTGTGGACTCGCATCCTCTTCTTTCTTTCAGTAGCACTGACAGAGTGTCACTGTTTAAAGAAACGCTAAGCTCAGCTCTCCGGACATAGTAGCTCTAACTTTACTTGAGGAGCAGAAATACATGAAAGAAACGCCTTTTGCATTGCAAATAAGACAGTATTTCATTTGACATGAACATCTTTCATATTGGCAATGTTTGATCTTATCATTGCATGAACTGACTTTCTCATACAGGGAAAAAAGCTTTTCAGCATCTCTGGATTCGCATCCTCTTAGTAGCACTGACAGAGTGCCATTGTTCATAGAAACGCTGCATTAAGTAGTCTGGGAAGATTAGCTCTAACTTTACTTGCAGAGCAGAAAACATGTAATACATTAAAGAACATCTAATACATTAAAGAATAGCCTTCTTACATTATAAATAAGACTTTATTTCATTTGAAAGGAACATCTTTCATATTGGCAATATATGATCTCAACATTGCATGAACTGACTTTCTCATACAGGGAAAAAAGCTTTTCAGCATCTCTGGATTCGCATCCTCTTCTTTCTCTCAGTAGCACTGACAAAGTGTCACTGTTTAAAGAAACGCTAAACTAAGCTCTCCGGTCATAGTAGCTCTAACTTTACTTGAGGAGCAGAAATACATGAAAGAAACGCCTTTTGCATTGCAAATAAGACTTTATTTTATTTGACATGAACATCTTTCATTTTGGCAAAATTTGATCTTATCATTGCATGAACTGACTTTCTCTTACAGAGAAAGAAGCTTTTCATCGTCTGTGGACTCGCACCCTCTTAGTAGCACTGACAGAGTGCCATTGTTCATAGAAACGCTGCATTAAGTAGTCTGGGAAGATTAGCTCTAACTTTACTTGCAGAGCAGAAAACATCTAATACATTAAAGAACATCTAATACATTAAAGAAAACCTTCTTACATTATAAATAAGACTTTATATCATTTGAAAGGAACATCTTTCATATTGGCAATATGTGATCTCAACATTGCATGAACTGACTTTCTCATACAGGGAAAAAAGCTTTTCAGCATCTCTGGATTCGCATCCTCTTCTTTCTCTCAGTAGCACTGACAGAGTGTCACAGTTTAAAGAAACGCTAAACTAAGCTCTTCGGTCATAGTAGCTCTAACTGTACATGCAGAGCAGAAAACATCTAATACAGTAAAGAAACGCCTTTTGCATTGCAAATAAGACAGTATTTCATTTGAAATGAAAACTTTCATATTGGCAAGATTTGATCTTAACATTGCATGAACTGCCTTTTTTTACAGGAAAAGAAGCTTTTCAGCGTCTGTGGAGCCGCGTTGTCTTCTTTCACTCGGGAGCACAGAGAGTGTCATTATTCATATAAACGCTGAATTAAGCAGTCCGGGAAGAGTAGGTCTAACTGTACATGCAGAGCAGAAAACATCCAATACATGAAAGAAACGCCTTTTGCATTGCAAATAAGACAGTATTTCATTTGAAATGAAAACTTTCATATTGGCAAGATTTGATCTTAACACTGCATGAACTGACTTTTTCTTACAGGGAAAGAAGCTTTTCAGCATCTGTGGAGCCGCGTTGTCTTTCTGTCACTCTGGGGCACTGAGAGTGTCATTATTCATATAAACGCTGAATTAAGCTTTCTGGGAAGAGTAGCTCTAACTGTACATGCAGAGTAGAAAACATCTAATACATTAAAGAAAAGCCTTTCTGTATTACAAATAAGACTTTATTTCATTTGAAAGGAACATCTTTCATATTGGCAATATTTGATCTTAACATTGCATGAACTGACTTTCTCTCACAGGGAAAGAAGCTTTTCTGCGTCTGTGGACTCGCATCCTCTTCTTTCTTTCAGTAGCACTGACAGAGTGTCACTGTTTAAAGAAACGCTAAACGAAGCTCTCCGGTCATAGTAGCTCTAACTTTACTTGAGGAGCAGAAACACATGAAAGAAACGCCTTTCTGCATTACAAACAGGACTTTATTTTATTTGACATGAACATCTGTCATATTGGCAAAGTTTGATCTTAACATTAAATGAAATGACTTTCTCTTATAGGGAAAGAAGCTTTTCAGCGTCTGTGGACTCGCATCCTTTTCTTTCTTTCAGTAGCACTGACAGAGTGTCACTGTTTAAAGAAACGCTAAGCTCAGCTCTCCGGACATAGTAGCTCTAACTTAACTTGAGGAGCAGAAATACATGAAAGAAACGCCTTTTGCATTGCAAATAAGACTTTATTTTATTTGACATGAACATCTTTCATATTGGCAAGATTTGATCTTATCATTGCATGAACTGACTTTTTCTTACAGGGAAAGAAGCTTTTCAGCGTCTGTGGACTCGCATCCTCTTAGTAGCACTGACAGAGTGCCATTGTTCATAGAAACGCTGCATTAAGTAGTCTGGGAAGATTAGCTCTAACTTTACTTGCAGAGCAGAAAACATCTAATACATTAAAGAACATCTAATACATTAAAGAAAACCTTCTTACATTATAAATAAGACTTTATTTCATTTGAAAGGAACATCTTTCATATTGGCAATATATGATCTCAACATTGCATGAACTGACTTTCTCATACAGGGAAAAAAGCTTTTCAGCATATCTGGATTCGCATCCTCTTCTTTCTCTCAGTAGTACTGACAAAGTGTCACTGTTTAAAGAAACTTAAAACTAAGCTCTCCGGTCATAGTAGCTCTAACTTTACTTGAGGAGCAGAAACACATGAAAGAAACGCCTTTCTGCATTGCAAACAGGACTTTATTTTATTTGACATGAACATCTGTCATATTGGCAAAGTTTGATCTTAACATTAAATGAAATGACTTTCTCTTATAGGGAAAGAAGCTTTTCAGCGTCTGTGGACTCGCATCCTCTTCTTTCTTTCAGTAGCACTGACAGAGTGTCACTGTTTAAAGAAACGCTAAGCTCAGCTCTCCGGACATAGTAGCTCTAACTTAACTTGAGGAGCAGAAATACATGAAAGAACGCCTTTTGCATTGCAAATAAGACTTTATTTTATTTGACATGAACATCTTTCATATTGGCAAAATTTGATCTTATCATTGCATGAACTGACTTTCTCTTACAGAGAAAGAAGCTTTTCAGCGTCTGTGGACTCGCATCCTCTTAGTAGCACTGACAGAGTGCCATTGTTCATAGAAACGCTGCATTAAGTAGTCTGGGAAGATTAGCTCTAACTTTACTTGCAGAGCAGAAAACATCTAATACATTAAAGAAAAGCCTTCTTACATTATAAATAAGACTTTATATCATTTGAAAGGAACATCTTTCATATTGGCAATATATGATCTCAACATTGCATGAACTGACTTTCTCATACAGGGAAAAAAGCTTTTCAGCATCTCTGGATTCGCATCCTCTTCTTTCTCTCAGTAGCACTGACAAAGTGTCACTGTTTAAAGAAACGCTAAACTAAGCTCTCCGGTCATAGTAGCTCTAACTTTACTTGAGGAGCAGAAATACATGAAAGAAACGCCTTTTGCATTGCAAATAAGACTTTATTTTATTTGACATGAACATCTTTCATTTTGGCAAAATTTGATCTTATCATTGCATGAACTGACTTTCTCTTACAGAGAAAGAAGCTTTTCATCGTCTGTGGACTCGCACCCTCTTAGTAGCACTGACAGAGTGCCATTGTTCATAGAAACGCTGCATTAAGTAGTCTGGGAAGATTAGCTCTAACTTTACTTGCAGAGCAGAAAACATCTAATACATTAAAGAACATCTAATACATTAAAGAAAACCTTCTTACATTATAAATAAGACTTTATATCATTTGAAAGGAACATCTTTCATATTGGCAATATGTGATCTCAACATTGCATGAACTGACTTTCTCATACAGGGAAAAAAGCTTTTCAGCATCTCTGGATTCGCATCCTCTTCTTTCTCTCAGTAGCACTGACAGAGTGTCACAGTTTAAAGAAACGCTAAACTAAGCTCTTCGGTCATAGTAGCTCTAACTGTACATGCAGAGCAGAAAACATCTAATACAGTAAAGAAACGCCTTTTGCATTGCAAATAAGACAGTATTTCATTTGAAATGAAAACTTTCATATTGGCAAGATTTGATCTTAACATTGCATGAACTGCCTTTTTTTACAGGAAAAGAAGCTTTTCAGCGTCTGTGGAGCCGCGTTGTCTTCTTTCACTCGGGAGCACAGAGAGTGTCATTATTCATATAAACGCTGAATTAAGCAGTCCGGGAAGAGTAGGTCTAACTGTACATGCAGAGCAGAAAACATCCAATACATGAAAGAAACGCCTTTTGCATTGCAAATAAGACAGTATTTCATTTGAAATGAAAACTTTCATATTGGCAAGATTTGATCTTAACACTGCATGAACTGACTTTTTCTTACAGGGAAAGAAGCTTTTCAGCATTTGTGGAGCCGCGTTGTCTTTCTGTCACTCTGGGGCACTGAGAGTGTCATTATTCATATAAACGCTGAATTAAGCTTTCTGGGAAGAGTAGCTCTAACTGTACATGCAGAGTAGAAAACATCTAATACATTAAAGAAAAGCCTTTCTGTATTACAAATAAGACTTTATTTCATTTGAAAGGAACATCTTTCATATTGGCAATATTTGATCTTAACATTGCATGAACTGACTTTCTCTCACAGGGAAAGAAGCTTTTCTGCGTCTGTGGACTCGCATCCTCTTCTTTCTTTCAGTAGCACTGACAGAGTGTCACTGTTTAAAGAAACGCTAAACGAAGCTCTCCGGTCATAGTAGCTCTAACTTTACTTGAGGAGCAGAAACACATGAAAGAAACGCCTTTCTGCATTACAAACAGGACTTTATTTTATTTGACATGAACATCTGTCATATTGGCAAAGTTTGATCTTAACATTAAATGAAATGACTTTCTCTTATAGGGAAAGAAGCTTTTCAGCGTCTGTGGACTCACATCCTCTTCTTTCTTTTAGTAGCACTGACAGAGTGTCACTGTTTAAAGAAACGCTAAACGAAGCTCTCCGGTCATAGTAGCTCTAACTTTACTTGAGGAGCAGAAACACATGAAAGAAACGCCTTTCTGCATTGCAAACAGGACTTTATTTTATTTGACATGAACATCTGTCATATTGGCAAAGTTTGATCTTAACATTAAATGAAATGACTTTCTCTTATAGGGAAAGAAGCTTTTCAGCGTCTGTGGACTCGCATCCTTTTCTTTCTTTCAGTAGCACTGACAGAGTGTCACTGTTTAAAGAAACGCTAAGCTCAGCTCTCCGGACATAGTAGCTCTAACTTAACTTGAGGAGCAGAAATACATGAAAGAAACGCCTTTTGCATTGCAAATAAGACTTTATTTTATTTGACATGAACATCTTTCATATTGGCAAGATTTGATCTTATCATTGCATGAACTGACTTTCTCTTACAGAGACAGAAGCTTTTCAGCGTCTGTGGAGCCGCGTTGTCTTCTTTCACTCGGGAGCACTGAGAGTGTCATTATTCATATAAACGCTGAATTAAGCAGTCCGGGAAGAGTAGGTCTAACTGTACATGCAGAGCAGAAAACATCCAATACATGAAAGAAACGCCTTTTGCATTGCAAATAAGACAGTATTTCATTTGAAAAGAAACTTTCATATTGGCAAGATTTGATCTTAACATTGCATGAACTGACTTTTTCTTACAGGGAAAGAAGCTTTTCAGCGTCTGTGGACTCGCATCCTCTTAGTAGCACTGACAGAGTGCCATTGTTCATAGAAACGCTGCATTAAGTAGTCTGGGAAGATTAGCTCTAACTTTACTTGCAGAGCAGAAAACATCTAATACATTAAAGAACATCTAATACATTAAAGAAAACCTTCTTACATTATAAATAAGACTTTATTTCATTTGAAAGGAACATCTTTCATATTGGCAATATATGATCTCAACATTGCATGAACTGACTTTCTCATACAGGGAAAAAAGCTTTTCAGCATCTCTGGATTCGCATCCTCTTCTTTCTCTCAGTAGTACTGACAAAGTGTCACTGTTTAAAGAAACTTAAAACTAAGCTCTCCGGTCATAGTAGCTCTAACTTTACTTGAGGAGCAGAAACACATGAAAGAAACGCCTTTCTGCATTGCAAACAGGACTTTATTTTATTTGACATGAACATCTGTCATATTGGCAAAGTTTGATCTTAACATTAAATGAAATGACTTTCTCTTATAGGGAAAGAAGCTTTTCAGCGTCTGTGGACTCGCATCCTCTTCTTTCTTTCAGTAGCACTGACAGAGTGTCACTGTTTAAAGAAACGCTAAGCTCAGCTCTCCGGACATAGTAGCTCTAACTAACTTGAGGAGCAGAAATACATGAAAGAACGCCTTTTGCATTGCAAATAAGACTTTATTTTATTTGACATGAACATCTTTCATATTGGCAAAATTTGATCTTATCATTGCATGAACTGACTTTCTCTTACAGAGAAAGAAGCTTTTCAGCGTCTGTGGACTCGCATCCTCTTAGTAGCACTGACAGAGTGCCATTGTTCATAGAAACGCTGCATTAAGTAGTCTGGGAAGATTAGCTCTAACTTACTTGCAGAGCAGAAAACATCTAATACATTAAAGAAAAGCCTTCTTACATTATAAATAAGACTTTATATCATTTGAAAGGAACATCTTTCATATTGGCAATATATGATCTCAACATTGCATGAACTGACTTTCTCATACAGGGAAAAAAGCTTTTCAGCATCTCTGGATTCGCATCCTCTTCTTTCTCTCAGTAGCACTGACAGAGTGTCACTGTTTAAAGAAACGCTAAATTAAGCTCTCCGGTCATAGTAGCTCTAACTTTACTTGAGGAGCAGGAAATACATGAAAGAAACGCCTTTTGCATTGCAAATAAGACTTTACTTTATTTGACATGAACATCTTTCATATTGGCAATGTTTGATCTTATCATTGCATGAACTGACTTTCTCTTACAGGGAAAGAAGCTTTTCAGCATCTCTGGATTCGCATCCTCTTAGTAGCACTGACAGAGTGCCATTGTTCATAGAAACGCTGCATTAAGTAGTCTGGGAAGATTAGCTCTAACTTTACTTGCAGAGCAGAAAACATCTAATACATTAAGAACATCTAATACATTAAAGAATAGCCTTCTTACATTATAAATAAGACTTTATTTCATTTGAAAGGAACATCTTTCATATTGGCAATATATGATCTCATCATTGCATGAACTGACTTTCTCATACAGGGAAAAAAGCTTTTCAGCATCTCTGGATTCGCATCCTCTTCTTTCTCTCAGTAGCACTGACAGAGTGTCACTGTTTAAAGAAACGCTAAACTAAGCTCTCCGGTCATAGTAGCTCTAACTTTACTTGAGGAGCAGAAACACATTAAAGAAATGCCTTTTTGCATTGCAAATAAGACTTTATTTCATTTGACATGAACATCCTTCATATTGGCAAAATTTGATCTTAACATTGTCTTTTGACATTGACATTGTCACTGTCTTTTTCTTAGAGGGAAAGAACCTTTTCAGCATCTGTTGTCTTCTTTCACTCGGGAGCACTGAGAGTGTCATTATTCATATAAACGCTGAATTAAGCAGTCCGGGAAGAGTAGCTCTAACTGTACATGCAGAGCAGAAAACATCTAATACATTAAAGAAACGCCTCTGGCATTGCAAATAAGACAGTATTTCATTTGAAATGAAAACTTTCATATTGGCAAGATTTGATCTTAACATTGCATGAACTGACTTTTTCTTACAGGGAAAGAAGCTTTTCAGCATCTGTGGAGCCGCGTTGTCTTCTTTCACTCTGGGGCACTGAGAGTGTCATTATTCATATAAACGCTGAATTAAGCTTTCTGGGAAGAGTAGCTCTAACTGTACATGCAGAGCAGAAAACATCTAATACATTAAAGAAAAGCCTTTCTGTATTACAAATAAGACTTTATTTCATTTGAAAGGAACATCTGTCATATTGGCAAGATTTGATCTTAACATTGCATGAACTGACTTTCTCTTACAGGGAAAGAAGATTTTCTGCGTCTGTGGACTCGCATCCTCTTCTTTCTTTCAGTAGCACTGACAGAGTGTCACTGTTTAAAGAAACGCTAAACGAAGCTCTCCGGTCATAGTAGCTCTAACTTTACTTGAGGAGCAGAAACACATGAAAGAAACGCCTTTCTGCATTGCAAACAGGACTTTATTTTATTTGACATGAACATCTGTCATATTGGCAAAGCTTGATCTTAACATTAAATGAAATGACTTTCTCTTATAGGGAAAGAAGCTTTTCAGCGTCTGTGGACTCGCATCCTCTTCTTTCTTTCAGTAGCACTGACAGAGTGTCACTGTTTAAAGAAACGCTAAGCTCAGCTCTCCGGACATAGTAGCTCTAACTTTACTTGAGGAGCAGAAATACATGAAAGAAACGCCTTTTGCATTGCAAATAAGACAGTATTTCATTTGACATGAACATCTTTCATATTGGCAATGTTTGATCTTATCATTGCATGAACTGACTTTCTCATACAGGGAAAAAAGCTTTTCAGCATCTCTGGATTCGCATCCTCTTAGTAGCACTGACAGAGTGCCATTGTTCATAGAAACGCTGCATTAAGTAGTCTGGGAAGATTAGCTCTAACTTTACTTGCAGAGCAGAAAACATGTAATACATTAAAGAACATCTAATACATTAAAGAATAGCCTTCTTACATTATAAATAAGACTTTATTTCATTTGAAAGGAACATCTTTCATATTGGCAATATATGATCTCAACATTGCATGAACTGACTTTCTCATACAGGGAAAAAAGCTTTTCAGCATCTCTGGATTCGCATCCTCTTCTTTCTCTCAGTAGCACTGACAAAGTGTCACTGTTTAAAGAAACGCTAAACTAAGCTCTCCGGTCATAGTAGCTCTAACTTTACTTGAGGAGCAGAAATACATGAAAGAAACGCCTTTTGCATTGCAAATAAGACTTTATTTTATTTGACATGAACATCTTTCATTTTGGCAAAATTGATCTTATCATTGCATGAACTGACTTTCTCTTACAGAGAAAGAAGCTTTTCATCGTCTGTGGACTCGCACCCTCTTAGTAGCACTGACAGAGTGCCATTGTTCATAGAAACGCTGCATTAAGTAGTCTGGGAAGATTAGCTCTAACTTTACTTGCAGAGCAGAAAACATCTAATACATTAAAGAACATCTAATACATTAAAGAAAACCTTCTTACATTATAAATAAGACTTTATATCATTTGAAAGGAACATCTTTTCATATTGGCAATATGTGATCTCAACATTGCATGAACTGACTTTCTCATACAGGAAAAAAGTTTTTCAGCATCTCTGGATTCGCATCCTCTTCTTTCTCTCAGTAGCACTGACAGAGTGTCACAGTTTAAAGAAACGCTAAACTAAGCTCTTCGGTCATAGTAGCTCTAACTGTACATGCAGAGCAGAAAACATCTAATACAGTAAAGAAACGCCTTTTGCATTGCAAATAAGACAGTATTTCATTTGAAATGAAACTTTCATATTGGCAAGATTTGATCTTAACATTGCATGAACTGCCTTTTTTTACAGGAAAAGAAGCTTTTCAGCGTCTGTGGAGCCGCGTTGTCTTCTTTCACTCGGGAGCACTGAGAGTGTCATTACTCATATAAACGCTGAATTAAGCAGTCCGGGAAGAGTAGGTCTAACTGTACATGCAAAGCAGAAAACATCCAATACATGAAAGAAACGCCTTTTGCATTGCAAATAAGACAGTATTTCATTTGAAATAAAAACTTTCATATTGGCAAGATTTGATCTTAACACTGCATGAACTGACTTTTTCTTACAGGGAAAGAAGCTTTTCAGCATCTGTGGAGCCGCGTTGTCTTTCTGTCACTCTGGGGCACTGAGAGTGTCATTATTCATATAAACGCTGAATTAAGCTTTCTGGGAAGAGTAGCTCTAACTGTACATGCAGAGTAGAAAACATCTAATACATTAAAGAAAAGCCTTTCTGTATTACAAATAAGACTTTATTTCATTTGAAAGGAACAACTGTCATAATGGCAAGATTTGATCTTAACATTGCATGAACTGACTTTCTCTTACAGGGAAAGAAGCTTTTCTGCGTCTGTGGACTCGCATCCTCTTCTTTCTTTCAGTAGTACTGACAGAGTGTCACTGTTTAAAGAAACGCTAAACGAAGCTCTCCGGTCATAGTAGCTCTAACTTTACTTGAGGAGCAGAAACACATGAAAGAAACGCCTTTCTGCATTGGAAACAGGACTTTATTTTATTTGACATGAACATCTGTCATATTGGCAAAGCTTGATCTTAACATTAAATGAAATGACTTTCTCTTATAGGGAAAGAAGCTTTTCAGCGTCTGTGGACTCGCATCCTCTTCTTTCTTTCAGTAGCACTGACAGAGTGTCACTGTTTAAAGAAACGCTAAACTAAGCTCTTCGGACATAGTAGCTCTAACTGTACATGCAGAGCAGAAAACATCTAATACAGTAAAGAAACGCCTTTTGCATTGCAAATAAGACTTTATTTTATTTGACATGAACATCTTTCATTTTGGCAAAATTTGATCTTATCATTGCATGAACTGACTTTCTCTTACAGAGAAAGAAGCTTTTCAGCGTCTGTGGACTCGCACCCACTTAGTAGCACTGACAGAGTGCCATTGTTCATAGAAACGCTGCATTAAGTAGTCTGGGAAGATTAGCTCTAACTTTACTTGCAGAGCAGAAAACATCTAATACATTTAAGAACAACTAATACATTAAAGAAAACCTTCTTACATTATAAATAAGACTTTATATCATTTGAAAGGAACATCTTTCATATTGGCAATATATGATCTCAACATTGCATGAACTGACTTTCTCATACAGGGAAAAAAGCTTTTCAGCATCTCTGGATTCGCATCCTCTTCTTTCTCTCAGTAGCACTGACAGAGTGTCACAGTTTAAAGAAACGCTAAACTAAGCTCTTCGGTCATAGTAGCTCTAACTGTACATGCAGAGCAGAAAACATCTAATACAGTAAAGAAACGCCTTTTGCATTGCAAATAAGACAGTATTTCATTTGAAATGAAAACTTTCATATTGGCAAGATTTGATCTTAACATTGCATGAACTGCCTTTTTTTACAGGGAAAGAAGCTTTTCAGCGTCTGTGGAGCCGCGTTGTCTTCTTTCACTCGGGAGCACTGAGAGTGTCATTATTCATATAAACGCTGAATTAAGCAGTCCGGGAAGAGTAGGTCTAACTGTACATGCCGAGCAGAAAACATCCAATACATAAAAGAAACGCCTTTTGCATTGCAAATAAGACAGTATTTCATTTGAAATGAAAACTTTCATATTGGCAAGATTTGATCTTAACATTGCATGAACTGACGTTTTCTTACAGGGAAAGAAGCTTTTCAGCATCTGTGGAGCCGCGTTGTCTTCTTTCACTCGGGAGCACTGAGAGTGTCATTATTCATATAAACGCTGAATTAAGCAGTCCGGGAAGAGTAGCTCTAACTGTACATGCAGAGCAGAAAACATCTAATACATTAAAGAAACGCCTCTGGCATTGCAAATAAGACAGTATTTCATTTGAAATGAAAACTTTCATATTGGCAAGATTTGATCTTAACATTGCATGAACTGACTTTTTCTTACAGGGAAAGAAGCTTTTCAGCATCTGTGGAGCCGCGTTGTCTTCTTTCACTCTGGGGCACTGAGAGTGTCATTATTCATATAAACGCTGAATTAAGCTTTCTGGGAAGAGTAGCTCTAACTGTACATGCAGAGCAGAAAACATCTAATACATTAAAGAAAAGCCTTTCTGTATTACAAATAAGACTTTATTTCATTTGAAAGGAACATCTTTCATATTGGCAATATTTGATCTTAACATTGCATGAACTGACTTTCTCTTACAGGGAAAGAAGCTTTTCTGCGTCTGTGGACTCGCATCCTCTTCTTTCTTTCAGTAGCACTGACAGAGTGTCACTGTTTAAAGAAACGCTAAACGAAGCTCTCCGGTCATAGTAGCTCTAACTTTACTTGAGGAGCAGAAATACATGAAAGAAACGCCTTTTGCATTGCAAATAAGACTTTATTTTATTTGACATGAACATCTTTCATAATGGCAAAATTTGATCTTATCATTGCATGATCTGACTTTCTCATACAGGGAAAAAAGCTTTTCAGCATCTCTGGATTCGCATCCTCTTCTTTCTCTCAGTAGCACTGACAGAGTGTCACAGTTTAAAGAAACGCTAAACTAAGCTCTTCGGTCATAGTAGCTCTAACTGTACATGCAGAGCAGAAAACATCTAATACAGTAAAGAAACGCCTTTTGCATTGCAAATAAGACAGTATTTCATTTGAAATGAAAACTTTCATATTGGCAAGATTTGATCTTAACATTGCATGAACTGACGTTTTCTTACAGTGAAAGAAGCTTTTCAGCGTCTGTGGAGCCGCGTTGTCTTCTTTCACTCGGGAGCACTGAGAGTGTCATTATTCATATAAACGCTGAATTAAGTAGTCCGGGAAGAGTAGCTCTAACTGTACATGCAGAGCAGAAAATATCTAATACATTAAAGAAACGCCTCTGGCATTGCAAATAAGACAGTATTTCATTTGAAATGAAAACTTTCATATTGGCAAGATTTGATCTTAACATTGCGTGAACTGACTTTCTCTTACAGGGAAAGAAGCTTTTCTGCGTCTGTGGACTCGCATCCTCTTCTTTCTTTCAGTAGGACTGACAGAGTGTCACTGTTTAAAGAAACGCTAAACGAAGCTCTCCGGTCATAGTAGCTCTAACTTTAACTTGAGGAGCAGAAACACATGAAAGAAACGCCTTTCTGCATTGTAAACAGGACTTTATTTTATTTGACATGAACATCTGTCATATTGGCAAAGTTTGATCTTAACATTAAATGAAATGACTTTCTCTTATAGGGAAAGAAGCTTTTCAGCGTCTGTGGATTCGCATCCTCTTCTTTCTTTCAGTAGCACTGACAGAGTGTCACAGTTTAAAGAAACGCTAAGCTCAGCTCTCCGGACATAGTAGCTCTAACTTTACTTGAGGAGCAGAAATACATGAAAGAAACGCCTTTTGCATTGCAAATAAGACAGTATTTCATTTGAAATGAAAACTTTCATATTGGCAAGATTTGATCTTAACATTGCATGAACTGACGTTTTCTTACAGGGAAAGAAGCTTTTCAGCGTCTGTGGAGCCGCGTTGTCTTCTTTCACTCGGGAGCACTGAGAGTGTCATTATTCATATAAACGCTGAATTAAGCAGTCCGGGAAGAGTAGCTCTAACTGTACATGCAGAGCAGAAAACATCTAATACATTAAAGAAACGCCTCTGGCATTGCAAATAAGACAGTATTTCATTTGAAATGAAAACTTTCATATTGGCAAGATTTGATCTTAACATTGCATGAACTGACTTTTTCTTACAGGGAAAGAAGCTTTTCAGCATCTGTGGAGCCGCGTTGTCTTCTTTCACTCTGGGGCACTGAGAGTGTCATTATTCATATAAACGCTGAATTAAGCTTTCTGGAAGAGTAGCTCTAACTGTACATGCAGAGCAGAAAACATCTAATACATTAAAGAAAAGCCTTTCTGTATTACAAATAAGACTTTATTTCATTTGAAAGGAACATCTTTCATATTGGCAATATTTGATCTTAACATTGCATGAACTGACTTTCTCTTACAGGGAAAGAAGCTTTTCTGCGTCTGTGGACTCGCATCCTCTTCTTTCTTTCAGTAGCACTGACAGAGTGTCACTGTTTAAAGAAACGCTAAACTAAGCTCTTCGGTCATAGTAGCTCTAACTGTACATGCAGACCAGAAAACATCTAATACAGTAAAGAAACGCCTTTTGCATTGCAAATAAGACAGTATTTCATTTGAAATGAAAACTTTCATATTGGCAAGATTTGATCTTAACATTAAATGAAATGACTTTCTCTTATAGGGAAAGAAGCTTTTCAGCGTCTGTGGACTCGCATCCTCTTCTTTCTTTCAGTAGCACTGACAGAGTGTCACTGTTTAAAGAAACGCTAAGCTCAGCTCTCCGGACATAGTAGCTCTAACTTTACTTGAGGAGCAGAAATACATGAAAGAAACGCCTTTTGCATTGCAAATAAGACAGTATTTCATTTGACATGAACATCTTTCATATTGGCAATGTTTGATCTTATCATTGCATGAACTGACTTTCTCATACAGGGAAAAAAGCTTTTCAGCATCTCTGGATTCGCATCCTCTTAGTAGCACTGACAGAGTGCCATTGTTCATAGAAACGCTGCATTAAGTAGTCTGGGAAGATTAGCTCTAACTTTACTTGCAGAGCAGAAAACATGTAATACATTAAAGAACATCTAATACATTAAAGAATAGCCTTCTTACATTATAAATAAGACTTTATTTCATTTGAAAGGAACATCTTTCATATTGGCAATATATGATCTCAACATTGCATGAACTGACTTTCTCATACAGGGAAAAAAGCTTTTCAGCATCTCTGGATTCGCATCCTCTTCTTTCTCTCAGTAGCACTGACAAAGTGTCACTGTTTAAAGAAACGCTAAACTAAGCTCTCCGGTCATAGTAGCTCTAACTTTACTTGAGGAGCAGAAATACATGAAAGAAAACGCCTTTTGCATTGCAAATAAGACTTTATTTTATTTGACATGAACATCTTTCATTTTGGCAAAATTTGATCTTATCATTGCATGAACTGACTTTCTCTTACAGAGAAAGAAGCTTTTCATCGTCTGTGGACTCGCACCCTCTTAGTAGCACTGACAGAGTGCCATTGTTCATAGAAACGCTGCATTAAGTAGTCTGGGAAGATTAGCTCTAACTTTACTTGCAGAGCAGAAAACATCTAATACATTAAAGAACATCTAATACATTAAAGAAAACCTTCTTACATTATAAATAAGACTTTATATCATTTGAAAGGAACATCTTTCATATTGGCAATATGTGATCTCAACATTGCATGAACTGACTTTCTCATACAGGGAAAAAAGCTTTTCAGCATCTCTGGATTCGCATCCTCTTCTTTCTCTCAGTAGCACTGACAGAGTGTCACAGTTTAAAGAAACGCTAAACTAAGCTCTTCGGTCATAGTAGCTCTAACTGTACATGCAGAGCAGAAAACATCTAATACAGTAAAGAAACGCCTTTTGCATTGCAAATAAGACAGTATTTCATTTGAAATGAAAACTTTCATATTGGCAAGATTTGATCTTAACATTGCATGAACTGCCTTTTTTTACAGGAAAAGAAGCTTTTCAGCGTCTGTGGAGCCGCGTTGTCTTCTTTCACTCGGGAGCACAGAGAGTGTCATTATTCATATAAACGCTGAATTAAGCAGTCCGGGAAGAGTAGGTCTAACTGTACATGCAGAGCAGAAAACATCCAATACATGAAAGAAACGCCTTTTGCATTGCAAATAAGACAGTATTTCATTTGAAATGAAAACTTTCATATTGGCAAGATTTGATCTTAACACTGCATGAACTGACTTTTTCTTACAGGGAAAGAAGCTTTTCAGCATCTGTGGAGCCGCGTTGTCTTTCTGTCACTCTGGGGCACTGAGAGTGTCATTATTCATATAAACGCTGAATTAAGCTTTCTGGGAAGAGTAGCTCTAACTGTACATGCAGAGTAGAAAACATCTAATACATTAAAGAAAAGCCTTTCTGTATTACAAATAAGACTTTATTTCATTTGAAAGGAACATCTTTCATATTGGCAATATTTGATCTTAACATTGCATGAACTGACTTTCTCTCACAGGGAAAGAAGCTTTTCTGCGTCTGTGGACTCGCATCCTCTTCTTTCTTTCAGTAGCACTGACAGAGTGTCACTGTTTAAAGAAACGCTAAACGAAGCTCTCCGGTCATAGTAGCTCTAACTTTACTTGAGGAGCAGAAACACATGAAAGAAACGCCTTTCTGCATTACAAACAGGACTTTATTTTATTTGACATGAACATCTGTCATATTGGCAAAGTTTGATCTTAACATTAAATGAAATGACTTTCTCTTATAGGGAAAGAAGCTTTTCAGCGTCTGTGGACTCACATCCTCTTCTTTCTTTTAGTAGCACTGACAGAGTGTCACTGTTTAAAGAAACGCTAAACGAAGCTCTCCGGTCATAGTAGCTCTAACTTTACTTGAGGAGCAGAAACACATGAAAGAAACGCCTTTCTGCATTGCAAACAGGACTTTATTTTATTTGACATGAACATCTGTCATATTGGCAAAGTTTGATCTTAACATTAAATGAAATGACTTTCTCTTATAGGGAAAGAAGCTTTTCAGCGTCTGTGGACTCGCATCCTTTTCTTTCTTTCAGTAGCACTGACAGAGTGTCACTGTTTAAAGAAACGCTAAGCTCAGCTCTCCGGACATAGTAGCTCTAACTTAACTTGAGGAGCAGAAATACATGAAAGAAACGCCTTTTGCATTGCAAATAAGACTTTATTTTATTTGACATGAACATCTTTCATATTGGCAAGATTTGATCTTATCATTGCATGAACTGACTTTCTCTTACAGAGACAGAAGCTTTTCAGCGTCTGTGGAGCCGCGTTGTCTTCTTTCACTCGGGAGCACTGAGAGTGTCATTATTCATATAAACGCTGAATTAAGCAGTCCGGGAAGAGTAGGTCTAACTGTACATGCAGAGCAGAAAACATCCAATACATGAAAGAAACGCCTTTTGCATTGCAAATAAGACAGTATTTCATTTGAAAGGAACATCTTTCATATTGGCAATATATGATCTCAACATTGCATGAACTGACTTTCTCATACAGGGAAAAAAGCTTTTCAGCATCTCTGGATTCGCATCCTCTTCTTTCTCTCAGTAGTACTGACAAAGTGTCACTGTTTAAAGAAACTTAAAACTAAGCTCTCCGGTCATAGTAGCTCTAACTTTACTGAGGAGCAGAAACACATGAAAGAAACGCCTTTCTGCATTGCAAACAGGACTTTATTTTATTTGACATGAACATCTGTCATATTGGCAAAGTTTGATCTTAACATTAAATGAAATGACTTTCTCTTATAGGGAAAGAAGCTTTTCAGCGTCTGTGGACTCGCATCCTCTTCTTTCTTTCAGTAGCACTGACAGAGTGTCACTGTTTAAAGAAACGCTAAGCTCAGCTCTCGGACATAGTAGCTCTAACTTAACTTGAGGAGCAGAAATACATGAAAGAACGCCTTTTGCATTGCAAATAAGACTTTATTTTATTTGACATGAACATCTTTCATATTGGCAAAATTTGATCTTATCATTGCATGAACTGACTTTCTCTTACAGAGAAAGAAGCTTTTCAGCGTCTGTGGACTCGCATCCTCTTAGTAGCACTGACAGAGTGCCATTGTTCATAGAAACGCTGCATTAAGTAGTCTGGGAAGATTAGCTCTAACTTTACTTGCAGAGCAGAAAACATCTAATACATTAAAGAAAAGCCTTCTTACATTATAAATAAGACTTTATATCATTTGAAAGGAACATCTTTCATATTGGCAATATATGATCTCAACATTGCATGAACTGACTTTCTCATACAGGGAAAAAAGCTTTTCAGCATCTCTGGATTCGCATCCTCTTCTTTCTCTCAGTAGCACTGACAAAGTGTCACTGTTTAAAGAAACGCTAAACTAAGCTCTCCGGTCATAGTAGCTCTAACTTTACTTGAGGAGCAGAAATACATGAAAGAAACGCCTTTTGCATTGCAAATAAGACTTTATTTTATTTGACATGAACATCTTTCATTTTGGCAAAATTTGATCTTATCATTGCATGAACTGACTTTCTCTTACAGAGAAAGAAGCTTTTCATCGTCTGTGGACTCGCACCCTCTTAGTAGCACTGACAGAGTGCCATTGTTCATAGAAACGCTGCATTAAGTAGTCTGGGAAGATTAGCTCTAACTTTACTTGCAGAGCAGAAAACATCTAATACATTAAAGAACATCTAATACATTAAAGAAAACCTTCTTACATTATAAATAAGACTTTATATCATTTGAAAGGAACATCTTTCATATTGGCAATATGTGATCTCAACATTGCATGAACTGACTTTCTCATACAGGGAAAAAAGCTTTTCAGCATCTCTGGATTCGCATCCTCTTCTTTCTCTCAGTAGCACTGACAGAGTGTCACAGTTTAAAGAAACGCTAAACTAAGCTCTTCGGTCATAGTAGCTCTAACTGTACATGCAGAGCAGAAAACATCTAATACAGTAAAGAAACGCCTTTTGCATTGCAAATAAGACAGTATTTCATTTGAAATGAAAACTTTCATATTGGCAAGATTTGATCTTAACATTGCATGAACTGCCTTTTTTTACAGGAAAAGAAGCTTTTCAGCGTCTGTGGAGCCGCGTTGTCTTCTTTCACTCGGGAGCACAGAGAGTGTCATTATTCATATAAACGCTGAATTAAGCAGTCCGGGAAGAGTAGGTCTAACTGTACATGCAGAGCAGAAAACATCCAATACATGAAAGAAACGCCTTTTGCATTGCAAATAAGACAGTATTTCATTTGAAATGAAAACTTTCATATTGGCAAGATTTGATCTTAACACTGCATGAACTGACTTTTTCTTACAGGGAAAGAAGCTTTTCAGCATCTGTGGAGCCGCGTTGTCTTTCTGTCACTCTGGGGCACTGAGAGTGTCATTATTCATATAAACGCTGAATTAAGCTTTCTGGGAAGAGTAGCTCTAACTGTACATGCAGAGTAGAAAACATCTAATACATTAAAGAAAAGCCTTTCTGTATTACAAATAAGACTTTATTTCATTTGAAAGGAACATCTTTCATATTGGCAATATTTGATCTTAACATTGCATGAACTGACTTTCTCTCACAGGGAAAGAAGCTTTTCTGCGTCTGTGGACTCGCATCCTCTTCTTTCTTTCAGTAGCACTGACAGAGTGTCACTGTTTAAAGAAACGCTAAACGAAGCTCTCCGGTCATAGTAGCTCTAACTTTACTTGAGGAGCAGAAACACATGAAAGAAACGCCTTTCTGCATTACAAACAGGACTTTATTTTATTTGACATGAACATCTGTCATATTGGCAAAGTTTGATCTTAACATTAAATGAAATGACTTTCTCTTATAGGGAAAGAAGCTTTTCAGCGTCTGTGGACTCACATCCTCTTCTTTCTTTTAGTAGCACTGACAGAGTGTCACTGTTTAAAGAAACGCTAAACGAAGCTCTCCGGTCATAGTAGCTCTAACTTTACTTGAGGAGCAGAAACACATGAAAGAAACGCCTTTCTGCATTGCAAACAGGACTTTATTTTATTTGACATGAACATCTGTCATATTGGCAAAGTTTGATCTTAACATTAAATGAAATGACTTTCTCTTATAGGGAAAGAAGCTTTTCAGCGTCTGTGGACTCGCATCCTTTTCTTTCTTTCAGTAGCACTGACAGAGTGTCACTGTTTAAAGAAACGCTAAGCTCAGCTCTCCGGACATAGTAGCTCTAACTTAACTTGAGGAGCAGAAATACATGAAAGAAACGCCTTTTGCATTGCAAATAAGACTTTATTTTATTTGACATGAACATCTTTCATATTGGCAAGATTTGATCTTATCATTGCATGAACTGACTTTCTCTTACAGAGACAGAAGCTTTTCAGCGTCTGTGGAGCCGCGTTGTCTTCTTTCACTCGGGAGCACTGAGAGTGTCATTATTCATATAAACGCTGAATTAAGCAGTCCGGGAAGAGTAGGTCTAACTGTACATGCAGAGCAGAAAACATCCAATACATGAAAGAAACGCCTTTTGCATTGCAAATAAGACAGTATTTCATTTGAAAAGAAAACTTTCATATTGGCAAGATTTGATCTTAACATTGCATGAACTGACTTTTTCTTACAGGGAAAGAAGCTTTTCAGCGTCTGTGGACTCGCATCCTCTTAGTAGCACTGACAGAGTGCCATTGTTCATAGAAACGCTGCATTAAGTAGTCTGGGAAGATTAGCTCTAACTTTACTTGCAGAGCAGAAAACATCTAATACATTAAAGAACATCTAATACATTAAAGAAAACCTTCTTACATTATAAATAAGACTTTATTTCATTTGAAAGGAACATCTTTCATATTGGCAATATATGATCTCAACATTGCATGAACTGACTTTCTCATACAGGGAAAAAAGCTTTTCAGCATCTCTGGATTCGCATCCTCTTCTTTCTCTCAGTAGTACTGACAAAGTGTCACTGTTTAAAGAAACTTAAAACTAAGCTCTCCGGTCATAGTAGCTCTAACTTTACTTGAGGAGCAGAAACACATGAAAGAAACGCCTTTCTGCATTGCAAACAGGACTTTATTTTATTTGACATGAACATCTGTCATATTGGCAAAGTTTGATCTTAACATTAAATGAAATGACTTTCTCTTATAGGGAAAGAAGCTTTTCAGCGTCTGTGGACTCGCATCCTCTTCTTTCTTTCAGTAGCACTGACAGAGTGTCACTGTTTAAAGAAACGCTAAGCTCAGCTCTCCGGACATAGTAGCTCTAACTTAACTTGAGGAGCAGAAATACATGAAAGAACGCCTTTTGCATTGCAAATAAGACTTTATTTTATTTGACATGAACATCTTTCATATTGGCAAAATTTGATCTTATCATTGCATGAACTGACTTTCTCTTACAGAGAAAGAAGCTTTTCAGCGTCTGTGGACTCGCATCCTCTTAGTAGCACTGACAGAGTGCCATTGTTCATAGAAACGCTGCATTAAGTAGTCTGGGAAGATTAGCTCTAACTTTACTTGCAGAGCAGAAAACATCTAATACATTAAAGAAAAGCCTTCTTACATTATAAATAAGACTTTATATCATTTGAAAGGAACATCTTTCATATTGGCAATATATGATCTCAACATTGCATGAACTGACTTTCTCATACAGGGAAAAAAGCTTTTCAGCATCTCTGGATTCGCATCCTCTTCTTTCTCTCAGTAGCACTGACAAAGTGTCACTGTTTAAAGAAACGCTAAACTAAGCTCTCCGGTCATAGTAGCTCTAACTTTACTTGAGGAGCAGAAATACATGAAAGAAACGCCTTTTGCATTGCAAATAAGACTTTATTTTATTTGACATGAACATCTTTCATTTTGGCAAAATTTGATCTTATCATTGCATGAACTGACTTTCTCTTACAGAGAAAGAAGCTTTTCATCGTCTGTGGACTCGCACCCTCTTAGTAGCACTGACAGAGTGCCATTGTTCATAGAAACGCTGCATTAAGTAGTCTGGGAAGATTAGCTCTAACTTTACTTGCAGAGCAGAAAACATCTAATACATTAAAGAACATCTAATACATTAAAGAAAACCTTCTTACATTATAAATAAGACTTTATATCATTTGAAAGGAACATCTTTCATATTGGCAATATGTGATCTCAACATTGCATGAACTGACTTTCTCATACAGGGAAAAAAGCTTTTCAGCATCTCTGGATTCGCATCCTCTTCTTTCTCTCAGTAGCACTGACAGAGTGTCACAGTTTAAAGAAACGCTAAACTAAGCTCTTCGGTCATAGTAGCTCTAACTGTACATGCAGAGCAGAAAACATCTAATACAGTAAAGAAACGCCTTTTGCATTGCAAATAAGACAGTATTTCATTTGAAATGAAAACTTTCATATTGGCAAGATTTGATCTTAACATTGCATGAACTGCCTTTTTTTACAGGAAAAGAAGCTTTTCAGCGTCTGTGGAGCCGCGTTGTCTTCTTTCACTCGGGAGCACAGAGAGTGTCATTATTCATATAAACGCTGAATTAAGCAGTCCGGGAAGAGTAGGTCTAACTGTACATGCAGAGCAGAAAACATCCAATACATGAAAGAAACGCCTTTTGCATTGCAAATAAGACAGTATTTCATTTGAAATGAAAACTTTCATATTGGCAAGATTTGATCTTAACACTGCATGAACTGACTTTTTCTTACAGGGAAAGAAGCTTTTCAGCATCTGTGGAGCCGCGTTGTCTTTCTGTCACTCTGGGGCACTGAGAGTGTCATTATTCATATAAACGCTGAATTAAGCTTTCTGGGAAGAGTAGCTCTAACTGTACATGCAGAGTAGAAAACATCTAATACATTAAAGAAAAGCCTTTCTGTATTACAAATAAGACTTTATTTCATTTGAAAGGAACATCTTTCATATTGGCAATATTTGATCTTAACATTGCATGAACTGACTTTCTCTCACAGGGAAAGAAGCTTTTCTGCGTCTGTGGACTCGCATCCTCTTCTTTCTTTCAGTAGCACTGACAGAGTGTCACTGTTTAAAGAAACGCTAAACGAAGCTCTCCGGTCATAGTAGCTCTAACTTTACTTGAGGAGCAGAAACACATGAAAGAAACGCCTTTCTGCATTACAAACAGGACTTTATTTTATTTGACATGAACATCTGTCATATTGGCAAAGTTTGATCTTAACATTAAATGAAATGACTTTCTCTTATAGGGAAAGAAGCTTTTCAGCGTCTGTGGACTCACATCCTCTTCTTTCTTTTAGTAGCACTGACAGAGTGTCACTGTTTAAAGAAACGCTAAACGAAGCTCTCCGGTCATAGTAGCTCTAACTTTACTTGAGGAGCAGAAACACATGAAAGAAACGCCTTTCTGCATTGCAAACAGGACTTTATTTTATTTGACATGAACATCTGTCATATTGGCAAAGTTTGATCTTAACATTGAATGAAATGACTTTCTCTTATAGGGAAAGAAGCTTTTCAGCGTCTGTGGACTCGCATCCTTTTCTTTCTTTCAGTAGCACTGACAGAGTGTCACTGTTTAAAGAAACGCTAAGCTCAGCTCTCCGGACATAGTAGCTCTAACTTAACTTGAGGAGCAGAAATACATGAAAGAAACGCCTTTTGCATTGCAAATAAGACTTTATTTTATTTGACATGAACATCTTTCATATTGGCAAGATTTGATCTTATCATTGCATGAACTGACTTTCTCTTACAGAGACAGAAGCTTTTCAGCGTCTGTGGAGCCGCGTTGTCTTCTTTCACTCGGGAGCACTGAGAGTGTCATTATTCATATAAACGCTGAATTAAGCAGTCCGGGAAGAGTAGGTCTAACTGTACATGCAGAGCAGAAAACATCCAATACATGAAAGAAACGCCTTATGCATTGCAAATAAGACAGTATTTCATTTGAAAAGAAAACTTTCATATTGGCAAGATTTGATCTTAACATTGCATGAACTGACTTTTTCTTACAGGGAAAGAAGCTTTTCAGCGTCTGTGGACTCGCATCCTCTTAGTAGCACTGACAGAGTGCCATTGTTCATAGAAACGCTGCATTAAGTAGTCTGGGAAGATTAGCTCTAACTTTACTTGCAGAGCAGAAAACATCTAATACATTAAAGAACATCTAATACATTAAAGAAAACCTTCTTACATTATAAATAAGACTTTATTTCATTTGAAAGGAACATCTTTCATATTGGCAATATATGATCTCAACATTGCATGAACTGACTTTCTCATACAGGGAAAAAAGCTTTTCAGCATCTCTGGATTCGCATCCTCTTCTTTCTCTCAGTAGTACTGACAAAGTGTCACTGTTTAAAGAAACTTAAAACTAAGCTCTCCGGTCATAGTAGCTCTAACTTTACTTGAGGAGCAGAAACACATGAAAGAAACGCCTTTCTGCATTGCAAACAGGACTTTATTTTATTTGACATGAACATCTGTCATATTGGCAAAGTTTGATCTTAACATTAAATGAAATGACTTTCTCTTATAGGGAAAGAAGCTTTTCAGCGTCTGTGGACTCGCATCCTCTTCTTTCTTTCAGTAGCACTGACAGAGTGTCACTGTTTAAAGAAACGCTAAGCTCAGCTCTCCGGACATAGTAGCTCTAACTTAACTTGAGGAGCAGAAATACATGAAAGAACGCCTTTTGCATTGCAAATAAGACTTTATTTTATTTGACATGAACATCTTTCATATTGGCAAAATTTGATCTTATCATTGCATGAACTGACTTTCTCTTACAGAGAAAGAAGCTTTTCAGCGTCTGTGGACTCGCATCCTCTTAGTAGCACTGACAGAGTGCCATTGTTCATAGAAACGCTGCATTAAGTAGTCTGGGAAGATTAGCTCTAACTTTACTTGCAGAGCAGAAAACATCTAATACATTAAAGAAAAGCCTTCTTACATTATAAATAAGACTTTATATCATTTGAAAGGAACATCTTTCATATTGGCAATATATGATCTCAACATTGCATGAACTGACTTTCTCATACAGGGAAAAAAGCTTTTCAGCATCTCTGGATTCGCATCCTCTTCTTTCTCTCAGTAGCACTGACAGAGTGTCACTGTTTAAAGAAACGCTAAATTAAGCTCTCCGGTCATAGTAGCTCTAACTTTACTTGAGGAGCAGAAATACATGAAAGAAACGCCTTTTGCATTGCAAATAAGACTTTACTTTATTTGACATGAACATCTTTCATATTGGCAATGTTTGATCTTATCATTGCATGAACTGACTTTCTCTTACAGGGAAAGAAGCTTTTCAGCATCTCTGGATTCGCATCCTCTTAGTAGCACTGACAGAGTGCCATTGTTCATAGAAACGCTGCATTAAGTAGTCTGGGAAGATTAGCTCTAACTTTACTTGCAGAGCAGAAAACATCTAATACATTAAAGAACATCTAATACATTAAAGAATAGCCTTCTTACATTATAAATAAGACTTTATTTCATTTGAAAGGAACATCTTTCATATTGGCAATATATGATCTCAACATTGCATGAACTGACTTTCTCATACAGGGAAAAAAGCTTTTCAGCATCTCTGGATTCGCATCCTCTTCTTTCTCTCAGTAGCACTGACAGAGTGTCACTGTTTAAAGAAACGCTAAACTAAGCTCTCCGGTCATAGTAGCTCTAACTTTACTTGAGGAGCAGAAACACATTAAAGAAATGCCTTTTTGCATTGCAAATAAGACTTTATTTCATTTGACATGAACATCCTTCATATTGGCAAAATTTGATCTTAACATTGTCTTTTGACATTGACATTGTCACTGTCTTTTTCTTAGAGGGAAAGAACCTTTTCAGCATCTGTTGTCTTCTTTCACTCGGGAGCACTGAGAGTGTCATTATTCATATAAACGCTGAATTAAGCAGTCCGGGAAGAGTAGCTCTAACTGTACATGCAGAGCAGAAAACATCTAATACATTAAAGAAACGCCTCTGGCATTGCAAATAAGACAGTATTTCATTTGAAATGAAAACTTTCATATTGGCAAGATTTGATCTTAACACTGCATGAATTGACTTTTTCTTACAGGGAAAGAAGCTTTTCAGCATCTGTGGAGCCGCGTTGTCTTCTTTCACTCTGGGGCACTGAGAGTGTCATTATTCATATAAACGCTGAATTAAGCTTTCTGGGAAGAGTAGCTCTAACTGTACATGCAGAGCAGAAAACATCTAATACATTAAAGAAAAGCCTTTCTGTATTACAAATAAGACTTTATTTCATTTGAAAGGAACATCTGTCATATTGGCAAGATTTGATCTTAACATTGCATGAACTGACTTTCTCTTACAGGGAAAGAAGATTTTCTGCGTCTGTGGACTCGCATCCTCTTCTTTCTTTCAGTAGCACTGACAGAGTGTCACTGTTTAAAGAAACGCTAAACGAAGCTCTCCGGTCATAGTAGCTCTAACTTTACTTGAGGAGCAGAAACACATGAAAGAAACGCCTTTCTGCATTGCAAACAGGACTTTATTTTATTTGACATGAACATCTGTCATATTGGCAAAGCTTGATCTTAACATTAAATGAAATGACTTTCTCTTATAGGGAAAGAAGCTTTTCAGCATCTCTGGATTCGCATCCTCTTAGTAGCACTGACAGAGTGCCATTGTTCATAGAAACGCTGCATTAAGTAGTCTGGGAAGATTAGCTCTAACTTTACTTGCAGAGCAGAAAACATGTAATACATTAAAGAACATCTAATACATTAAAGAATAGCCTTCTTACATTATAAATAAGACTTTATTTCATTTGAAAGGAACATCTTTCATATTGGCAATATATGATCTCAACATTGCATGAACTGACTTTCTCATACAGGGAAAAAAGCTTTTCAGCATCTCTGGATTCGCATCCTCTTCTTTCTCTCAGTAGCACTGACAAAGTGTCACTGTTTAAAGAAACGCTAAACTAAGCTCTCCGGTCATAGTAGCTCTAACTTTACTTGAGGAGCAGAAATACATGAAAGAAACGCCTTTTGCATTGCAAATAAGACTTTATTTTATTTGACATGAACATCTTTCATTTTGGCAAAATTTGATCTTATCATTGCATGAACTGACTTTCTCTTACAGAGAAAGAAGCTTTTCATCGTCTGTGGACTCGCACCCTCTTAGTAGCACTGACAGAGTGCCATTGTTCATAGAAACGCTGCATTAAGTAGTCTGGGAAGATTAGCTCTAACTTTACTTGCAGAGCAGAAAACATCTAATACATTAAAGAACATCTAATACATTAAAGAAAACCTTCTTACATTATAAATAAGACTTTATATCATTTGAAAGGAACATCTTTCATATTGGCAATATGTGATCTCAACATTGCATGAACTGACTTTCTCATACAGGGAAAAAAGTTTTTCAGCATCTCTGGATTCGCATCCTCTTCTTTCTCTCAGTAGCACTGACAGAGTGTCACAGTTTAAAGAAACGCTAAACTAAGCTCTTCGGTCATAGTAGCTCTAACTGTACATGCAGAGCAGAAAACATCTAATACAGTAAAGAAACGCCTTTTGCATTGCAAATAAGACAGTATTTCATTTGAAATGAAAACTTTCATATTGGCAAGATTTGATCTTAACATTGCATGAACTGCCTTTTTTTACAGGAAAAGAAGCTTTTCAGCGTCTGTGGAGCCGCGTTGTCTTCTTTCACTCGGGAGCACTGAGAGTGTCATTACTCATATAAACGCTGAATTAAGCAGTCCGGGAAGAGTAGGTCTAACTGTACATGCAAAGCAGAAAACATCCAATACATGAAAGAAACGCCTTTTGCATTGCAAATAAGACAGTATTTCATTTGAAATAAAAACTTTCATATTGGCAAGATTTGATCTTAACACTGCATGAACTGACTTTTTCTTACAGGGAAAGAAGCTTTTCAGCATCTGTGGAGCCGCGTTGTCTTTCTGTCACTCTGGGGCACTGAGAGTGTCATTATTCATATAAACGCTGAATTAAGCTTTCTGGGAAGAGTAGCTCTAACTGTACATGCAGAGTAGAAAACATCTAATACATTAAAGAAAAGCCTTTCTGTATTACAAATAAGACTTTATTTCATTTGAAAGGAACAACTGTCATATTGGCAAGATTTGATCTTAACATTGCATGAACTGACTTTCTCTTACAGGGAAAGAAGCTTTTCTGCGTCTGTGGACTCGCATCCTCTTCTTTCTTTCAGTAGTACTGACAGAGTGTCACTGTTTAAAGAAACGCTAAACGAAGCTCTCCGGTCATAGTAGCTCTAACTTTACTTGAGGAGCAGAAACACATGAAAGAAACGCCTTTCTGCATTGGAAACAGGACTTTATTTTATTTGACATGAACATCTGTCATATTGGCAAAGCTTGATCTTAACATTAAATGAAATGACTTTCTCTTATAGGGAAAGAAGCTTTTCAGCGTCTGTGGACTCGCATCCTCTTCTTTCTTTCAGTAGCACTGACAGAGTGTCACTGTTTAAAGAAACGCTAAACTAAGCTCTTCGGACATAGTAGCTCTAACTGTACATGCAGAGCAGAAAACATCTAATACAGTAAAGAAACGCCTTTTGCATTGCAAATAAGACTTTATTTTATTTGACATGAACATCTTTCATTTTGGCAAAATTTGATCTTATCATTGCATGAACTGACTTTCTCTTACAGAGAAAGAAGCTTTTCAGCGTCTGTGGACTCGCACCCACTTAGTAGCACTGACAGAGTGCCATTGTTCATAGAAACGCTGCATTAAGTAGTCTGGGAAGATTAGCTCTAACTTTACTTGCAGAGCAGAAAACATCTAATACATTTAAGAACAACTAATACATTAAAGAAAACCTTCTTACATTATAAATAAGACTTTATATCATTTGAAAGGAACATCTTTCATATTGGCAATATATAATCTCAACATTGCATGAACTGACTTTCTCATACAGGGAAAAAAGCTTTTCAGCATCTCTGGATTCGCATCCTCTTCTTTCTCTCAGTAGCACTGACAGAGTGTCACAGTTTAAAGAAACGCTAAACTAAGCTCTTCGGTCATAGTAGCTCTAACTGTACATGCAGAGCAGAAAACATCTAATACAGTAAAGAAACGCCTTTTGCATTGCAAATAAGACAGTATTTCATTTGAAATGAAAACTTTCATATTGGCAAGATTTGATCTTAACATTGCATGAACTGCCTTTTTTTACAGGGAAAGAAGCTTTTCAGCGTCTGTGGAGCCGCGTTGTCTTCTTTCACTCGGGAGCACTGAGAGTGTCATTATTCATATAAACGCTGAATTAAGCAGTCCGGGAAGAGTAGGTCTAACTGTACATGCCGAGCAGAAAACATCCAATACATAAAAGAAACGCCTTTTGCATTGCAAATAAGACAGTATTTCATTTGAAATGAAAACTTTCATATTGGCAAGATTTGATCTTAACATTGCATGAACTGACGTTTTCTTACAGGGAAAGAAGCTTTTCAGCATCTGTGGAGCCGCGTTGTCTTCTTTCACTCGGGAGCACTGAGAGTGTCATTATTCATATAAACGCTGAATTAAGCAGTCCGGGAAGAGTAGCTCTAACTGTACATGCAGAGCAGAAAACATCTAATACATTAAAGAAACGCCTCTGGCATTGCAAATAAGACAGTATTTCATTTGAAATGAAAACTTTCATATTGGCAAGATTTGATCTTAACATTGCATGAACTGACTTTTTCTTTCAGGGAAAGAAGCTTTTCAGCATCTGTGGAGCCGCGTTGTCTTCTTTCACTCTGGGGCACTGAGAGTGTCATTATTCATATAAACGCTGAATTAAGCTTTCTGGGAAGAGTAGCTCTAACTGTACATGCAGAGCAGAAAACATCTAATACATTAAAGAAAAGCCTTTCTGTATTACAAATAAGACTTTATTTCATTTGAAAGGAACATCTTTCATATTGGCAATATTTGATCTTAACATTGCATGAACTGACTTTCTCTCACAGGGAAAGAAGCTTTTCTGCGTCTGTGGACTCGCATCCTCTTCTTTCTTTCAGTAGCACTGACAGAGTGTCACTGTTTAAAGAAACGCTAAACGAAGCTCTCCGGTCATAGTAGCTCTAACTTTACTTGAGGAGCAGAAACACATGAAAGAAACGCCTTTCTGCATTACAAACAGGACTTTATTTTATTTGACATGAACATCTGTCATATTGGCAAAGTTTGATCTTAACATTAAATGAAATGACTTTCTCTTATAGGGAAAGAAGCTTTTCAGCGTCTGTGGACTCACATCCTCTTCTTTCTTTTAGTAGCACTGACAGAGTGTCACTGTTTAAAGAAACGCTAAACGAAGCTCTCCGGTCATAGTAGCTCTAACTTTACTTGAGGAGCAGAAACACATGAAAGAAACGCCTTTCTGCATTGCAAACAGGACTTTATTTTATTTGACATGAACATCTGTCATATTGGCAAAGTTTGATCTTAACATTAAATGAAATGACTTTCTCTTATAGGGAAAGAAGCTTTTCAGCGTCTGTGGACTCGCATCCTCTTCTTTCTTTCAGTAGCACTGACAGAGTGTCACTGTTTAAAGAAACGCTAAGCTCAGCTCTCCGGACATAGTAGCTCTAACTTAACTTGAGGAGCAGAAATACATGAAAGAAACGCCTTTTGCATTGCAAATAAGACTTTATTTTATTTGACATGAACATCTTTCATATTGGCAAGATTTGATCTTATCATTGCATGAACTGACTTTCTCTTACAGAGACAGAAGCTTTTCAGCGTCTGTGGAGCCGCGTTGTCTTCTTTCACTCGGGAGCACTGAGAGTGTCATTATTCATATAAACGCTGAATTAAGCAGTCCGGGAAGAGTAGGTCTAACTGTACATGCAGAGCAGAAAACATCCAATACATGAAAGAAACGCCTTTTGCATTGCAAATAAGACAGTATTTCATTTGAAAAGAAAACTTTCATATTGGCAAGATTTGATCTTAACATTGCATGAACTGTCTTTTTCTTAGAGGGAAAGAACCTTTTCAGCATCTGTTGTCTTCTTTCACTCGGGAGCACTGAGAGTGACATTATTCATATAAACGCTGAATTAAGCAGTCCGGGAAGAGTAGCTCTAACTGTACATGCAGAGCAGAAAACATCTAATACATTAAAGAAACGCCTCTGGCATTGCAAATAAGACAGTATTTCATTTGAAATGAAAACTTTCATATTGGCAAGATTTGATCTTAACATTGCATGAACTGACTTTTTCTTACAGGGAAAGAAGCTTTTCAGCATCTGTGGAGCCGCGTTGTCTTCTTTCACTCTGGGGCACTGAGAGTGTCATTATTCATATAAACGCTGAATTAAGCTTTCTGGGAAGAGTAGCTCTAACTGTACATGCAGAGCAGAAAACATCTAATACATTAAAGAAAAGCCTTTCTGTATTACAAATAAGACTTTATTTCATTTGAAAGGAACATCTTTCATATTGGCAATATTTGATCTTAACATTGCATGAACTGACTTTCTCTTACAGGGAAAGAAGCTTTTCTGCGTCTGTGGACTCGCATCCTCTTCTTTCTCTCAGTAGCACTGACAGAGTGTCACTGTTTAAAGAAACGCTAAACGAAGCTCTCCGGTCATAGTAGCTCTAACTTTACTTGAGGAGCAGAAACACATGAAAGAAACGCCTTTCTGCATTGCAAACAGGACTTTATTTTATTTGACATGAACATCTGTCATATTGGCAAAGTTTGATCTTAACATTAAATGAAATGACTTTCTCTTAGAGGGAAAGAACCTTTTCAGCATCTGTTGTCTTCTTTCACTCGGGAGCACTGAGAGTGACATTATTCATATAAACGCTGAATTAAGCAGTCCGGGAAGAGTAGCTCTAACTGTACATGCAGAGCAGAAAACATCTAATACATTAAAGAAACGCCTCTGGCATTGCAAATAAGACAGTATTTCATTTGAAATGAAAACTTTCATATTGGCAAGATTTGATCTTAACATTGCATGAACTGACGTTTTCTTACAGGGAAAGAAGCTTTTCAGCGTCTGTGGAGCCGCGTTGTCTTCTTTCACTCGGGAGCACTGAGAGTGTCATTATTCATATAAACGCTGAATTAAGCAGTCCGGGAAGAGTAGCTCTAACTGTACATGCAGAGCAGAAAACATCTAATACATTAAAGAAACGCCTCTGGCATTGCAAATAAGACAGTATTTCATTTGAAATGAAAACTTTCATATTGGCAAGATTTGATCTTAACATTGCATGAACTGACTTTCTCTTACAGGGAAAGAAGCTTTTCTGCGTCTGTGGACTCGCATCCTCTTCTTTCTTTCAGTAGCACTGACAGAGTGTCACTGTTTAAAGAAACGCTAAACGAAGCTCTCCGGTCATAGTAGCTCTAACTTTACTTGAGGAGCAGAAATACATGAAAGAAACGCCTTTCTGCATTGCAAATAAGACTTTATTTTATTTGACATTAACATCTTTCATATTGGCAAAATTTGATCTTATCATTGCATGAACTGACTTTCTCATACAGGGAAAAAAGCTTTTCAGCATCTCTGGATTCGCATCCTCTTCTTTCTCTCAGTAGCACTGACAGAGTGTCACAGTTTAAAGAAACGCTAAACTAAGCTCTTCGGTCATAGTAGCTCTAACTGTACATGCAGAGCAGAAAACATCTAATACAGTAAAGAAACGCCTTTTGCATTGCAAATAAGACAGTATTTCATTTGAAATGAAAACTTTCATATTGGCAAGATTTGATCTTAACATTGCATGAACTGACGTTTTCTTACAGGGAAAGAAGCTTTTCAGCGTCTGTGGAGCCGCGTTGTCTTCTTTCACTCGGGAGCACTGAGAGTGTCATTATTCATATAAACGCTGAATTAAGCAGTCCGGGAAGAGTAGCTCTAACTGTACATGCAGAGCAGAGAACATCTAATACATTAAAGAAACGCCTCTGGCATTGCAAATAAGACAGTATTTCATTTGAAATGAAAACTTTCATATTGGCAAGATTTGATCTTAACATTGCATGAACTGACTTTTTCGTACAGGGAAAGAAGCTTTTCAGCATCTGTGGAGCCGCGTTGTCTTCTTTCACTCTGGGGCACTGAGAGTGTCATTATTCATATAAACGCTGAATTAAGCTTTCTGGGAAGAGTAGCTCTAACTGTACATGCAGAGCAGAAAACATCTAATACATTAAAGAAAAGCCTTTCTGTATTACAAATAAGACTTTATTTCATTTGAAAGGAACATCTTTCATATTGGCAATATTTGATCTTAACATTGCATGAACTGACTTTCTCTTACAGGGAAAGAAGCTTTTCTGCGTCTGTGGACTCGCATCCTCTTCTTTCTTTCAGTAGCACTGACAGAGTGTCACTGTTTAAAGAAACGCTAAACTAAGCTCTTCGGTCATAGTAGCTCTAACTGTACATGCAGACCAGAAAACATCTAATACAGTAAAGAAACGCCTTTTGCATTGCAAATAAGACAGTATTTCATTTGAAATGAAAACTTTCATATTGGCAAGATTTGATCTTAACATTGCATGAACTGACGTTTTCTTACAGGGAAAGAAGCTTTTCAGCGTCTGTGGAGCCGCGTTGTCTTCTTTCACTCGGGAGCACTGAGAGTGTGTCACTGTTTAAAGAAACGCTAAACGAAGCTCTCCGGTCGTAGTAGCTTTAACTTTACTTGAGGAGCAGAAATACATGAAAGAAACGCCTTTTGCATTGCAAATAAGACTTTATTTCATTTGACATGAACATCTTTCATATTGGCAATGTTTGATCTTATCATTGCATGAACTGACTTTCTCTTACAGGGAAAGAAGCTTTTCAGCATCTCTGGATTCGCATCCTCTTAGTAGCACTGACAGAGTGCCATTGTTCATAGAAACGCTGCATTAAGTAGTCTGGGAAGATTAGCTCTAACTTTAATTGCAGAGCAGAAAACATCTAATACATTAAAGAACATCTAATACATTAAAGAATAACCTTCTTACATTATAAATAAGACTTTATTTCATTTGAAAGGAACATCTTTCATATTGGCAATATATGATCTCAACATTGCATGAACTGACTTTCTCATACAGGGAAAAAAGCTTTTCAGCATCTCTGGATTCGCATCCTCTTCTTTCTCTCAGTAGCACTGACAAAGTGTCACTGTTTAAAGAAACGCAAAACTAAGCTCTCCGGTCATAGTAGCTCTAACTTTACTTGAGGAGCAGAAACACATTAAAGAAATGCCTTTTTGCATTGCAAATAAGACTTTATTTCATTTGACATGAACATCCTTCATATTGGCAAAATTTGATCTTAACATTGCATGAACTGTCTTTTTCTTAGAGGGAAAGAACCTTTTCAGCATCTGTTGTCTTCTTTCACTCGGGAGCACTGAGAGTGACATTATTCATATAAACGCTGAATTAAGCAGTCCGGGAAGAGTAGCTCTAACTGTACATGCAGAGCAGAAAACATCTAATACATTAAAGAAACGCCTCTGGCATTGCAAATAAGACAGTATTTCATTTGAAATGAAAACTTTCATATTGGCAAGATTTGATCTTAACATTGCATGAACTGACTTTTTCTTACAGGGAAAGAAGCTTTTCAGCATCTGTGGAGCCGCGTTGTCTTCTTTCACTCTGGGGCACTGAGAGTGTCATTATTCATATAAACGCTGAATTAAGCTTTCTGGGAAGAGTAGCTCTAACTGTACATGCAGAGCAGAAAACATCTAATACATTAAAGAAAAGCCTTTCTGTATTACAAATAAGACTTTATTTCATTTGAAAGGAACATCTTTCATATGAGCAATATTTGATCTTAACATTGCATGAACTGACTTTCTTTCACAGGGAAAGAAGCTTTTCTGCGTCTGTGGACTCGCATCCTCTTCTTTCTTTCAGTAGCACTGACAGAGTGTCACTGTTTAAAGAAACGCTAAACGAAGCTCTCCGGTCATAGTAGCTCTAACTTTACTTGAGGAGCAGAAACACATGAAAGAAACGCCTTTCTGCATTACAAACAGGACTTTATTTTATTTGACATGAACATCTGTCATATTGGCAAAGTTTGATCTTAACATTAAATGAAATGACTTTCTCTTATAGGGAAAGAAGCTTTTCAGCGTCTGTGGACTCGCATCCTCTTCTTTCTTTTAGTAGCACTGACAGAGTGTCACTGTTTAAAGAAACGCTAAGCTCAGCTCTCCGGACATAGTAGCTCTAACTTTACTTGAGGAGCAGAAATACATGAAAGAAACGCCTTTTGCATTGCAAATAAGACTTTATTTATTTGACATGAACATCTTTCATATTGGCAAAATTTGATCTTATCATTGCATGAACTGACTTTGTCTTAGAGGGAAAGAACCTTTTCAGCATCTGTTGTCTTCTTTCACTCGGGAGCACTGAGAGTGACATTATTCATATAAACGCTGAATTAAGCAGTCCGGGAAGAGTAGCTCTAACTGTACATGCAGAGCAGAAAACATCTAATACATTAAAGAAACGCCTCTGGCATTGCAAATAAGACAGTATTTCATTTGAAATGAAAACTTTCATATTGGCAAGATTTGATCTTAACATTGCATGAACTGACTTTTTCTTACAGGGAAAGAAGCTTTTCAGCATCTGTGGAGCCGTGTTGTCTTCTTTCACTCTGGGGCACTGAGAGTGTCATTATTCATATAAACGCTGAATTAAGCTTTCTGGGAAGAGTAGCTCTAACTGTACATGCAGAGCAGAAAACATCTAATACATTAAAGAAAAGCCTTTCTGTATTACAAATAAGACTTTATTTCATTTGAAAGGAACATCTTTCATATTGGCAATATTTGATCTTAACATTGCAAGAACTGACTTTCTCTTACAGGGAAAGAAGCTTTTCTGCGTCTGTGGACTCGCATCCTCTTCTTTCTTTCAGTAGCACTGACAGAGTGTCACTGTTTAAAGAAACGCTAAACGAAGCTCTCCGGTCATAGTAGCTCTAACTTTACTTGAGGAGCAGAAACACATGAAAGAAACGCCTTTCTGCATTACAAACAGGACTTTATTTTATTTGACATGAACATCTGTCATATTGGCAAAGTTTGATCTTAACATTAAATGAAATGACTTTCTCTTATAGGGAAAGAAGCTTTTCAGCGTCTGTGGACTCGCATCCTCTTCTTTCTTTTAGTAGCACTGACAGAGTGTCACTGTTTAAAGAAACGCTAAGCTCAGCTCTCCGGACATAGTAGCTCTAACTTTACTTGAGGAGCAGAAATACATGAAAGAAACGCCTTTTGCATTGCAAATAAGACTTTATTTTATTTGACATGAACATCTTTCATATTGGCAAAATTTGATCTTATCATTGCATGAACTGACTTTCTCTTACAGAGACAGAAGCTTTTCAGCGTCTGTGGACTCGCATCCTCTTAGTAGCACTGACAGAGTGCCATTGTTCATAGAAACGCTGCATTAAGTAGTCTGGGAAGATTAGCTCTAACTTTACTTGCAGAGCAGAAAACATCTAATACATTAAAGAACATCTAATACATTAAAGAATAGCCTTCTTACATTATAAATAAGACTTTATTTCATTTGAAAGGAACATCTTTCATATTGGCAATATATGATCTCAACATTGCATGAACTGACTTTCTCATACAGGGAAAAAAGCTTTTCAGCATCTCTGGATTCGCATCCTCTTCTTTCTCTCAGTAGCACTGACAAAGTGTCACTGTTTAAAGAAACGCAAAACTAAGCTCTCCGGTCATAGTAGCTCTAACTTTACTTGAGGAGCAGAAACACATTAAAGAAATGCCTTTTTGCATTGCAAATAAGACTTTATTTCATTTGACATGAACATCCTTCATATTGGCAAAATTTGATCTTAACATTGCATGAACTGTCTTTTTCTTAGAGGGAAAGAACCTTTTCAGCATCTGTTGTCTTCTTTCACTCGGGAGCACTGAGAGTGACATTATTCATATAAACGCTGAATTAAGCAGTCCGGGAAGAGTAGCTCTAACTGTACATGCAGAGCAGAAAACATCTAATACATTAAAGAAACGCCTCTGGCATTGCAAATAAGACAGTATTTCATTTGAAATGAAAACTTTCATATTGGCAAGATTTGATCTTAACATTGCATGAACTGACTTTTTCTTACAGGGAAAGAAGCTTTTCAGCATCTGTGGAGCCGCGTTGTCTTCTTTCACTCTGGGGCACTGAGAGTGTCATTATTCATATAAACGCTGAATTAAGCTTTCTGGGAAGAGTAGCTCTAACTGTACATGCAGAGCAGAAAACATCTAATACATTAAAGAAAAGCCTTTCTGTATTACAAATAAGACTTTATTTCATTTGAAAGGAACATCTTTCATATTGGCAATATTTGATCTTAACATTGCATGAACTGACTTTCTCTCACAGGGAAAGAAGCTTTTCTGCGTCTGTGGACTCGCATCCTCTTCTTTCTTTCAGTAGCACTGACAGAGTGTCACTGTTTAAAGAAACGCTAAACGAAGCTCTCCGGTCATAGTAGCTCTAACTTTACTTGAGGAGCAGAAACACATGAAAGAAACGCCTTTCTGCATTACAAACAGGACTTTATTTTATTTGACATGAACATCTGTCATATTGGCAAAGTTTGATCTTAACATTAAATGAAATGACTTTCTCTTATAGGGAAAGAAGCTTTTCAGCGTCTGTGGACTCGCATCCTCTTCTTTCTTTTAGTAGCACTGACAGAGTGTCACTGTTTAAAGAAACGCTAAGCTCAGCTCTCCGGACATAGTAGCTCTAACTTTACTTGAGGAGCAGAAATACATGAAAGAAACGCCTTTTGCATTGCAAATAAGACTTTATTTATTTGACATGAACATCTTTCATATTGGCAAAATTTGATCTTATCATTGCATGAACTGACTTTGTCTTAGAGGGAAAGAACCTTTTCAGCATCTGTTGTCTTCTTTCACTCGGGAGCACTGAGAGTGACATTATTCATATAAACGCTGAATTAAGCAGTCCGGGAAGAGTAGCTCTAACTGTACATGCAGAGCAGAAAACATCTAATACATTAAAGAAACGCCTCTGGCATTGCAAATAAGACAGTATTTCATTTGAAATGAAAACTTTCATATTGGCAAGATTTGATCTTAACATTGCATGAACTGACTTTTTCTTACAGGGAAAGAAGCTTTTCAGCATCTGTGGAGCCGTGTTGTCTTCTTTCACTCTGGGGCACTGAGAGTGTCATTATTCATATAAACGCTGAATTAAGCTTTCTGGGAAGAGTAGCTCTAACTGTACATGCAGAGCAGAAAACATCTAATACATTAAAGAAAAGCCTTTCTGTATTACAAATAAGACTTTATTTCATTTGAAAGGAACATCTTTCATATTGGCAATATTTGATCTTAACATTGCAAGAACTGACTTTCTCTTACAGGGAAAGAAGCTTTTCTGCGTCTGTGGACTCGCATCCTCTTCTTTCTTTCAGTAGCACTGACAGAGTGTCACTGTTTAAAGAAACGCTAAACGAAGCTCTCCGGTCATAGTAGCTCTAACTTTACTTGAGGAGCAGAAATACATGAAAGAAACGCCTTTTGCATTGCAAATAAGACTTTATTTTATTTGACATGAACATCTTTCATATTGGCAAAATTTGATCTTATCATTGCATGAACTGACTTTCTCTTACAGAGACAGAAGCTTTTCAGCGTCTGTGGACTCGCATCCTCTTAGTAGCACTGACAGAGTGCCATTGTTCATAGAAACGCTGCATTAAGTAGTCTGGGAAGATTAGCTCTAACTTTACTTGCAGAGCAGAAAACATCTAATACATTAAAGAACATCTAATACATTAAAGAATAGCCTTCTTACATTATAAATAAGACTTTATTTCATTTGAAAGGAACATCTTTCATATTGGCAATATATGATCTCAACATTGCATGAACTGACTTTCTCATACAGGGAAAAAAGCTTTTCAGCATCTCTGGATTCGCATCCTCTTCTTTCTCTCAGTAGCACTGACAAAGTGTCACTGTTTAAAGAAACGCAAAACTAAGCTCTCCGGTCATAGTAGCTCTAACTTTACTTGAGGAGCAGAAACACATTAAAGAAATGCCTTTTTGCATTGCAAATAAGACTTTATTTCATTTGACATGAACATCCTTCATATTGGCAAAATTTGATCTTAACATTGCATGAACTGTCTTTTTCTTAGAGGGAAAGAACCTTTTCAGCATCTGTTGTCTTCTTTCACTCGGGAGCACTGAGAGTGACATTATTCATATAAACGCTGAATTAAGCAGTCCGGGAAGAGTAGCTCTAACTGTACATGCAGAGCAGAAAACATCTAATACATTAAAGAAACGCCTCTGGCATTGCAAATAAGACAGTATTTCATTTGAAATGAAAACTTTCATATTGGCAAGATTTGATCTTAACATTGCATGAACTGACTTTTTCTTACAGGGAAAGAAGCTTTTCAGCATCTGTGGAGCCGCGTTGTCTTCTTTCACTCTGGGGCACTGAGAGTGTCATTATTCATATAAACGCTGAATTAAGCTTTCTGGGAAGAGTAGCTCTAACTGTACATGCAGAGCAGAAAACATCTAATACATTAAAGAAAAGCCTTTCTGTATTACAAATAAGACTTTATTTCATTTGAAAGGAACATCTTTCATATTGGCAATATTTGATCTTAACATTGCATGAACTGACTTTCTCTCACAGGGAAAGAAGCTTTTCTGCGTCTGTGGACTCGCATCCTCTTCTTTCTTTCAGTAGCACTGACAGAGTGTCACTGTTTAAAGAAACGCTAAACGAAGCTCTCCGGTCATAGTAGCTCTAACTTTACTTGAGGAGCAGAAACACATGAAAGAAACGCCTTTCTGCATTACAAACAGGACTTTATTTTATTTGACATGAACATCTGTCATATTGGCAAAGTTTGATCTTAACATTAAATGAAATGACTTTCTCTTATAGGGAAAGAAGCTTTTCAGCGTCTGTGGACTCGCATCCTCTTCTTTCTTTTAGTAGCACTGACAGAGTGTCACTGTTTAAAGAAACGCTAAGCTCAGCTCTCCGGACATAGTAGCTGTAACTTTACTTGAGGAGCAGAAATACATGAAAGAAACGCCTTTTGCATTGCAAATAAGACTTTATTTTATTTGACATGAACATCTTTCATATTGGCAAAATTTGATCTTATCATTGCATGAACTGACTTTCTCTTAGAGGGAAAGAACCTTTTCAGCATCTGTTGTCTTCTTTCACTCGGGAGCACTGAGAGTGACATTATTCATATAAACGCTGAATTAAGCAGTCCGGGAAGAGTAGCTCTAACTGTACATGCAGAGCAGAAAACATCTAATACATTAAAGAAACGCCTCTGGCATTGCAAATAAGACAGTATTTCATTTGAAATGAAAACTTTCATATTGGCAAGATTTGATCTTAACATTGCATGAACTGACTTTTTCTTACAGGGAAAGAAGCTTTTCAGCATCTGTGGAGCCGCGTTGTCTTCTTTCACTCTGGGGCACTGAGAGTGTCATTATTCATATAAACGCTGAATTAAGCTTTCTGGGAAGAGTAGCTCTAACTGTACATGCAGAGCAGAAAACATCTAATACATTAAAGAAAAGCCTTTCTGTATTACAAATAAGACTTTATTTCATTTGAAAGGAACATCTTTCATATTGGCAATATTTGATCTTAACATTGCAAGAACTGACTTTCTCTTACAGGGAAAGAAGCTTTTCTGCGTCTGTGGACTCGCATCCTCTTCTTTCTTTCAGTAGCACTGACAGAGTGTCACTGTTTAAAGAAACGCTAAACGAAGCTCTCCGGTCATAGTAGCTCTAACTTTACTTGAGGAGCAGAAACACATGAAAGAAACGCCTGTCTGCATTACAAACAGGACTTTATTTTATTTGACATGAACATCTGTCATATTGGCAAAGTTTGATCTTAACATTAAATGAAATGACTTTCTCTTATAGGGAAAGAAGCTTTTCAGCGTCTGTGGACTCGCATCCTCTTCTTTCTTTTAGTAGCACTGACAGAGTGTCACTGTTTAAAGAAACGCTAAGCTCAGCTCTCCGGACATAGTAGCTCTAACTTTACTTGAGGAGCAGAAATACATGAAAGAAACGCCTTTTGCATTGCAAATAAGACTTTATTTTATTTGACATGAAGATCTTTCATATTGGCAAAATTTGATCTTATCATTGCATGAACTGACTTTCTCTTACAGAGACAGAAGCTTTTCAGCGTCTGTGGACTCGCATCCTCTTAGTAGCACTGACAGAGTGCCATTGTTCATAGAAACGCTGCATTAAGTAGTCTGGGAAGATTAGCTCTAACTTTACTTGCAGAGCAGAAAACATCTAATACATTAAAGAACATCTAATACATTAAAGAATAGCCTTCTTACATTATAAATAAGACTTTATTTCATTTGAAAGGAACATCTTTCATATTGGCAATATATGATCTCAACATTGCATGAACTGACTTTCTCATACAGGGAAAAAAGCTTTTCAGCATCTCTGGATTCGCATCCTCTTCTTTCTCTCAGTAGCACTGACAAAGTGTCACTGTTTAAAGAAACGCTAAACGAAGCTCTCCGGTCATAGTAGCTCTAACTTTACTTGAGGAGCAGAAACACATGAAAGAAACGCCTTTCTGCATTGCAAACAGGACTTTATTTTATTTGACATGAACATCTGTCATATTGGCAAAGTTTGATCTTAACATTAAATGAAATGACTTTCTCTTATAGGGAAAGAAGCTTTTCAGCGTCTGTGGACTCGCATCCTCTTATTTCTTTCAGTAGCACTGACAGAGTGTCACTGTTTAAAGAAACGCTAAGCTCAGCTCTCCGGACATAGTAGCTCTAACTTAACTTGAGGAGCAGAAATACATGAAAGAAACGCCTTTTGCATTGCAAATAAGACTTTATTTTATTTGACATGAACATCTTTCATATTGGCAAGATTTGATCTTATCATTGCATGAACTGACTTTTTCTTACAGGGAAAGAAGCTTTTCAGCGTCTGTGGACTCGCATCCTCTTAGTAGCACTGACAGAGTGCCATTGTTCATAGAAACGCTGCATTAAGTAGTCTGGGAAGATTAGCTCTAACTTTACTTGCAGAGCAGAAAACATCTAATACATTAAAGAACATCTAATACATTAAAGAATAGCCTTCTTACATTATAAATAAGACTTTATTTCATTTGAAAGGAACATCTTTCATATTGGCAATATATGATCTCAACATTGCATGAACTGACTTTCTCATACAGGGAAAAAAGCTTTTCAGCATCTCTGGATTCGCATCCTCTTCGTTCTCTCAGTAGCACTGACAAAGTGTCACTGTTTAAAGAAACGCAAAACTAAGCTCTCCGGTCATAGTAGCTCTAACTTTACTTGAGGAGCAGAAACACATTAAAGAAACGCCTTTTTGCATTGCAAATAAGACTTTATTTCATTTGACATGAACATCCTTCATATTGGCAAAATTTGATCTTAACATTGCATGAACTGTCTTTTTCTTAGAGGGAAAGAACCTTTTCAGCATCTGTTGTCTTCTTTCACTCGGGAGCACTGATAGTGACATTATTCATATAAACGCTGAATTAAGCAGTCCGGGAAGAGTAGCTCTAACTGTACATGCAGAGCAGAAAACATCTAATACATTAAAGAAACGCCTCTGGCATTGCAAATAAGACAGTATTTCATTTGAAATGAAAACTTTCATATTGGCAAGATTTGATCTTAACATTGCATGAACTGACTTTTTCTTACAGGGAAAGAAGCTTTTCAGCATCTGTGGAGCCGCGTTGTCTTCTTTCACTCTGGGGCACTGAGAGTGTCATTATTCATATAAACGCTGAATTAAGCTTTCTGGGAAGAGTAGCTCTAACTGTACATGCAGAGCAGAAAACATCTAATACATTAAAGAAAAGCCTTTCTGTATTACAAATAAGACTTTATTTCATTTGAAAGGAACATCTTTCATATTGGCAATATTTGATCTTAACATTGCATGAACTGACTTTCTCTCACAGGGAAAGAAGCTTTTCTGCGTCTGTGGACTCGCATCCTCTTCTTTCTTTCAGTAGCACTGACAGAGTGTCACTGTTTAAAGAAACGCTAAACGAAGCTCTCCGGTCATAGTAGCTCTAACTTTACTTGAGGAGCAGAAACACATGAAAGAAACGCCTTTCTGCATTACAAACAGGACTTTATTTTATTTGACATGAACATCTGTCATATTGGCAAAGTTTGATCTTAACATTAAATGAAATGACTTTCTCTTATAGGGAAAGAAGCTTTTCAGCGTCTGTGGACTCACATCCTCTTCTTTCTTTTAGTAGCACTGACAGAGTGTCACTGTTTAAAGAAACGCTAAACGAAGCTCTCCGGTCATAGTAGCTCTAACTTTACTTGAGGAGCAGAAACACATGAAAGAAACGCCTTTCTGCATTGCAAACAGGACTTTATTTTATTTGACATGAACATCTGTCATATTGGCAAAGTTTGATCTTAACATTAAATGAAATGACTTTCTCTTATAGGGAAAGAAGCTTTTCAGCGTCTGTGGACTCGCATCCTCTTCTTTCTTTCAGTAGCACTGACAGAGTGTCACTGTTTAAAGAAACGCTAAGCTCAGCTCTCCGGACATAGTAGCTCTAACTTAACTTGAGGAGCAGAAATACATGAAAGAAACGCCTTTTGCATTGCAAATAAGACTTTATTTTATTTGACATGAACATCTTTCATATTGGCAAGATTTGATCTTATCATTGCATGAACTGACTTTCTCTTACAGAGACAGAAGCTTTTCAGCGTCTGTGGAGCCGCGTTGTCTTCTTTCACTCGGGAGCACTGAGAGTGTCATTATTCATATAAACGCTGAATTAAGCAGTCCGGGAAGAGTAGGTCTAACTGTACATGCAGAGCAGAAAACATCCAATACATGAAAGAAACGCCTTTTGCATTGCAAATAAGACAGTATTTCATTTGAAAAGAAAACTTTCATATTGGCAAGATTTGATCTTAACATTGCATGAACTGTCTTTTTCTTAGAGGGAAAGAACCTTTTCAGCATCTGTTGTCTTCTTTCACTCGGGAGCACTGAGAGTGACATTATTCATATAAACGCTGAATTAAGCAGTCCGGGAAGAGTAGCTCTAACTGTACATGCAGAGCAGAAAACATCTAATACATTAAAGAAACGCCTCTGGCATTGCAAATAAGACAGTATTTCATTTGAAATGAAAACTTTCATATTGGCAAGATTTGATCTTAACATTGCATGAACTGACTTTTTCTTACAGGGAAAGAAGCTTTTCAGCATCTGTGGAGCCGCGTTGTCTTCTTTCACTCTGGGGCACTGAGAGTGTCATTATTCATATAAACGCTGAATTAAGCTTTCTGGGAAGAGTAGCTCTAACTGTACATGCAGAGCAGAAAACATCTAATACATTAAAGAAAAGCCTTTCTGTATTACAAATAAGACTTTATTTCATTTGAAAGGAACATCTTTCATATTGGCAATATTTGATCTTAACATTGCATGAACTGACTTTCTCTTACAGGGAAAGAAGCTTTTCTGCGTCTGTGGACTCGCATCCTCTTCTTTCTCTCAGTAGCACTGACAGAGTGTCACTGTTTAAAGAAACGCTAAACGAAGCTCTCCGGTCATAGTAGCTCTAACTTTACTTGAGGAGCAGAAACACATGAAAGAAACGCCTTTCTGCATTGCAAACAGGACTTTATTTTATTTGACATGAACATCTGTCATATTGGCAAAGTTTGATCTTAACATTAAATGAAATGACTTTCTCTTAGAGGGAAAGAACCTTTTCAGCATCTGTTGTCTTCTTTCACTCGGGAGCACTGAGAGTGACATTATTCATATAAACGCTGAATTAAGCAGTCCGGGAAGAGTAGCTCTAACTGTACATGCAGAGCAGAAAACATCTAATACATTAAAGAAACGCCTCTGGCATTGCAAATAAGACAGTATTTCATTTGAAATGAAAACTTTCATATTGGCAAGATTTGATCTTAACATTGCATGAACTGACTTTTTCTTACAGGGAAAGAAGCTTTTCAGCATCTGTGGAGCCGCGTTGTCTTCTTTCACTCTGGGGCACTGAGAGTGTCATTATTCATATAAACGCTGAATTAAGCTTTCTGGGAAGAGTAGCTCTAACTGTACATGCAGAGCAGAAAACATCTAATACATTAAAGAAAAGCCTTTCTGTATTACAAATAAGACTTTATTTCATTTGAAAGGAACATCTTTCATATTGGCAATATTTGATCTTAACATTGCATGAACTGACTTTCTTTCACAGGGAAAGAAGCTTTTCTGCGTCTGTGGACTCGCATCCTCTTCTTTCTTTCAGTAGCACTGACAGAGTGTCACTGTTTAAAGAAACGCTAAACGAAGCTCTCCGGTCATAGTAGCTCTAACTTTACTTGAGGAGCAGAAACACATGAAAGAAACGCCTTTCTGCATTACAAACAGGACTTTATTTTATTTGACATGAACATCTGTCATATTGGCAAAGTTTGATCTTAACATTAAATGAAATGACTTTCTCTTATAGGGAAAGAAGCTTTTCAGCGTCTGTGGACTCGCATCCTCTTCTTTCTTTTAGTAGCACTGACAGAGTGTCACTGTTTAAAGAAACGCTAAGCTCAGCTCTCCGGACATAGTAGCTCTAACTTTACTTGAGGAGCAGAAATACATGAAAGAAACGCCTTTTGCATTGCAAATAAGACTTTATTTATTTGACATGAACATCTTTCATATTGGCAAAATTTGATCTTATCATTGCATGAACTGACTTTGTCTTAGAGGGAAAGAACCTTTTCAGCATCTGTTGTCTTCTTTCACTCGGGAGCACTGAGAGTGACATTATTCATATAAACGCTGAATTAAGCAGTCCGGGAAGAGTAGCTCTAACTGTACATGCAGAGCAGAAAACATCTAATACATTAAAGAAACGCCTCTGGCATTGCAAATAAGACAGTATTTCATTTGAAATGAAAACTTTCATATTGGCAAGATTTGATCTTAACATTGCATGAACTGACTTTTTCTTACAGGGAAAGAAGCTTTTCAGCATCTGTGGAGCCGTGTTGTCTTCTTTCACTCTGGGGCACTGAGAGTGTCATTATTCATATAAACGCTGAATTAAGCTTTCTGGGAAGAGTAGCTCTAACTGTACATGCAGAGCAGAAAACATCTAATACATTAAAGAAAAGCCTTTCTGTATTACAAATAAGACTTTATTTCATTTGAAAGGAACATCTTTCATATTGGCAATATTTGATCTTAACATTGCAAGAACTGACTTTCTCTTACAGGGAAGAAGCTTTTCTGCGTCTGTGGACTCGCATCCTCTTCTTTCTTTCAGTAGCACTGACAGAGTGTCACTGTTTAAAGAAACGCTAAACGAAGCTCTCCGGTCATAGTAGCTCTAACTTTACTTGAGGAGCAGAAACACATGAAAGAAACGCCTTTCTGCATTACAAACAGGACTTTATTTTATTTGACATGAACATCTGTCATATTGGCAAAGTTTGATCTTAACATTAAATGAAATGACTTTCTCTTATAGGGAAAGAAGCTTTTCAGCGTCTGTGGACTCGCATCCTCTTCTTTCTTTTAGTAGCACTGACAGAGTGTCACTGTTTAAAGAAACGCTAAGCTCAGCTCTCCGGACATAGTAGCTCTAACTTTACTTGAGGAGCAGAAATACATGAAAGAAACGCCTTTTGCATTGCAAATAAGACTTTATTTTATTTGACATGAACATCTTTCATATTGGCAAAATTTGATCTTATCATTGCATGAACTGACTTTCTCTTACAGAGACAGAAGCTTTTCAGCGTCTGTGGACTCGCATCCTCTTAGTAGCACTGACAGAGTGCCATTGTTCATAGAAACGCTGCATTAAGTAGTCTGGGAAGATTAGCTCTAACTTTACTTGCAGAGCAGAAAACATCTAATACATTAAAGAACATCTAATACATTAAAGAATAGCCTTCTTACATTATAAATAAGACTTTATTTCATTTGAAAGGAACATCTTTCATATTGGCAATATATGATCTCAACATTGCATGAACTGACTTTCTCATACAGGGAAAAAAGCTTTTCAGCATCTCTGGATTCGCATCCTCTTCTTTCTCTCAGTAGCACTGACAAAGTGTCACTGTTTAAAGAAACGCAAAACTAAGCTCTCCGGTCATAGTAGCTCTAACTTTACTTGAGGAGCAGAAACACATTAAAGAAATGCCTTTTTGCATTGCAAATAAGACTTTATTTCATTTGACATGAACATCCTTCATATTGGCAAAATTTGATCTTAACATTGCATGAACTGTCTTTTTCTTAGAGGGAAAGAACCTTTTCAGCATCTGTTGTCTTCTTTCACTCGGGAGCACTGAGAGTGACATTATTCATATAAACGCTGAATTAAGCAGTCCGGGAAGAGTAGCTCTAACTGTACATGCAGAGCAGAAAACATCTAATACATTAAAGAAACGCCTCTGGCATTGCAAATAAGACAGTATTTCATTTGAAATGAAAACTTTCATATTGGCAAGATTTGATCTTAACATTGCATGAACTGACTTTTTCTTACAGGGAAAGAAGCTTTTCAGCATCTGTGGAGCCGCGTTGTCTTCTTTCACTCTGGGGCACTGAGAGTGTCATTATTCATATAAACGCTGAATTAAGCTTTCTGGGAAGAGTAGCTCTAACTGTACATGCAGAGCAGAAAACATCTAATACATTAAAGAAAAGCCTTTCTGTATTACAAATAAGACTTTATTTCATTTGAAAGGAACATCTTTCATATTGGCAATATTTGATCTTAACATTGCATGAACTGACTTTCTCTCACAGGGAAAGAAGCTTTTCTGCGTCTGTGGACTCGCATCCTCTTCTTTCTTTCAGTAGCACTGACAGAGTGTCACTGTTTAAAGAAACGCTAAACGAAGCTCTCCGGTCATAGTAGCTCTAACTTTACTTGAGGAGCAGAAACACATGAAAGAAACGCCTTTCTGCATTACAAACAGGACTTTATTTTATTTGACATGAACATCTGTCATATTGGCAAAGTTTGATCTTAACATTAAATGAAATGACTTTCTCTTAT